>CM066033.1:860711856-860785325 GCA_033557465.1 Ichthyophis bannanicus | reverse complement strand
GATTGGGCCCGTCTTCACTTTGGCTGTGCCCGTGAGCCAGAAGTACATGTTTTGGAACGGGAATCTTCCTGTCATTGTATATTTTAAATACTGTCATTCCACCTTGAACTCCCCAGAAAAAGGGGGAATATAAAATGACCCTTAAATAAGAATATAGTTAATCTTCCAGTCCTACTGACTACAGTGTGAGGATTTTTGTAACTTAATTATGCACGTTAGCAAAATATTTTGATTTATTTTATTTAAGCAGTTTTTATGCCAATATTGAATCAGAGGAGGTTTACTGATAATAAATGTTTATACAGTTGAAAAGAATGTATGAAAACATGTAGGGTTTAACAGCTGGTTAAAAAACACTGGTTATACAAATAGAGAAGAATGTGTTGGTACAAGTGTGCTTCACAAATGGGGTTGTGGTTATTAGATACAGAGGCTTTGATCCATCTGTTGTAGGGGCTATAAGTAGGTCGTTGAATATGGTAGTTGTGTGGGACTGTGTTAGCAGATGCATTGCATAGAACGGATTACATTGTGATTGCTGTATGGCTGTTATGTTTCAAAGTGCTGGTGAAAACAGGTAGGGAGTAAATTCTGATGGGGCACATTTGGAATAATTCGGGTGGCCAGAAATCTGGACGGTCCGGATATGTACCCTATTCAGATCCAAAAGGAGCTAGACAGGCCCCGTGGGAGCAGAAATCGGGGCAAAGGGCCTGGCACTCCAGGCAAAAAGAATACCTTCCCCGGCTAGCCCAGCCAGGCTCCGTGCATGGAGTGGCAGGGCTGTGGCATCCCTTTGCCAATGGCACCGCAAGCTCCATGCAGGAGAGCCACGATCAGCCGCATCCATAAAACTATCTGCTTTCCGCAGCCCGACCCCGCGAGTAGGCCCCTTCGAGGGCTGGGATCAGGCTGTGGGGAACCCCCTTCTCTGCTCACCTCAATGTGGGGTCCCGGAATGGTCACCCGCCATTGTCGAGGGTACTTATTCCACCAATTGCCTAGGTGGAATAAGTCCTCCTGTCTAAGGCACCCAGCCTTTCGACATACAGGGCCATTTACCGGAATCGTGCCTAGTATGTCTTGGGTGTGCGTTGTTCCGACCTCCAGCCTCACCTTCGCTCATACCCCCGGCCCACCCCTTCCCACCCCCATACAGAGCTCCCTGCATAATCTCACCCTGTTATGCGCAGGGAAGCTCTGTTATTGGAATCAGCATCCTGGCGTTTAGTGGAGATGGACATCCAGACCGGACGTCCTTTCCCGCTAAAACACAGTCCAAAATGATTCGCATAGACTTTAAAGCGCTTTACAAAAACATGCAATATCTGTGATGGCTCATTTTTTACTGGGAATACATTCCAGAGGCACGGAGTATAAAGTGATAATGCTCAGGAGTAGGCTGTTTGGCTGCTTCTAGCTCTAGTGGATGGAATGATGCATAGTGTCATCTTGATCTGTTACCAGGTGTTTTGTTTAAAATGGTTTGTAGGTACACTGTGGAGAGGTTGTTGGATACCTTGAACGTCATGAGGAGAACCTTGTATTTGATATGGCTCTCTATAGGCAGCTAATGCAGGTACTTTAGAATAGGTCTTATGTGTTCAATTCTTGATGTTCTGTGCAAGATTTAGGCAATGGTGTTTTGTGCCATCTGAAGTGGGTATAGGGCATATTTTGGTAGTTCTTGGAAGATGATGTTGCTGTAGTCAAAGTGCAGAAGGAGCATGGCCTGAAAAACTTTATGGTAGCCCTGAATGTTGAACAATGGGCTTAGGTGATGTAGCATCCTTATCTTGTTATATATCAATTTGGTGGTTTTGTTAATATGTGGTTGCATGGATAGTCATTGGTCAAGGGTGAGTCTAAGGTATTGGACCTTGGTACTACTTCCAGTTCTTGTCCTTTTCCTTTAGTGTGGTTGCTGGGATAAATGTCTCATCTCTAGTGATGTAGAGGATTTCTGTTTTCTTGTGGTTTACTGCTCAGTTGTGTTCATGTAGCCCATTGTGAGACTGCGTTGAAGCAGTCTACTGCAGTAGTGAAGGTAGGTTTGGAAGTGGAGAATGGTAAGCAGAGCATGATGTCATCTAAGTATATATGGTAGGAGACATTGTAGGACTGAATACACGAGCAGATTAACTGTATGTATATATTAGGGAATAGTAGGGAAGATGGTGCTGAGCCTTGTGGTACTCCTTGTTACTGTATGTATGGGGTGGATTTACGTAATCCTATTTTTACTTGTTGCTGGTGTTTTGTGAGGTGTGTTTGAAACCAGTTTAGAGTTGTATTGTGTATTCCTATTGTCTGCAGTCATAATAATAGGGTGTTGTGGTAAATTGTGTCAAAGGCTGATGTTAAGAATATTAGGATAAAACCTTGTTTAGGTATTTATATTCCTTTTATGAATTTATCAAGAAGTGATGTTAATAGGATTTCAACTACTTGTTGTCTGAATCCATGTTGGTGTTGGTCCAGTGGTGTGTGTGAGTCAATGTGATCTTTAAGTTGGTACTGGACTATCTTTTCTATGATCTTTGCCCAAAAAGGAAGACTAGAAACTGGTCTGTATAAAGCTGGGTCGTTAGTGTCTGAGTTGCTGATTTTTTTTTAGTATGGGCCAAATAGAGGCTCTCAGTGCAGTGGGCCTGAGGCCTTACGTTAAGGATAGGTGTGTGATATGGGTGAGATATGTGCTCATTTCAGATCATGCTATTTTGATCCAGCTAATCAGGCATTGATCAAGTGGAGATGTGGGGGTATTGAGAGTTTGGATGATGTTTTTTATTTGATCTCTAGTAATTGGGTTGAAGGCTTGCAGAGTGTGGCTGGTGGGAGTGAGGCTTTGAGTGATAGATGGCTTTGGGTTGGTCTTTGTGAGTTTGCTTTGAAAGTAGTCTGCTTCTATCTGTGCCCTTCTCTTTTACTGCTAACTCTAGACTTCGCTCCTTTCACCTTGCTGCTCCTTATGCCTGGAACAAACTACCTGAATCTGTACTTCAGGTGCCTTCTCTGACCCTATTCATATCCAGGCTGAAAAGTCACCTCTTCCCTGCCACATTCAGATCTTGACTCACCTGATCTCCTATGTGTTTCCTTACCATTCCCTGTAGATCATGTATCCCATGTCTAAGCTAACTGTGTTATCTGTCTTGACTAGATTGTAAGCTGCGATGAGCAGGGACCGTCTTTTACATGTGTCTGTGCAGCGCTGCATATGTCTTGTAATGCTATACAAATGTTCAGTAGTAGTAGTGTATTAGCTGCTGATATGGGCAGGATGTGGGTGGAGAATGGGCGTTCTAGTCTCGAACAGCTACTGTGGACTTTCACATCATGTGGTAACAGCTTTTTATGCAGGCTTCGCAAATGCAGCTGTCGCTATCTTGATGGATGGCAGTAGCTGCATCTACAAAGCTGGCATGATCACTACATTTTCTCCATGGTATCTGCAGGGGAAATGCTGGGAATGCCCCCTGCCCATACCGTGGAACTTTTACAGCTAATGCTGGCTTTTTTGCAACTATTGTACGGCGTTAACTGCAAAAGTCATTTAAGCTTTAGAAACATACTCTTAAGTACTGTTTAAAAGTAAATAATCAGCAGTGGAAGCTTGGAGGGGTGTCAGAATTGAATTCATATCTTTGTCCCCACCAACCAAAACAGCATTTTACTGCCCAGGCAGATACGTACTGTCATTTACACATGCATAACCTTGAAGTGATACCACTTTTTTAAACATCTTTGTGAACTATCTGCTTGCTGTATGCATGCTGCCAAATGTCTATTCAAAGCCTTACAGAGGTATTTTACCAATGACTCCATAGTCGGGGAAAGTGTGAATGTATGGACTTGGACATCCCTTCTTCTACCTAGACAACCTATGCAAAATGGAGCTTACTCTCATAAGATTGAAATATTCCTCTTCCATGTTCATTTGCCACAAATGCCATTTTGTTTGCTCTCCATCTGAGATTTCCTCATGAAGTATGAGGGGCATCCACCTTCTAGAAGCCAGCAGGCAGACAGTTCACATCAATATATATTGTATTTTAATAGTTAGGATACTCAAAGCTTAAACAATGCACTCTCTGTTCTTGTCAGTGTCATTGGATTGAGAAGTGATTTATTTTCATCATTGCACAAACTTTGTCTACCAGAGAAAATCATATTTTCCAAACTTTACAGCCCATCATCCGTCAAAAGCAATTGCTATGATCTCACTGTGACACAGTCAAAGATAGTTTGCTATGGCATGAATTCTGAGTCTAGCATCTTCCCTCCTCCCCACATCAGCTTACCACTGAATCCATAAACAGAAGCTTACTACAGATCTTCACAGCGGGAATTCAGGATGAATAAAGGACATGGATGAGATTCTATGGGATTATGCTTACCTATAAATAATAGCTTGTACTGTCTATTGAAATTAGATGAATTAACATATAATTTTTATCTTTAGCACTGTCTTAAACTAGTTTCTGTCTAGAACTGAACAGACAGCTAGAATGCGTCAATGAGATGAAAAGGTCGGGGTGGAGGGGATGATTTGTCATGCCTATGGGTATATCAGTGTGTTGGTGATGGAGAGAAATATATTAATGTACTTTTTATTTGCTTTTAATTGTACCCTACCTTGAACTGACTAATTCAATAAAAGGATGGAAATGCCCTACTAAATTAAATAAATTAAATAATCACCTTTTGACAGAGGAGCTTTACCTAAGACATGTTTCGCTAATGCAATAGCAATTACTAGTGATGACCCAGCCCTATATCTATTTTGTTGTTGGTCCATATATATAGGTTTATCTGCACTTGTGCAGACAGACCTATATGTGAGGACAGACAGTAAGAATTGCAGAAAGAAAGGAGCCAGGACTAATCAAAAAAATGGTGAAAGTCACCACCTCCCGCTATCAAAACAAAAAGAAAATCAGTGGTAGTAGAGCAAATTAAAAAGCATGTGGGAGTCTGCTACTCCCAACAGTGAAGCAAAAAGAAAAGTGTGGCAGCAGGAATCCCCTCCTTCTGCCAGTGAAGATTGCATGAGCATTGGAAAAGGGGTGGAGAGCATAAAGGATTACCTGGAGAAATGAGGGGTGGAAGGGTAGAGCATCATGGTAATAGAGGGGAGAGCGAGAGGTGGAACATAATGGAAGGGGTGGAGCAAGAGGAGGAAAAAGATGAACAGGGAAGGGGCGGAGCATAAGAAAGAGGGTGGGGCATAAGGAAGGAAGAGTATGAATGACAAGAGAGGAAGAGCCATGCATATCCACACCCTCAACTGCCCCACACACACACACAGCCTCTAATACAGAATGCCAGCACACATACACATACCACACGCACATCCCCCCACCCTTTGACATCCCACCTTCACATGCCCACAGAAACAGCTAAGCTCTGCCCCATGGAGATAATGTATAAATCATACCATTCATTCACACACACACATCCATCTCACATACAACCTCAGTCCACTATCCACACTATGCTCATCATTCAGACACCCACCACAAGCTAGACAAACCTATGCATAAGGACAGCAGAAGGAAGGGTTGAAGAAAAAGAACCTCAGGCACTGCTAACAGCCTTTGCACCCAGTCCTGTTTGGCAAAAGAAGAGCTGCTGCTGTGTATTCTGGCAAGGACCCAACCCCCACCTGCAGAAGGAGAAAAAACGAGCTATTGCAGTAGGCAAGGAGCTGCTGCTACTGGCCTGCAAACCTCTGTGGAGAGAGAAAGAGAGCTGCTATTCTACTGGCTAGCTTGAGGAAAAGGTTTCTAATATCTAGGTGGAGAGGGAAGCAAAAAAGAGTGAAAGAGGGGAGGGGTGAAAGGGGTGAAGAGGGTTCAGGGAACGAACTACCTGAGTCTGTGTGTGGGCTCCTTCTCTAGACCTATTCAAATCCAGGCTAAAAACCCACCTCGTTGAAACACTTCTGGATCCTGATGCTCTTCACTCTCTTGTCCACTACTTTTCATTTATTTATTTTAGCTATGTTTATATACCGCCTTCACTAGGTCAAGGTGGTTTATATGGAACAAATGCAAGCTACATTATAACAGTGGCATCAAAACTATATATGACATGCAATTATAAACCATTAGGGCTCTTAGCTATATATATGTCTGAATTATATACAACAGTAGTGACAGGTATTGTGCTATGTTCTTCTGAGGGGTGAGAGGGGGTTATGTGCTTGGGCTGAAATGTTCTGTGAACAGGTGAGTCTTTAAATGCTTTCTGAATGTTCTTTAGGTCAGGGATGTTCCTGAGCTGGCCTGGTAGCCTGTTCCATAAGGAAGATGAGTATAGTTGGAAGGCTATTTTACATGCTTGCTGGATGGATTTGGTTCTGATGTGGGGGATAATGAGGGTATTCATTGTAGAGGTCTGTTAGATCTGTGTGGTTGGGAGGGCCGAAGAAGCATGCAGAGGTATATGTGGGGGAGGAGTCCGAATGGATTGCTTTGTGAGTTAGCACGATGGTTTTGTATTTTATACAGGTCTGTAGTAGGAAATAGTGGAGCTGTTTGAGTATTGGGGTAATGTGATCTTTCCTTGCTGCTGCTTGTAAAGTTCTGGCTGTCGAGTGGACAGCTGTTTGGAGTATGGATTGTGGTAGTTCTTAGAGGATTGTGTTGCAGTAGTCCAGATGAGGTATTATTGAGGCTTTTACTACAGGACGGAAGTCTTCTGGATCAAGGAGTGGTCAAGGGTGCTGGAGTGTCTTGCTTTGTAGTAAACTTGAGTGATTTTGTTTATGTGGGTTTTGAATGTTAGGTGTTGGTCGAGTGTGAACCCAAGATATCTGACTTCAGCCTTGGTTTTATTGTAGTGTTCTTCAGTGTTATTGTGGAGGGGGCGGGGACACATGTTATGTAGAGGGCCTCTGTCTTGATGTAGTTAATTTGCAGGTTGTTATCACTTACACAGTCTGTTACTTCAGTGAACCATTCTTGGTGGGCGGATAGAAAGGGTTGGTTTGTATTAATTGCTCCATATATCATAATATCATCAGCATAGACGTGGATGTTTAGGTTGTGTGATCTTATGATTGTGCAGAGTGGTCGCAGGTAAAGATTGAAGAGTATTGCAGAGAGGGTCTAGTCTCCAATTTCACTATGTATTTTGTCTTGATTAGATTGTAAGCCCTGATGAGCAGGGACTGTGTCTTACATATATATGTACAGTGCTGTGTATGCCTTGTAGCGCTATACAAATAATTACTAGTAATAGTAGTAGTAGTAGTAAAAGGGGCAGAGGGGATGGAGGACACAAGGCTATTTCACACCCTCCCACTGGAAGACAACAGCATTTCTTATTCTGCCTTATTCTGCTGGTGTTAGTCTGATACCTGAACATATGGAGCCTGTGAGATTACAGAACCCAATGTATAGGCATCCGATTGATGCCAGCAGAGAAGGAACACAAATAAGAAGTGCTGCTCTCCTCCCACCGTTGGTTTTCTGGTGGATGACTCTGTCACTTATTCCCTATAGTTTCAGTAGTGAATGAATAGTTCATTTTGGTGGGGAACCCAATAGACCATCTCCTTGGAAAATTGTAGTAATCTTACTCATAAACTATACTGAAATTTATATTGGGTAAATTTTGTTGCCACAAAATATTTTTGGATCTAATACTAAAGCTTCTAGTCTAGTGGTTGTACCATGAATACAAGAGAATTAATTATATGCCAGAAGAAAAAATCAAATTAGTCAATGCAACCCAACTATTTCCAAATGTAAATTCTATGTTGGAGTTAAGTTGAAGTCATAGATTTTGAATTGGATTATAGAGTATCCCGTTTATTCAAGAAGACATACATCTACCAAATCACAGTGTTACATATTCTAATCAACAAACTGAAAAGATAATGGTTTTTTTTCTACCTTGCTACCTAGGTGAGGTTTTCTAATCAAGCTGATCCCAATCTGTTTCCTTCTTATCCATTTCTTTTTGTGTTCTCATTTCTGTTTTACTTTTCATCATTTGCCTATCTTTATCATTTTCTCTTTTTCCCTCTCTCTCTGTCATCAGTCTTTGCCTTGCATTTCATTTTCCTCCATTTCTCTCTTCTCTGCCTATAAATCTCACTTATAGTATCATATCTTTATTCTATCCACTCATGCCTACATGTCACCCCGAGTTCTTTCTTTTAACCATCTCTTACCCTTCCGTTCTCGCTGTCCATGTTCTTGCCCCTCTCAGTTCCCCAGTTCTCTATCTCCTACCGTTTGCTTCTTTTATTCCCCAACATCCACTCTCTTTCTTATTATAACCCCCCCCCCCCCCCCCAATATCCCTATACTAAATTTTTCAAACCACAGCTAACAGAAACTAGGGAAGCTAATAAAATTGGCAACACATGGGTGATTTCAATTACCCCAGTACTCTGGGATTCGTTACTGGAGGATGTAGTATAAACTGCTAGTGTAGCTAGGTTTAAAAGAGGTTTGGACAAATTCACTCTATTAAATGCCCGCTCTGCAAGAAATAAGATTCAAATCCTCACCGACTACTTAATAGACAATATAGATATCCTATGCATAATGGAATCATAGCTCCAAAATACAGATACCATCCTAATCAACCAAGTAAAACCACCTAATTATGACATCTTCAACTGTCATCGTCCTGACCGCAGAGGCGGCAGAGTCTGCATTCTGGCACGACGTTACTTATTATTTCAACTTACCCACACCATTACTGCTGAGGGTCTAGACTTAATTCTGATCTCAAACAAGCAAATGACAATATACCTAGCCTGCTGTGCCCCTACAAAGCCAGTACTTATGTACATCCCTTTTCCCACTTCATAATAATGGGTGACCTCAATCTATCCTCTGCCCAGCAAAACCAGTGCATATCCTTCTTAGACACCATGAAACACCTCCAATGCATGCAACTCAACATGCAATCAAACTCTGGAATTTGTTACCGGAGGATATAGTAAAGGCTGTTAGTGTAGCTGGGTTTAAAAAAGGTTTGGACAAGTTCCTGGAGGAAAGGTCCATAAACCATTATTAAAAAGTGACCCAGGATATAAATGCTTGACCCAATACAAGCTTGTGGAATCTGTGTCTTTCGGGGTAACTGCTAGGTACTGTCGTGGGGAGCCCCGTCTACGCCATTAGAATTACGGGCATGCTCCACAGCAAAGATTATTTTTAGGTAGCCAAAGGGAATGTAAGGTTCAATTGACGTAGAAAACGTTCTTACTTATTCCAGCTTCCTAAGAGAACTCATTAACAAAACCAAGTGTAGGGAAACAAGGCTTTTATTCCCCGTCAGTGCAAGGGTTCAAAATAAGACATTAAGAATTAAACAGAAAGTCCTTTGTTTCAAAAGGTATCAGCATTCAAATCAGCTGCTTAATTGTTAAACTTCACAATTAAGGCAAGGCTTGATCAGAGGAATTCAGTTCATTCAACAGCATAAGAATTCTACAAGCTTCTTCTAGGTTACACAGTGGCTACAGACTCCTGGCACGATGCCATGCACAAATCATAGTCCATCTGTTCAGGTTGAGGAATGGGAACAGTATTTACACATTCTATCTCCATGGATTCTTCATCACTATATTCATCATTGGAATAATCACTGTCCCTGTCGGATACGGGTCTGTGTGAAATGTCTCTAGGGTCTTGTCTCCAATACCACTGTGTTCTAAGTGCTTTAGGGATTTTCTGAAACCATCCTGGTTTCTTCTTCTTTACAGAGTGAGCATTTGTTTTAACAGGGCCCTTAGGACTCAAGCATTTAGTATCATCAATAAAGCTTTCATACCTGGAGTCTGGCTGGTTTGAATCCGTGGAGTTTTCTCTTTCAGAAACTTTCCTCCTGTAGCAGGTTCTCTGCCTGTAAGCTTTAGGCAAGGCTGTGCTTTCTGGCAGTTTGGTAAAACCTGACGTGGATTCCCTTTTCTCCTTTGGTAAGAACTTAGCTTTGTCAGACAGTGCTTTTCCTTTCATGCCTGGTAAAACTTGGTTAGTATTTCCCAGAGACTGCAAGCTTTCCTCCAAACCGTTCCCTCTGGTTCTTTGCTTATGTCTCTCTGCTCTTGAGTCAGGAACACTGTGAGAACAGGGAGTGGCACACACTCTAGCTTCAGTGCTAGCTCTAACAAACTCCCGTTGAACAGCTGCACGCTTAGCCTGGCCCTTCTGAACTTCACCGTTGTGAACTCTGTTCCTTTGGGCTTGCTCAAATAGGATTCTTTCACTTACTCCTTCTCTTGGAGCTGATCCTCTTAATAGAGCTGTTCCTCCTTGTAAAGACATTCCTCTGTCTCTGTTCCTTCTCAGGTCCTTCTCTGCTCCTTTCTTCCCCTCCTTCTCTGCTTGCTCCTCTTCCTTCTCCTTCTCTCCTTGCTCTTCTGCCTTGCTGGCATTCAGCTCTGGCTTATAAAGGAATCTTTCCTTCAAGTGTTCCGGGGTCATTCCCAGGTGCAAATCAGTATGGCATATCTTATGTTCTTATGTTCTTAATTCCATGACACTGCCCTAAAATGGCTTCGCTCATACCTCATGAATCGTAATCAATACATACAAATTGGCCAGAAGACATCATAAGAACATAAGATATGCCATACTGGGTCAGACCAAGGTCCATCAAGCCCAGTATCCTGTTTCCAACAGTGGCCAATCTAGGTCATATGTACCTAGCAGTTTCCCCAAAATACACAGGTTCCACAATGCTTGTACTGGGTCAAGCATTGATATCCTGGGTTCCTTCTTAATAATGGTTTATGGATCTTTCCTCCAGGAACTTGTCCAAACCTTTTTTAAACCCGGTAACAAATTCTAGAGTTTGATTACACGTTGAGTGAAAAAATATTTTCTTTTATTAGTCTTAAATAGTTTACCCTTGGAGCTTCATTGCATGTCCCCTAGTCTTTCTATATTCTGATAACGTAAACAATCGATCTACGTTTACCCGTTCCACTCCGTTCATTAATTTATAGACTTCTATCATATCTCCCCTCAGCCGTCTCTTTTCCAGGTTAAAGAGCCCTAACCTTTTTAGCCTTTCTTCATAGGAGTATCCTTCCATCCCCTTTACCATTTTGGTGGCTCTTCTCTTAATCTTGTCTAATAACGCTATATCTTTTTTAAGATACGGCAACCAGAATTGCACACAATATTCAAGGTGCGGTCTCACCATGGAACGGTATAGAGGCATTATAATATCTTTTGTTTTATTTTCCATACCTTTCCTTATGATACCTAGCATTCTATTTGCTCTCTTGGCCGCCGCTGCACACTCGGCGGAGGGTTTTATCATGTTATCCACAATGACGCCTAAATCTTTTTCCTGGGTGGTGGTTCCTAATATAAAACCTTGCATCGTGTAATCATAGTTTGGGTTGTTCTTCCCTAGGTGCATAACTTTGCACTTGTCCACATTAAATTTCATCTGCCATTTTGATGCCCAGTCTTCCAATTTATCAAGATCCTCTTGCAATTTTCCACAATCCTCTTGGGTTTTAACAACTTTAAATAGTTTTGTGTCATCTGCAGATTTGATAACCTTACTCGTTATTCCCTTTTCCAGGTCATTTATGAATATGTCAACAAGCAGCGGACCCAGCACAGATCCTTGGGGTACACTACTATTCACCTTTCTCCATTGGGAAAATTGGCCATTTAGCCCTACCCTCTGCTTTCTATCTTTTAACCAGTTCCTGATCCACAATAGTACACTGCCTCCTATCCCATGACTCTTTAGTTTTGCCAAAAGTCTCTGATGAGGGACCTTGTCAAAGGCTTTCTGAAAGTCCAGATACACTATATCAACCAACTCACCTTTGCCCACCTGTTTATTCACATCTTCAAAAAAGCATAATAGATTAGTAAGACAAGATCTTCCTTGTCTAAAGCCATGTTGGCTGTCTCCCATTAGGCCATGACTATCTACATGCTGAGTAATTTTGTTCTTTATGATAATTTCTACCATTTTTAAAGTTCAGTTCTTTGAAAACCACGTTGATCCTTGGAAACACAGCATATAAGATTAAAGAAAGAAAGAAATGTGGGACGTGTTTGGTTTGTCAAATGTGGTTGTTCTTAATGTTTTTCAACATAATAAAACAGGCAAACAATACAAGTTATGCCATACCTCCGACTGTAATTCTGTTTGTCATCTATATCATTCTATGTCCTTGCTGGATGCTGTACATTGGGAAAACAAGACAAGCAGTTAAAACTTGCATGCAAGAACATCTGAATTGTCTGAGATGTAAGGTTGCCAATGCCCCCTTGTCGACCAATGGGTCCAGTTCGGACATACAATAAGAGCTTTATCCTTTTTCATACTGAGGTTTATTCACCTGCCACCACAGGGAGGAGATATGGACACTATACAATTGCGAGAAGAACAACGCTCCATTTTTGAAACGGCGATGGTACATCCAAATGGCCTTAATATAGAAATTGAATATCAAGTTTTCATCTGACTTTTCCTGAGTTCCCTTCCCCATTCACACGATGGCCGCGGGCCAGGGTCCTCACACCGGCCGAACACCCGGTTACACGTGGCCGCCGGGACCCTGCCCCGCGGCCTTTCATTTATAGTGACAAATGTTCTGAAGGCCATCCATGAGCAGGAATGAAGACAAAGTTGAAGCAGCGCATGCCGCAACATGCTCAAATCATCGATCATCTAACAGGGAGCATGCTGAGGACATGGACATCGGTTTTGAGTTGGTACAGTCCATTCTGTCGGTTTGGGGATGAGATGTGTGTCTGCAAAATTTGTGTCAAAGCTCCTATCCCCTGACCAAAAAAGAAGATCAACTGTCTGCAAAAAAGAGAGTTGTTGGAATGAATTGAAAATTACTCAGATTTCATTACTGGTGATGAATCATGGGTTTATGGTTATGACCCGGAAACTAAGAGTCAGTCCTCACTATGGAAGACTCCAAACTCTCCCAAACCCAAAAAAGCCCATCAGGTGAGGAGCAATGTCAAGGTCATGTTCACAGTTTTCTTTGATTACCAGGGTATTATTCATCATGAGTATGCTCCAAAAGACCAAACCATCAATAAGGAGTACTACATCCAAGTTCTGACTCTGAGAGATGCAGTTCATCGTACGAGTCCAGTGTTGCACAGGAATGGTGAATGGTTGCTTCATCACGATAACGCCCCAGCTCACGCATCACATCTTGTCCAACAGTTCTTGGCTAAACAAATTGAGCAAGTCCATCAGTCTCTGTACTCACCTGTCCTCACACCCTGTGACTTTTTCTTGTTTCCAGAACTGAAACTACCACTGAAAGGAAGGAGATTTGACGACTTGGAGACCATTAAGAAAAATTAGACACAGCAGCTTCACAGCATAATGAAAGAATTATTTCAAAATTGTTTCCAGCAGTGGCAGGAATGTTGGAGGAATTGTCTTTTATCAGAAGGGGACTACTTTGAAAAAGACTGAGTGTATTAACTGTCAGTGTTGTACTTCTTGTGTTATTGTACAAGTCTCGATTCTTTTTGATCACACCTCATGCTTTCCCTAGATCTGCTTTGATAATGCTTTATGTACTTTTCTCCAGGAATTTGTCCAAGCCTATTTTAAGCACAACTAACTAATTGCTTTTACCATGTAATCTGGCAATGGGTTCCAAAGTTTATCTATGTGGTGAGAGATTTTTTTAATGTACTAGTTTGTAATTACATAGTGTGTCTCCTAGTCTTTGTATTTTTGAAAGAGTGAAAAATTGATTCATATTTACCCATTCCATTCCACTCAGAATTTTATAAACCTCTTTCAGTGTGGCAAGTCACCCACAGCTGTAAGTTACTCCTGTGCTGGCTCCACTTGGAGGGGGGGGGGCACTGGCTGCAAATGGGGGGGGGGGGCTTGAAATGCCACTGATATGCAATACTCAATACAGAGGCATTACAATCAGGGCTATTCCAAGGGCTGTGTGAGTGGTGCAGACACACAGACGCAAATTCAGAAGGGGTGCTAATATCATCATCGGGCTTCCAGGAAGCCCCCAAAAAAGTGAGGTCTTGCATGCAACTGGATGACAGGGGGGCACTAGGTTTACCAGTTGCACAGAGTGCATTGCTAGTTTGGTATGGTCCTGATTGCAATATTCTTTTATTCATTCTCTATTTATAACCATCTTAGTAAATGACAAGGATAATTTGCAACCTTTCAACTCTGCTTTTTACTAGAGGTCATCTGGGCTATTTTTGTCTTTATTGCAACCTCTCATTCAGGATGCCCTGTCCTCCCTGTTACGACAGTATCCTTCACTCTCAGCCATATATGCTCTTGAGTGATTGCTTTTCCCAGGTTCTAGTTTCTAAGCTGCTCTATTTCCTTTTTAAATGTTTGCACCAGCAACTTAATTTTGACTTTGGATAAGGTGGAACCTATATTTTTGAGTTAGGACCCTCTTCCGCGGAATATTACCCAGTTGCTAACAAATGTAAATCCCTCTTCTCTGCACCATTGCCTCATGCACACATTGAAACTCTAGAGCTCTGCCTGCTTCTTAAGCTCTGCACATGGAATGGGGAGCATTTCTGAGAATGCTACGTAGAAGTTTCCACTTTTTACATAAAAGCTTAAATTTGGCTTCCAGAATCTTCCTCCTGCACTTTCCTATGTTTCTGGTACTCACATGTATGAAGACAGCTGGATTCTCACCAGCACTATCTAAAATCTTATCTAGGTGATGCCTGAGATCTGCCGCTTTCTTAACAGGCAGGCAAGTTGCCAAGCAATCCTTATGTCCTAAGCCACCCAACTATCTACATGCCTAATGTTCTAATTGACATCTACAATGGCTACCCTAACCCTGCTCTCCTTAGCATATGTACCTGGAGGCCAAGCCTCAGTGTGAGAGGATACTGAATTACCTGGAGGGCAAGTCCTAGGTACAGAATCACTTATTGCCACACCAATGTGTTACTCTATATTCAGGTTTCCTTTCTCATCCATTGAAGCACAGAGGCTGCCAGACCATTTAAGCAATATTGATGACATTGTCCTCTAAATAGAAGAAAAAATAAAAAATCACCCAAACAGAACAAAACAAAACAATCCCATCTATGAGAGGGGAAACTATAAAAAACATTAGAGCTTGCCTGCATAAACAAAGGGTAGGTCAATAAATCAACTGAAGAGCAAGAAGAAAGGAAAGATAAAGACCCAGAGGTGGAAGAATTCAAGATCAAACTCCTAGTCCATGTGGAAAAAGATGAATATGCTTGATTCCAGGCAAGGAAAAGATGACCAACGTTAATGGTATGATAAATAATATGAACAAGGTCATATCTTGTATTTTTTAAAATTATTTATTTATGACATTTTCAAAATAAATCAAGAAAGGTTACAAAAGCCATTCTTGAAGCAATAGAAAGGCATACAGAAATAATCCACATAAACCAGGATACAATCAAAGAAAATATCATTACATAAGAACAAAATGCCTATTCTCTCTAGCCCACAATAAGGGGGAATTTCATTAGAAATTAAACACAATACAAGAAGAAGAAATCCGCATGCAGTCATAACACGGAACCAAAATCTATGAGCCCAAGGGGGTCTCCTGACGTTTGGCGTTAATGAAAGCCAGAAACTGGGAGGGCTCAAAGAAAATATAAGAAAAAGTTTGGTATTTCACCAAACACTTGCATGGATGCTTGCGAAAAAAAAAGCCCCCCCAGTTTCAAAACCCCTGGCCGAAGCAACAAAAACTCCCTACGTCGCTTCTGTGTTTCTCTTGATAAATCAGCGTATATACGCACTGAAAGCCCACGAAACAAAAGTTTCCGCTTTTGAAAAAACAATTTCAATAACCATTCTTTATCAGACAACAAGGCAAAAGTAATCAACAGTGTAGATGATACTTGTGACTCTAAACCAGAATTTTCTATTATATCTGAAAGATTTAATACATCCCCCTGAGTTTGATTCCCTCCTGTCTCATTACGGGCCGAAGCCCGCCTAGCAGTAGGTAAGTAATAAAATATCTTGTATAAAGAGATAATTTATTGGCATCACCAAAATAAATTGAATACAATATTGTGAAGCTAAAATTATTACTGAAAGAACACTATCAACTAAAATGCTGGGCCAGAAGAAAAAGAGAACAATAACGGTTCCTCCTTAGAAAAAAGACAAATAAAATCATTGCATCTATCCCTGATAGATGGGTATCTAAAAGGATTAAGATAATCCAAGATATTGAGGCAGAGTCAAAATATCAAGCTGAAACATGCTGCATTAACAGATGCGCAAAAACTGTGAAGATATGAGGAAAACAGAAAAGAACAATATCAAAATAATTTATAAAGAGCCCAAAATGGATCTACAATGAATTGGGACAGAACATTAATATGGTAAAAATATCACCAACCAAAGCTTAAAAAGAAACTATCTGGAGAAATCTATACAAAGACCCCATAAACCACCAAGAAGCAAAATGGTTACTCTACATACAGGAACATTTAGAAAAAGCAAACATAGGGGGGCGGAGCCTGATGTCCAGCGGGTAGGACGCTTTGCGTTGAAGCTCCCGAGAGGCCTACTCAGAATCCTGACTTAATACCTATATAAATTTACTATTTCGCTCCGAGCTGACCGGGGCACCTCGGGGGGGATGGCGGCCCACAAACCAGCGCGCTTGGACTTCGGGTCTCCTTCTTCCTCTCACGGAAAACGCTCCAAAACAGAGGTATCCTCCCCGCAGAAGATGGTTCCATTTCGTGAAAACCCCGCAATGCACCTGGAGATTTTGGAGGAAATACGCGGCGTGAAGGAATTGGTGCAGTCTAATGGAGAAGCGCTTCGAGCCATGCAAGAAGACTTTGGAGTGCTCCAAGACCGACTTGAAGGTCTTTCATTACGGCAGGACAATATGGCGGGGGTCCTCGACTCGCACGAGGTGCGCTTGGGCAAACTGGACGAGGCTGAGCGCCAGATACAGAATCTTCAAAAGGAGTTGGAAGATAGCAATAATCGCGCCCGTCGCAACAATGTGAGGCTCCTCGGAATGCCGGAGGGGTGGAAGCCGGAGATATAAGAGAATTCTTGCTCAAAACTCTTCCCTCCTTGCTGAAGATCACTTTTCACAGAGAACTGGAAATCGATCGAGCACACCGTGTTCCTGCCCGCATGGCGCTCAACCGCACGACCCCCCGGCCTATTATCTTTAGCTTGCTACGATATCAACAAGTGGAACAAATTTTACATGCTGCCCGAGCGAATCATCATTTGGAATATGAAGGTCGTAAGGTCTCCTTCTTTCCTGATTTGGCAAAGCCTACCATTGACCGTCGGAAGAAACTCCTTGCTCTTCGCCCTCGACTTCAACAGCTACAGGCTCGCTTTGGCCTGTTGTATCCAGCGAAGCTCCGAGTGACTCTCCACAACCAGACCAGGACGTTCGAGGATCCTGATCTATTATCAACATTTTTGGACTCCAAAGAAGCAGAACAGATGCGCTAATCCCAAATCTTGGACTCTTATCTGCCGGCTCTGTCCGCCATTTTGAAAGGGCCCGATGCGGCGGTCATAGCCCAGCACAGAAATAGCCTGGACTTTCTTTCTTTCTCTGTATGACTTTTGTCTTTGGTCTCCTATCCCTTCATGATGTGTGCCTCGGTCGGATTCGGAGCACGCACAGTCCTACAGGTTATATGTTTTTTCAATTTCGGCCTTCTCTGGGGTTTCTCCCCGCAGACACATGGTCGCCAGTAATTTTGGGGTTTTGCTTCTCCTCTACCGTACTGCGGTTTTTTTTGTTAATGTGGGGCGCTTCATTGTATTATATTAGCTTATTTTTCCTATGTCATGTGTACAGCCAGATACAGTCAGTTTGAGGGACACAGTGAAATTATGTGTGCTATCATGCTCAGAATTTTAACTTTTATGAATGGCCTCATGTAAAATCTTATTATTCATCGTCAAAGGCATTGCTGGTCCACTCAGCAGAAAGAAAATCCTTAGCTATCTTAGCCACGAGCACGTTGATTAGGTGTTTCTTCAGGAAACGCATTACACTCTGCTGAAACACTGAAACTCAATGCTAGGCCTCACATGGTAGCTGCCTATTCTCCCACCGTTTCCAAATGGTACGGGATAGCCATTCTGGTTAAGAAGTCTTTGCACGCTACTGTACCTGATATTAGCGCTGATATGGAGGGTAGATGGGCCCGTGTACACCTTGAGGTTAGAGATAGTGAATTCACGTGTATTTGCACTATGTCCCGAATGTGGACAACCTTGCTTACTATGCAAGTTTTGCGCAGTTGACCTCGGCCTCCGCCAATGCTCCATTAATACTTGGTGGCGATTTTACTCAAGTGTTCCCTCAATCTTTTCTTCTCAAACAAGGTGCTTGTTGGTGGTAAGCTCCAGTACCGAGCAGACCTGTGTGTGGCTAGATATAGTAGCGGGCCTTTGCTCACCGATTCCTCTTACCTTACTCCCTGGTATGACTCTCCCATTAGACTCCCACTATCCACCAATGTTTTTCGACACTTTAGGTGCCTTTAATACTCCTATGCAACCTTTCGACTCCCGACTCTGGTCAGTGCAACTTCAGCATTGCATTCGGAGCACTAGAGTACTCCCGCCATCGGCACTCTCTGCATAAGGTTGATTGGAAACTTCCGATCTCTCGGTAGTTCACCGGGTGTAGCATCCAATTTTACTAAACCTTATGTAATGCTATCACTAGAGATACCTCTATAGCGCAGAAAGTATGGGAGAGAGAATTGCATGTGACTTTAACCTCGGAGCAATGGAGCCTTATCTGGAGCAGAGGGACACGGGTTCCCGACCCGCCTCACTCACTCAGACCCTCTTCTTTCTAGCCCACCGGAGTTTTTACACTCCTCACAGTTTAGACAAATGGAACACTACTCAGGGTAAGGGTTGCTGGAAACGTCCTGTGGCCATTGGTTTATTACTTCATTTCATGTTATGCATGAATATCCCGCACTACAGTATAACTGGCGTCGGGTCTGGGGTCGTATTTAGTCTATATTGCACTCTCAGGAGTCCCTTTCTTGGAGGATAGTGGGACTTCGCCCAGTTGCGGGGATCCCCTCTCTCCCAAGAAATGGCTTATCTCCTTTTGAACTTTATGCTTGGCATTGCTGTTTCCCTCATTAAGTAATACTGGGAAATTAGTTCCCATCTGAGCCTCAATGAATGGTGGAATCATGCCTGTCTCTACAGTAAATATGAACAAATACCTCGTCTGTGCGCTTCCTCCGTTCAGACTCCTTCTCATTGGTCTTAATGGAAGATGTTTAATGAATATGTACATTTTGCTAAATGCTCTCATCTGACTGTCTAACTTTGTATATATCTCTGTCTCATGATCATGCTGTATTGTGGATACTTTTTTGATCGTTTGATGTATAATCACTGTTAATTGGAAGCGCTCACATGCTGATACAAACGGGTAGAGAAGAAGCACCGGGGTGGGGGGTAATGGGTTTACTTTTCCTTATTGTATACTTGTTTTGTCTCTTTTGGTGTGTTGTTTCTTTTGTTTGTTGCAAAATGAAAATAAAAGTTTCAAAAAAAAAGAAAAAGCAAACATAAAAGCTAAGGAATGGCCTGCAGTAACAACAAAAGAGCTGGAAAGCAGGTTACAACGAGCCTCAAACTGGAAGCGCCCTGGCACAGATGTAGTGACCAACTTTTGGTTTAAATAGTTAACATCGCTCCACCAAGACCTAGCAACTTGCAAAAAACAATTAATCAAGCAGATGGACTTAACACCACCATGACTTAAAACAGGAAGAACATTTCTCCTTCCAAAAGGGGACCCAAATAACATTCCCAAAAATTACAGACCATTAAATTGTCTACCTACAATCTATAAATTGTTCACTGCAATATAGTAGATGCAGACATAATATATGATTATATCAAGTCCAATAAAATCATAGAAATGGAGCAAAAGGGCAATAAGAGGGGAGTATATAGAATAAAAGAAACAGGTAATGTTGTATAAGGCCATCATGGCCAGCACTAAGAAAAGCAGAATTCTCAATATAGTATGGATTGATTATAATAAAGATTTAGACAGTGTCCCATACTCTTGGATAATAAATTGCCTTGAAATGTATAAAATAAATCCTGGTTTGATAAAGTGCATTAAGTTCACAATGACAATGTGACAAACCACACTTTTTTGAAGTATGAATATGGTCAATGCATCATTCCTAACATCAAAATCCAATGTGGAATATTTCTCTGTCACAATTTCTGTTTTGTGTGGCACGTAATCCAATGAGTACTCTCATCAACTCTTTGGGATATGGATTTAGCCTGAATCCTGAGTGCCTCACCAGAGTACCCTTTGGCGTGGATTGCGTGAAGGACCTCCACAACACAACAGTTGCTTTACCTATGCATCCAGGCAAGCTCATGGACTCAACACCTTAGATCTGTAAGGTTCTCATCAGATAAAAGCACCAAAGCTATCCCCACAGCAAGCCACACTCTCAGCATTGGCCCGTACTTCTGTATCTCACAGTCATATAAAAGGCAAAACTCAGACTTTCTCAGAGTGCCTCCAAGGTGCACAAGACTCTCCACCTCATTCACACACACATTGATCACCCTCTTTGATTAACCTCGCTCTCACTGCAAGCAAGTGCGGTTCAACTTCACAGCAGGCATGCCTCACTTATTGATCTGGCTCGCTTTCTTGGGCCTTTCCACACTCATGCTACCCGGAACTGCAACACATCCAATTGACAACTGCCCAATTCCCAATATACACAGCTCAAGAACCAAACCACTCAGGCCTTGGCCCTCACAAGCCACCCCACATGGAATTAGACTGAGACAACTCCTCCCCATCATGACTGAGCAGGCAGTCCCTACTTATGCACATATCACCGACACCTTCAAATGCACCCTCATAAACTTATGTTCTGCCCACAACAAGATTCAGACTCTCTCTGACCCCAACACAGATGAAAGAATAGATATCCTGTGCATCACAGAGACATGGTTTATGGAAAATGACAACATCCTCCTCAAAAAATTCAATTCAAACATGCACACCATCCAGAACTGCCCACGCAGCAACAACAGAGGGAGAGGCATTTTTATTTTTATTTATTTATTTAGCAAACATTTATATACCGCTGTTTCCAGCGATCAGCAGCGGTCCGATTACAATAGGAGAACTGTCAAATCAGTACAGTAGAATTTGGGGCGCGCATAGGTTGATTCGGAGGGTAAGGCACATCACAACAAGTGGGTGTAAATACAGTAGAATTTGGGGCGCGCATAGGTTGATTCGGAGGGTAGGCACATCACACAAGTGGGTGTAAGTAAGTATATCTGTATAAGTATAAGTATATCTGTATACATGTATATCTGGATACATGTATACTCATACCTTAAGGGTATAAGGGGCACTGTTTACATAAATACACTGATGTGGAATATGTACATATATACAAATAACCAGTATACACAAAACAAATTCAAGAGTAATAAATACAGCATTTGCATCCTCACACACAAGGACCTGAATTTCAACACAGTTGATGCCATCTCCTCACCAGATCTGGATGTTCTCATAGTAGCAAACAAGCATCTTACCATCTGCCTTGTCTATAGGGCTCCACAGAAGAAGGTTGACAAACTGAATTCACTATTGGACACAGTCAGCTCCCACACATCACACCAGAAATGATTCATCCTCCTCGGTAACCTGAACCTCCCCTCAGCCCCCATCTTCCAAGACACGGCATTCATCCAAGTCATGACTGATTTGTATTTTATGCAGTCACTGTCCCAACACACACAAAAGGAGGAACTCCGGATCTGGTCTTCTGCAACAACCTTTTTGCTCAACAAACCGAATCATACCCCACCCATCAACACACCCATCCCCTGGTCAGACCATCATCTCATCATCTTCACAATACCACATCCACATGTCATCTACCCCCTCACACTTTGACAGCAGCAATAAGATTTGCCTCATTTGATGAGCCATCCTTCCTCCAAAAAATGCTACAAGTTCTCTTGGACACCCCGCTCGAAACAAGTCTGGCCGCCCTGATCGACAAATGGAATTCCATCATTTCTTTTGCTGCCACAGCACCTCCACGAGCACCATCCTCAAAGCAATGGCATCGTGCACCCTGGTACTCCATAGAACTCTGTGATCAAAAATGTGCACTCTGTTGGATTGAGCACTGCTGGAGGAAATCTAAAGACCCCAACCTGATAAGTGCATACCTTGATCAGCTGAAGGCATAGTGCAACAGCACCATTAACTCCAAGCGTGAATACTACAGCAACAAACTCCTGCAGGCACTCAACAAACCTAGAGCTCTTCAATCTGGTGAAATCCCTCACTAGAGACCCAACCCAACCCCAACAGAACAACACTCTTCATCCACAAGACATAGCAGACTTCTTAAAAGCCAAGGACAGCTCTGCCACTCATGTCATACCTCTCATACCCTCAACAGCTAACAACCGCATTTAGGATTGTGACACCAGAAGAACTTGATACCATCATCTTGCACATCAACACCACTACCTCCCCACTAGACCCCTTCCTGGTTGCTTGGATAAAATCTACAAGAGCAACCCTCCTCCCAGTCATGTCACGCATCCTTCATGCCTCCCTCTCTCATGCCATCCCCCCATCCTGAAGCAAGCCTCAGTTAAATCCATCTTGAAGAAACCACACTTAGACCACAACTTACCTGCCTCATATAGGCCCATAGTCAGTGTACCTTTTCTCACAAAGATCATAGAAAAGGCTGTCTAAATCCAGATACGGGTTTCGCCCACAGCACAGCGCTAAAACCTGTTAACCTCCCTACCGTCAACTCTCATCACCAGGATGGAAGGAACCACAAACAGCTTCATTCTACTCTTTCTAGACATCTTTTCAGCCTTTGACATGGTCTCCCACCAGACATTACTCAACCAACTCCACAGCTTTGAAATACAGGGCTTGCCCCTCACATGGTTCCATTCATACCTTTCTCAGCATATCCAGCAGATAAAAATCACTAGTTCCTCTTCCTCAAGGAGCACCACAGGGGTCCACTCTCTCCTCCCGACTCTTCAGTATCTACATCAGCTCCTCTGCACAACCATCACCTTCACGACAGTTATCAAATCGATGTTGACAACATAATTATCTTTATCCCTTTCTCCACAACCTCACTGGACTACTCTAAACTCATCACCTGCTTAGCTGGCTCCAGCTCCACAACCTGGCAGTCAACTTTGGCAAGATAGAGGTCCTGCATGTCACAAGGAACCCCACCTTTACACCGCCATCATCCATCAAATTCAATGACTTCAACCTCCATGTCAGGACACAGGTCAGATATCTTGGCATCATCCTAGACCAGCACCTGGACTTCAAGGCCCACATCCAGAACATTACCAAGTCTATTTCAGACTCAGATCTCTACGCACCCTATGCCCCCTCCTGTCCTCAGAACACTTCCGCTCAGTATGCCAAGCCTCCATTATTCTCATATTTGATTATTGAAACATGATATACCAGGGGCTCCCCAAATCTACCATCCTGCCACTCCAATTCACTCATAATACCACTGCATGCAGTATTTTCGAAGCCTCCAGATACATCCACATCACACCTATTTGAAAAGCCCTTTACCGGCTGCCAATCATCTCTTGAATCAAATACAAAGCTGTCACCATCATCTACAAAACTCACCATCACCTCACCTCCGTGCACCTTGAGACCCTTATCTGTACCCTGTGACCAACAGACCACGTAAACAAAGCATCCAAAACCAAATTAGCCTGTCATCACAAATCTGCAAGAGCACCCAGCACGCTCACCAAAGAGCCTTCAGGCTATACGCCCCTTCCCTCTGGAACTCATTATCCCCTGCACTACATTATATCCAATCACATCAGGTCTTCAGAAAGAACCTAAAGACATAACTCTTTCAGGAACACTTTGGCACAGATCAGCCTACAGACCCACAACCAGACAACCCCCACCTAAAACACAACATCCCTCCCTCCCCAACTCCATAAGCGCCCACCCCTTAACAAGTTCCTTTCTCTAGCCTTCCCCCACCTCAGGCAATTCAAATGGCTGTAAGTCCACGAGACTACCCAGCAGTGCAATATATTACCACATGATGTCACCCTCTCGCCATCGCAGTTTGTTACTATCTGTTTGCCCCTCACCATTAAAATGATGAAGTTGTTTTTTTACATTGCAACGTAACTTGCCTAGACCCCTGTTAACCCCACTGTTGCATTTATATATATAACAAATCCAGTTAAATAAATACATAAATAAATAAATAAATACATAATCCAGAAGTAGCATCCCATTTACTATTTGTAGACAACCTGAAACTCTACAGTTACAGTGACCAACAATTAGCAGAGCAACTTCATGTAGTGAAAAGCTTTTCTGATGACATCAAGATAATTTTTGGCGTTCACAAAGGTCCTAAGGCAACTTGTTTTTGAGGAAAATTGAGCAAAATGAAATACATCTCCATGTCTAGAGGCTGTGACATCAAGGAACTTGAATAGGAAGGCATATATAAACATCTCAGAATAGAGGAAGGAAAGAAGCTCAAGCAGAAATTACTAAGATAAAAGATTGGTAAAGAATACTACAGGAGGTTAAAACTATTATTGAAAAGTGCTTTAACATCAAGGATTAAAATACAAGCCATCAATCAGCTGGCAATTCCTGTCCTCTCATACAGCATTGAGATTGTAGACTGGCCTCTTGAGGAGCTTGAAAAGCTAGATGTGTGAACACGAAAACTCCTCCATGCCCATGAGGAAATTTACAAGAATCAATGTTTGCTGAGACTGTAACATCGCTACAGCTGAAGGAGGGCTAGGCCACATAGAGATTGATTATACGACAGTCGCCCAAGAGCGGATGGTTCGGAAGGATACTACCAAAAGCAAAGAGGTTCCAAAAAAGAGTAATGTAGCCCTCGAGTATGGAGCAGACAGAGCTTAAAGATCCAAAATTACCCATGTCTACCAATAGCCAAATTAATATGAATAAAATACATTCTCTAAAATGCTGGTATGCAAATGCTAGAAGTCTAAAAAATAAGATGGGAAAGTTAGAATATATAGCACTAAATGAGAGGTTAGATATGATTGGAATATCAGAGACATGGTGGAAGGAGGACAACCGGTGGGACACTGTGATACCTGGGTACAAACTATATCATAATGATAGAACTGATCAAATCGTTGGAGGGGTTGCGCTCTATGTTAGAGAGGGCATTGAGTCAGAAAAGATTAAAGTTTTGCAGGAAACAAAATTTGCTGTAGAATCTCTATGGATTGAAATTCCATGTAAAAAAGGTAAGGCAATGGCAGTGGGGGTGTACTATCGACCACCTGGCCAGAATGAACAAATGGATGATGACATGCTCAAAGAAATCAAGGAAGTTAACAAAAGTTACAGCGCAGTAATAATAATGGGTGATTTCAATTACCCTGGTATCGACTGGGTCAGTGTCACAGCAGGACATACTAGGGAGATAAAGTTCCTAGATGACATAAATGACTGCTTCTTGGAGCAGCTGGTTCATGAACCGACCAGAGGGGAAGCCATATTAGAACTAGTCCTTAGTAGAACACCAGATCTAGTGCAAGAGATAAGGGTGTTGGGGCCACTTGGCAATAGTGATCATAGCATGATTGCCTTTGATTTAATTAGTGGAGGAGGGATAGTAAGGAAATCCAAAGTACTACCTTTTAACTTTCGAAAGGGAGGCTATGATAAAATGAGGAAAACAGTTAAGAAAAAACTAAAAGGAGCAGTTGCAAAGGTTAAAGACCTACATCAAGCTTGGGTGTTGTTGAAAAATACTATCTTGGAA
This sequence comes from Ichthyophis bannanicus, assembly GCA_033557465.1. NCBI lineage: Eukaryota > Metazoa > Chordata > Amphibia > Gymnophiona > Ichthyophiidae > Ichthyophis > Ichthyophis bannanicus. The sequence continues at coordinate 860,759,436 of CM066033.1, read as the reverse complement.
GCCCAGACCAGCTGTATTCTACGCTTTAAGAAAAGTGGAAGGACGTCCAAAAAACTGCCAGCATGGTTTAAAGGTGAGGTCAGAGAGGCTGTTTTTTCCAAAAAAGCATCTTTTAGGAAATGGAAAAAAAGAGCCAAATGACGAAACCTGGAAACAGCACAAGCACTGGCAAGTCAAATGCAAGGCATTAATAAGACAGGCAAAGGGAGAATTTGAGAAGAAGCTTGCTGCGGAAGCAAAAACTTTTTTCAAGTACATTCGTAGCAAAAACACTGTGAGAGAGTCAGTTGGTCCATTAGATGATTGAGGGGTTAAAGGGGCACTAAGAGGCGACAAGGCGATAGCGGAGAGACTGAATGAATTCTTTGCTTCGGTCTTTACTGAAGATTTGAGAATCGCCAATGTAACGCCAATTTTTAAAAAGGGTTCCAGGGGTGATACGGGAAACTACAGACCGGTGAGCCTGACGTCAGTACCGGGAAAAATGGTAGAAATCATCATAAAGAACAAAATTACTCAGCATGTAGATAGTCATGGCCTAATGGGAGACAGCCAACATGGCTTTAGACAAAGAAGATCTTGTCTTACTAATCTGTTATGTTTTTTTGAATGTGTGAATAAACAGGTGGACAAAGGTGAGTCGGTTGATATAGTGTATCTGGACTTTCAGAAGGCCTTTGACAAGGTCCCTCATCAGAGACTTTTGGCAAAACTAAGGAGTCATGGGATAGGAGGCAGTGTACTATTGTGGATCAGGAACTGGTTAAAGATAGAAAGCAGAGGGTAGGGCTTAATGGCCAATTTTCCCAATGGAGAAAGGTGAATAGTGGTGTACCCCAGGGATCTGTGCTGGGTCCGCTGCTTTTTGACATATTCATAAATGACCTGGAAAAGGGAATAACTAGTGAGGTTATCAAATTTGCAGATGACACAAAACTATTTAAAGTTGTTAAAACCCAAGAAGATTGTGGAAAATTGCAAGAGGATCTTGATAAATTGGAAGACTGGGCATCAAAATGGCAGATGAAATTTAATGTGGACAAGTGCAAAGTTATGCAACTAGGGAAGAACAACCCAAACTATGGTTACAAGATGCAAGGTTCCACAATAGGAACCACCACCTAGGAAAAAGATTTAGGCGTCATTGTGGATAACATGTTAAAACCCTCAGCCCAGTGTGCAGCGGCGACAAAGAGAGCAAATAGAATGCTGTAGAATGCTAGGTATCATAAGGAAAATAATGGAAAATTTAAAAAAAAGATATTATAATGCCTCTATATCGTTCCATGGTGAGACCGCACCTTGAATATTGTGTGCAATTCTGGTCGCCGTATCTTAAAAAGGATATAGCAATTTTAGAAAGGTTCAGATAAGAGCCACTAAAATGGTAAAGGGGATGGAAGGATACCCCTATGAAGAAAGGCTAAAAAGGTTAGGGCTCTTTAACCTGGAAAAGAGACGGCTGAGGGGAGATATGATAGAAGTCTATAAATTAATGAACGGAGTGGAACGGGTAAATGTAGATCGATTGTTTACCTTATCATAATATAGAAAGACTAGGGGACATGCAATAAAGCTACAGGGTAAACTATTTAAGACTAATAAAAGAAAATATTTTTTCACTCAACGTGTAGTCAAACTCTGGAATTTGTTACCGGAGGATGTAGTAAAGGCTGTTAGTGTAGCTTGGTTTAAAAAAGGTTTGGACAAGTTCCTGGAGGAAAGGTCCATAAACCATTATTAAGAAGGGATCCAGGATACCAGTGCTTGACCCAGGTCAAGCATTGTGGAACCTGTGTCTTTTGGGGGAAACTGCTAGGTACGTATGACCTAGATTGGTCACTGTTGGAAACAGGATACTGGGCTTGATGGACCTTGGTCTGACCCAGTATGGCATATCTTATGTTCTTATGTTCTTACATAGGACTCTAGGCCTATCTAACAGCATCATCGGATCCAAAAGCATCATCTGTCTCCTCATCAAATTGGACAAGTTTTCTGATGTCTGTAAAGAATGAGTGAGAATCCATAAATACACATAGAGAAGGGAGGAACAGGCTTTGCAAGACAAGAGAAAACGTTCTTCAAAGAATTAGATCAGACAAGAAGTTAAAATACCTGGCAAATACAAATACAGTGGGAAATATGGAGTGTTACTCCAGGAACCCTTCGTTAATCAAGAACATACATATGAATGGTTGAGGAGAGGTAACTGAAACCCAAGGATGAAAGATTGGTAGATGCAGCCCAGGAAAGTGGATTATTAAATGAGATGGTTTACAGCGAGCAATGAAAAAACTAGCAAAACAGACATATGCCAATTCTGTAAGAACCCACATAATGTCCTGAATTGGACTAGTGACTAACTAATACCAAAAATTTAGAAAAAGGTCCCAGTCAAAAATAACCCCCACATAGACCCCGTGGATATTGTAAGGCCCTGTTACTTACAAGAGACCGATTACTAATAATTTCCTGTATAGTCCAGATCCAAAAAGTCAGTACAGGTGCAATCAGAATCTCTGTTTATTAGATAACTGATGGACAAATACAGGCAAGGGAGAGGAGAATTTCTGTCAGTCATCAGACCTCAGAATCCCTCCTCCCACTGAGTACAATAGTCGTGTTACATATATACGTTTTTTGCTTCCGTGTATGCAGTCTCCACATTCGTCCCTCTGTGAGGCCTCTCTGTGTCTTTTCACCCCCCTCCCTTCGTTTCCTGCTGCTGACCTCTCTGACCCCTCTGTTCCTGTTTCAACATCTCTAAGGCCTCTGTCTTGGTTATACTCACCACCTGTCAACTGTCTACTGTCTTCAGGGCTAACGGCCCAGCTTATGCTGTTTGCATGGTTTCCTGTGTATGTGCCTTCTGCAAAAAGTCTCTGCATGGATCCTTCAATCCAAGTATACACTTTGCTAAGGCTTATATGATATTTCCTTATATGGTTCTTTATGCTGGCCTGTTTCTTCTTGCCCACTGTATAGTAGTTTGGTTGACATATTTTTATTAGAGCAGAACAGAGGCCATTGAGTGATTATGAACCAGGAACATATACCTCAACCTTATAATCTCTACAATATGCAAATGAAAATGTCGGAGCTTCAAACAAAAAGGGGAAGGAACAATCACTTACCCTTTCACTGTAACAGCTCCCTTTTAATTTTTAACAAGAAAATAATTTGGGAATTCAAAAATACTTTTATCACTTAACTTATACTGAAACGTTGTCCATCCATCTTTTATAACGAAGCTTGTGCTGAAATGCTGCCCATCACCAACAACGTGCCACTTTTCGAGCCAATCTCGCTGGCCCTGCCTCAGATTGAAGGGAAGATTAATCAAGTCAAGCTTTCAAGCACTAATGCAGAAATCAAACACCTACAGTATGCAAACATAAGCTTTTTTCCACTGAAACAAGAATTTGTTTTCAAAATAGGTCAAAATTTATGCAGCGAACAGGTAACCCTGTGTATACCAACTACATAGGAAAGCACTCCCACCACCTTATCTTCAGAAGTTGAATCATATCTGTCCCTGGTGGTGTCATTTAAAAAACATTCCGTGTGTGTAAAACAAGCACGTTTGAAACCTCTGGTGACGATTTTTAGAGGGTATCCTCTGGAGAGTAGACGTGTTTTTAAGTCCGCTGCATGTTTATAAAATTCCTGAAGAGTAGAACATTTATGGTGCAATCTTCAAAATTGCCCTAATGGAAGCCTCCGTTTCAATGAGGGAGGACTGTGATAACTAAGCAAGGTGTATCTCTGCACTGGTTTCCAATAAAGTGAAGTCAAGAAACCTTCGGAGGTAAGCATAATGGAAATATCCAAAACTCGAGACTGATGAATCTGAGCTGTAAACTGGATATTAGATTTAAATGAATTCAGTGTAGCCAAAAACACCTCCAACATTTGTAAAGTCCCAGTCCATAAGAAAAAAAATATCATCCAGGAAGCGGCGCCAAAAAGGAATAAGCTTAAATGCCTCAGAGGAATAAATGCAGTGGTCCTCAAACTGTGCCATATAAATAGAGGCTATAGATGGTGCAACAGTAGCACCCATAGCAATTCCATAGCACTGCAAAAAATATTGACCATCATACAGAAAAAAATTATTGCTAAAAACCAGATGCAGAGGTTCTAATAAAAATGACCTGGGCAGTCCAACAGATAAGTACACAAACATTACAGTACCTCAGATTGGTCAATGTTATTGTAAAGCTTGCACATCAAGGGTCACCAAATAGTTGCAGGAAGCTGTATCATTACAAGCAGACAACTGTATGAGAAAATGGCCTGTATCACAAATGTAAGAGGGGACCTTAGCCACCGCTGGCTGCAGAAAAATATCACAGAACTTTGATAAGGGCTCTAATAAAGAGTCCCAATAGGACACTATTGGTCTTCCTGGAGGCTTAGCAAGAGATTTATGAATTTTTGGAACAAGATACAAAACTGGTGTCTTAGGTGTCTTGTTCACCAAAAATGCAAATTCCCTTTTGTTAATCCAGCCTTTATCTAACGCTTCAATCATCAGTTTTTGGATATGATCTAATAAACCAGGAGTTGGATCCTGTAACAAAAGATTGTAATGTTATCGATTAGCCAGATGATTTAGTTCTTGAGATAACACAACCACTGTATCACCTTTGTCTGCTTTCCTTATAACAACATCAGATTGAGCAAGCTCCTTAATGGCCTTTCATCCTGAGGCATACTGTATGTCAGTTATCTCAAGTGGCATACCTCATTATGTGTCCTTGTCATTTATATTATATTGGACACACTACGCATTTTGTGAAGACCCGACTGGCTGAGCATGCTTCCTGACTGCAAACTGAGACATTGACGGACCCTATAGTTTAGCACTGTCTCCAGATGGGTCGCAGGGCCTAGCTTGCCTAATGGTAGTGCCGGCTACAATCTTTGCACTGGCTCAGACCTTGAAAGGATTATCAGCATTGACAGAGCAAGTTTTAGTTCCTGACATATTATTATTTAAACGGCTCTGTTTTGAAGTAATAGCAAAACCAACAACTGAAACTACTGCAAGGTTTCTTGGATATCATTAAGTTTCAGGTTTTTAACCCCCTGAGGAAGGCCCCTGGGCCGAAACGCGTTGGGGTTGTTTTTATAATAAAGAGCCTGTTTCCTGCCATATGAACCTGCTGCTTCATTTGGTCAGAGAATTGCAGTCAGAACCCTTCACACATAACTATAGCATAAGGTTACCAGATGTCCCCAATTTAGAAATAGTGTCCCATTACTGCATGGACTATAACCATCTCCTTTTTCTGATTTCACTGGGGATAGAAGGAAAGGACTTTGCTTTTCCTAAATATCCCTCTTTTCGATCCTGATAGGAGATAATTCCTGAAAAAAGAGGGGAACTTTTAGAAACATATTTATCTATAAAATAAACTTTAAGCATATATGTATGTATATGCGCTTAACTCGAGAAGGGCTGCTACTGTCTTTTTTAAGCTTTTGAAATTACTGAATGCTACAGCGCTTGGCCATTTTGAAATATATGGGGAAAAGATGCCAAGAAGACTTCTGCCTCTCCCTGCCCAGCTCAGCCCTGCCCTGGTGTCCCAGATTTGTTTTCCAAAAGTCTGATAACCCTACAATAGCAGCTAAAATATTTATTAATTATTACCACATTGATATTACCAGTCAAAGAGTATTACTTTCCTTTTTAAATTCAAATTTCAATCAATTGTCCCAGTACTCAAAACACATCTCAGCTGATTCTAGTGATCTCTTCCTGAGAATAAGGAGGTTGCTACGGTCATAACTAATTTCTCCCGCTCCCATCAAGTAGTTGCCATTCTGTTGCCAAGGATACACTTTGATTTTTAATTTGGTTCTAAACTGCATCTCTTAGAATATTAGTGAACTTTGAATTTTCTTTAAGTAATGGTTATTTTTGCTAAAAATTCACCCCATCTATAACGTGGGCTGTACACACCATACTTATACATCACTCAAACATTCCAAAAATAATCCCAGGGACATCCCCTCCCTGCATCTTTAGAGTTTCTCCTCCCCTCTAAGTGTTTCTCAGCAGCATTTTAAAATATTTTCTATTCCTAAGCTCTTTGTTACTTTTACTCTCACACAGTACACAGTTTATGTGTTATTTCTGATCACTTCATCAATGTTGCTGTGAGCAGCTTTCATTAGCAGGGCCAGCCCATACACTAAGCAAACTAGGCAGCCACCTAGGGTGTCAGACCTGGAGGGAGCCATGGCAATCCCTTTTTCTTCAAAGCGGCAGTTGAGCCACTGCTTCGGCACCACGGTGGGCCTTAAAGCCCCTGTGCATGTGTGTGCAGTCATGGCCTCCCACTCTGCCCCCTCTGACAGGAAGTTACATTGAAGGGTGCAGGAGCGGCAGGGCATGAGTGCCCAGGTGCATAGGTGCTTTAAGGCCTGCAGCAGCACCTGTCAGCCCAAAGAAGCGATAATTGTGCCACCCACCTACTTCAGTTGAGAAGCTGGAGAATGGATGCCAGGGGTAGTACAGACAGGGGATGGCAGTACAGTGGGCCAGGCAGAACAATGGTTCTTTCTAGGGTGGCAGAACCACCTGGACCGGTCCTGCTCATTAGACAAAGCTCTGAAACGTCTCTCTCTCTTTTCCCAGGGCTCTTTCCGGTAATTCTCTGCCTCTCTGTTGCTTTGAAGGGCTCTGGCCCTTTAAATTTACTAGCTTTACTGATCTCCCTCTTTGGTATCAGTTTCTTAGCAGCTGTCAGTGTTGCTTGTGCCTCTTCCCCTCCCCTTGGGTGAACTCCAGTGCTTGTTGCTGGTTCACTGGATGACAGCTACAGTCCTTTTAAATTTAAATGCAACCTTGCGCCTCTGTAGCCCAGCCATGCCAGCACCTCTCTGTTTCGGATGATGCAGGCCTCAACCCTCAACTCTTACAATAACAAACCTCTCATCCATCCCACTGATATTTACATTTTGCTGTGGTTGGAGTCCTTTCAGTTCCCTTGAGGCTTCAGTGCCACTTTCACTTTCCCAAGGCTTCAAAGCCAATTTCTTATATGGCAGCTTGATCCCTATTGTGACTACTGCTGTTGGCTAGGGGCACTGGTTTGGGAAGAAGTGAGTGGGGATCATTCCTGACTAGATCCTCTAAGCCATCAGGGAATGTTTCAGGTTGCTTCGGGAATGGAGGGGGGGGGGGTGGTTCTACAGAGGGGTGCTTGGGATGTGTCTTTGGAGTGGGCAGTATCTTCAGGAAGGAGCTGAGTCTTTGCTGTGGGAGAGGGGAGAGTCTGTGCTAATTTTCTTAATGCACTGACCTCTATAAGATGATGCCTGGAGGCATCAGACAGCGTGTTAGTGGCCTGATACTCCAAGGCAGAAGAACAATGTCAGCTTTGAGCTGGCTTTATTCTTCCTGGAATAATGCAGCTTGCGCACTTCAATGCAAGCTGTGTTATTATATTAAAATAATAATGAGGTGTTTTGCATATCTTTCTGACTTATCTGTCTCTAGAACTGCCACTGCTTGGTTCTGCTCCCATCTGGATAATCAGTCCTTTTGAGAGGTAGATTACTTCTGCCTCTTTTCCCCTGCTTCTGGGGTATCACAGGGCTCTTTCTTAGGCCCACTAACATCCATCTTAGCCACTTACTATCCCTGTTCCAATTGTTTGACTTGCCCATTTTTTTATGTATGCTGATGACATACAAATTCTTCATCAGCAATCTCCCAAATCTCCATTAAGCTAGATTCAGTTGCTACTTAACTATTCAGGACCAGCTTGAAGCTCAATCCCAAAAAGTCCTAAGCCATTACTTTCTCTTGGCTCTCCCCACCCCCATCCAATAGCTGATGCAGGTCTTCCCTTGAGGAACTCTGTGAAGGTTCTGGGGGTTACCCTAGACTGTTAGCTCAGCTTCAATACTCAAATCACACACATGGTTTCGAAGGCTTTATGTTAAAGCAAATTTGGGCTGTATGCTCCTTGCTAGACAGCAATTCCTTACGCATTCTCACTCTAGCCATGGTGATACCACAAATTGATTATTGCAACTCTTTATCTCTTAGTTTAAAGCAGGCTCAGCTTCACCAACTCCAATTGATCCAGACTACATCAGCTAAATTTACATTTAGTGATATAACATCTCTTCTTCGGGAAGAGAACTGGTTTCCTATAACATACTGGATCCTCTTGGCCATCACTCACCAGGTCTACTATATAGTCATGCCATCCTTTCTTGCTATGTATCTCCCCAAGAGTATACTGCACAATTTACTGATGATTCCCTCCTCATAATGAAATCTATCTTGAGCATGCTTGAAATTGTGGCTTTAATGTGATAACCTCACCTTGTGGAATGCCTTATCCATAGTTGTTAGACATGAATCCTCATACAAAAATTTTTAAACTACTCTAAAAACACACCTTCCTGCAATTTTTCCCTGAGTAAAATGAAGACATTACCTCTCCCTAACCTAATGCCTTAGAGACAGTGGTTGGGCCTCCTGAAGAGCTTTTCTACATATACCCCTCTTATGTCAATTTTGGTTAATTTACTATTATATATATTTTAGTTTTAACTTGAGTGATTTTTATATCACCATATCGAGTAATCAGAGTGGTTTACAATGAACATTTTATCTGTATAAACAGGTACAGGTCAAAAACAATCAAAGATTTTTACATAATTCTTCTTAGTATATTAATTCCTTTCACCTGTACCCCCTCCACCCCAGTTAACTATCTTGTATGTCTCCCTTAACTACATTTTATAGTATCTTGTAACAGCTTATGATATGTGGTATACCAAATGAAGAAACATAAAAAATTATTATGCATTACGACCTCAGGTAAAATAGAAGGTGTTACAGTAAAGTAACACTGTTTTGCCCTTTAACACATGCTAAGAGGCAAAAATGCTGTATTATGCCCTTAACACATATTAGTAACTATCCCCCTTAAACCTCAAACACTGAATTAAAAATGTATTATTGGGATCATCAGCACCCCCATTCCTTCCCTTCCGCCTGCCTGGTTAAAAAATAAAATTATTGAGTCAAAGCTGCCCTGCAGCCCCCTCCCATTTAACTGTTGAAAGAAAAAAAATGAATGGGTGAGGGTGTCCCAGAATCTTCCGTTCTCCAGCCTGCCAAGTGAATATATAGAGTAGCTGAAGGTAGCCCAGAATCGTCCCTTCACCTGCTCAGTTCAAAACTAAACTAGTCAATAGCACCTCTACCCCCTTCCTCACACTTGCTAAAAGTCCAATAGGTTTCAGCCTAATTATCTCCTTTCCTCTGCTATAGGGGGCCATTTACAATCCTGGTAGCAGTGATAGCTTATTGGCACCTAATAGTCATGTATTCACTGCACTGCTAACCAAGGAAACATTCACAAATAGATGATCAATTCCCTGCTTTTGGTGGGAGTGAGAGAGGGGGGTTCCACAGTGTAGAGAGGGACTCAAAGTGTGGAACCAGGACCCTCTAAAAGGGTTAATATGGAGAATTACTTGGAATTTTGCTCACAACCTGAAGCTTGATCTGTAGCAGCTTAGCAGTATATGTATATAGAAGCCAAGGTCGTATTCTGCAGATGAAATTGTTTTGTGAGAGAGAATTCTTATGGAGACAGGATGTTTTTGTCTGTCCCGATTATGTATGAGCAATGTCTGTGCCTAGTCTGACCTGAAATATGTAGTTTTTAACTTAATCTGTAAGGCAGAAGCATGATGTAGAGCAATAGGACAAAACTGTAGAATGTAGCAGTTTTTTCCTAATAAGAAGGTACTGCTGTCTAGCTTGAGAGGAATCACAGGAGACTGCTCAAGTTTTCAGGCCAGAGAGTCTCTCCTTTAAAGTTTTAAATAGTACTGTTACTGATATGATTCTCTGTGTATGTGTGTTTCATTTAGGGTTGCCAACTGGCTCCAGATGCGCCCGACAGGCTTGATCCAATCCTGGGTTTACCCCATTGCATGCAGGGACATGTAGTCTTGTTTTTCTTATAGAGTGCAATGGAGAAATCAGAACTACATGTCCCTGCCTGCAATGGGGTAAACACAGGACTGGATCAAGCCTGTCGGGCGCATCTGGAGCCAGTTGGCAACCCTAGTTTCATTTCATTCATTACTTGAATTTGAAGAATTAGAGCCAAAGGGCAGAGGTTGGATTTTGTAATTTGGTGAGCCCCGTCAATACCTGAAGATTGGAGAATAGCCAATGTAATCCCATTTTTTAAGAAGGGTTCCAGGAAACTACAGACAAGTGAGCCTAACGTCAGTACCCGTCAAAATGGTAGAAACCAGTTTAAAGAATAAAATTACTGAACATGTAGATAGTCATGGTTTAATGGGAGAAAACCAACATGGATTTAGCCAAGGAAAATCTTGCCTTACTAATCTGTTATATTTTTTTGAAGGTGTAACTAAACAGGTAGACCAAGGTGAACCACTTGATATAGTGTACCTGGATTTTCAGAAACCCTTTGACAAAGTCCCTCATGAGAGATGGCGAAATTAAAAGTCATGGGATTAGAGGCAGTATAATATTGTGGATCAGGAACTGATTAAAAGGTATAAAGCAGAGAGTAAGTCTAATTTTCTCAAGAGAGAAAGTGAATAGTGGAGTACCCCAGGGATCTGTGCTGAGCCCGCTGCATTTTAACATCTCCAGTAATGACCTGGAAATGGGAATAATGAGTGAGGTGATCAAATTTGCAGATGACACAAAATCATTCAAAGTTGTTAAAACACAAGAGGATTGTGAAAAATTGTAAGAGGACCTTAATAAATTGGAAGACTAGACATTCAAATGGCAGATGAAATTTAATGTGGACAAGTGCAAAGTTATGTACCTAGGAAAGAACAACCCAAACTATGGTTACACTATGCAAGGTTCCACATTAGGAACCACCACCCAGACAAAAGATTTAGGTGTCATCGTGGATAATATGTTGAAACTCCCAGCCCAGTGTGCAGCAGAGGCCAAGAAAGAAAATAGAATGGTAGTAATGATAAGAAAAGTAATGGAGAATAAAACCAAGGATACTATAATGATTCTGTATTGTTCCATGGTGTGACTGCACCTTGAATATTGTATGCAAGTCTGGTCGCCATATCTTAAAAAGGATAGCGGAATTAGAAAAGGTACAGAGAAGAGTCACCAAAATGTTAAAGGGGATAGAAGGATACCCCTATGAGGAAATGCTTAAAAAGTTAGGGCTTTTCAACTTGAACAAGAGATGGCCGAGGGGAGATCTGATAGAGGTCTATAAATTAATGAATGGAATGGAACAGGAAACGTAGATTGGTTGTTTACACCATCAAAAAGTAGAAAGTCTAGAGAACACACAATGAATCTGCAATGTAACCCATTTAGGACTAATGAAAGAACATATTTTTTCACTCAATGCGTAATCAAACTCTGGAATTTGTTACCGGAGGTTGTAGTAAAAGATTTTAATGTAGCTGGGTTTAAGAAAAGGTTTGGACATGGATTTAGCCGATGAAAGTTCCTGGAGGAAAGGTCTATAAACCATTATTAAAGAGTACTCTGGAAATCTGCTGCTTGCCCCTAGACAAACATTGTGGAACCTGTGTGCCTTTTGGGAACCTGCCAGGTACTGGGCTTGATGGACTTTGGTCTGACCCAGTATGACATTTCTTATGTTCTTAAAACACAAGATTAACTAAGAACATAAGAACATAAGATATGCCATACTGGGTCAGACCAGAGTCCATCAAGCCCAGTATTCTGTTTCCAACAGTGGCCAATCTAGGTCATATGTACCTAGCAGTATCCCCAAGAGACACAAGTTCCACAATGCTTGTACTGGGTCAAGCATTGATATCTTCGGTCACTTCTTAATAATGGTTTATGGACCTTTCCTCCAGGAACTTGTCCAAACCTTTTTTAAACCAAGCTACACTAACAGCCTTTACTACATCCTCCGGTAACAAATTCCAGAGTTTGACTACACGTTGAGTGAAAAAATATTTTCTTTTATTAGTCTTAAATAGTTTACCCTGTAGCTTCATTGCATGTTCCCTAGTCTTTCTATATTCTGATAAGGTAAACAATCGATCTACGTTTACCCGTTCCACTCCGTTCATTAATTTATAGACTTCTATCATATCCCCCCTCAGCCGTCTCTTTTCCAGGTTAATGAGCCCTAACCTTTTTAGCCTTTCTTCATAGGAGTATCCTTCCATCCCCTTTACCATTTTAGTGGCTCTTCTCTGAACCTTTCTAAAATCGCTATATCCTTTTTAAGATACGGCGACCAGAATTGCACACAATATTCAAGGTGCGGTCTCACCATGGAACGATATAGAGGCATTATAATATCTTTTGTTTTATTTTCCATTCCTTTCCTTATCATACCTAGCATTCTATTTGCTCTCTTGGCCGCCACTGCACACTGGGCCGAGGGTTTTAACATGGTATCCACAATGACGCCTAAATCTTTTTCCTGGGTGGTGGTTCCTAATGTGGAACCTTGCATCGTGTAACCATAGTTTGGGTTGTTCTTCCCTAGGTGCATAACCTTGCACTTGTCCACATTGAATTTCATCTGCCATTTTGATGCCCCAGTCTTCCAATTTATCAAGATCCTCTTGCAATTTTTCACAATCTTCTTGGGTTTTAACAACTTTAAATAATTTTGTGTCATCTGCAAATTTGATAACCTCACTCGTTATCCCACTTTCCAGGTCATTTATGAATATGTCAAAAAGCAGCGGACCCAGCACAGATCCCTGGGGTACACCACTATTTACCTTTCTCCATTCGGAAAATTGGCCATTTAGCCCTACCCTCTGCTTTCTATCTTTTAACCAGTTCCTGATCCACAATAGTACACTGCCTCCTATCCCATGACTCTTTAGTTTTGCCAAAAGTCTCTGACGAGGGACCTTGTCAAAGGCTTTCTGAAAGTCTAGATACTAAACTAAATTAGTTTCACTGATTGAGGTAGATTCTAGATGTAAATAAATTAACCTTGTTGAAGAGAGTAAATGATCCTTTATTATTATTATGCTGTTTTGCACTGAAAACAGCATAGCAAAGAGAAATATTAAGCAATGATAATTGAATTTCTAATTGGTTTAAATTTTATATTTTAAAAGTTTTGTGGTTATGAATGCATTACCTTTTGTTGAGCACAATTCTTAGTACTAGCTATGAAATTACTGTTTATATATCTGTTACTTTTTGTTTTGTGTCATGATTTCCTTCCTTTGTTAGCTGAGATGTCTGTTAATCAGATTGTTATATTACTGACAACATTCAAAGTGAGTTAAACCATTACCTAAGATATGAGAGTCTTCCTAAGAATTTTTGATAAACAATTGAAATGAGTTGAATTTATTTGCCATAAACTGCCAGTTATGTTTTAATGTTTGTTACCCCTTAAGTAATAAATTAACTATACCTTGTAAATTGTCACTGTTGGAGAGTAAATCACAAATATAATTAGTGATATGTACAATTGTGCAGCTGACAAGAGAGCTGTGTCTATGAGCATGTGGCCAAACATTTGGTAGATAAACAGAATAAATTAAGGAATGTAGATGCAAAATAGAAGTATGCTATAAGCTAGCTTGGTCTACATATAAGACACGATATTAAAAGGCCCTTACATGGATAACTTCCTTAGTTACCCATGTAAGGGCCTTATGTGGGATATTCGAAGGGCACCTACATGGGTAGTGCCCTTCGAATATCCCAAATAAGTCCCTAATGCATCCAGATGCTATCCGCATAGCATCGGGGTGTGTTAGGGGCATTCTGGGGTGGAGCGGTGGTGGAGGAAGAGGCTACACAGGTAGCAGTGATTTTCATTGATACCCGAATAGCCCTCTGCGCCTTGAAGATGAGTGAAAAAAAAGCTTTGAGTATTGTAGAAAGGTCTAGAGAATCAACTTGTGTTGCTCTGTATATTAGGCACAGAGGGAGTGAGGCATTGGAAACTTTAAGGATGTCCATTCCTGAGGAGAAGGTTGAATCAATGCTGTTGAATTTCAGATCCTTTTGTGCTATGATAGAAATTCCTCCACCGCTACTGGTTATTCGGTTGCAGTTATGGATTGAATGGGAGGGGGGGCAGAGCTGGTTAATGAGTACGATGTCAGTTCCTATTACGTAAACTTGAAAAACGCTGGCGCCGCTCCCATGCTATGGTGGACCTGACAGCATTCAATAACCACCTAGATGCTCACCGTAAGGCAATTTCTGAGGCAATGAAACGACACCACTCGGACACCTTGATGAGATCACTCAATAAGCCACACGACCTTTTTGACCTAGTTAAGTCCCTATCTAAGGAACCATCCTCCGGGCCGCAAGTTGAAATACACCCTCAAGATTTTGCAGCACACTTACAATCTAAGATGTGCCTTATTAACAGAATCACTACAACAACTACCACCCTTGGGCGGGTCACCCCTGGAGCTCTTTCTACATTCTCTATTCCTTCTAAGAAAGGAATCGAAGACACTATTACTGCACTCAACATCACCACATCTCTGTCTGATCCATGCCCTGCCTTCTGGATCAAGGAGCTCCGCAGCCACTTCAGCCCAGTTATTGCCTCCATAATGAACCTCTCCTTTTCAACAGGATCTTTCCCTTCAGCCCTTAAACACACTTCAATTAGACCCCTGTTGAAAAACTGCAAACTCGACCCCCTAAAGGTTGAGTCCTATAGGCCTATCTCTAGCATACCTCTACTTGCTAAGATCATCGAAAAGGAGGTCCAACGACAGTTACAGGACCATATTGACACCACTGCTCCGCTTGACCCCTGCCAACATGGCTTCAGGGAATATCACGGAGTCGAAACTCTCCTCACCATACTCCTCAGCAAGATAATCACTGGCATAGACAACATCCGCCAAGGATTTGCCCTCATCTTTCTGGACATCGCAGCAGCGTTTGATTCAGTGAATCATGATCTCCTCTTAATGAGGCTAACTGAGAAGGGCATCACTGGAACAGCGCTTGAATGGTGCAGGTCCTACTTATCCGGAAGATGGCAGCATGTCCGCTCAGGAGGCAGAACCTCAGAACCCTTCCGCCTAGATCAGGGAGTCCCTCAAGGTTCTTCACTCTCTGCCCTTCTATTTAACGTCTACATGCAACCAATCTGTAAGATCATACAGTCATTTAATGTCGACTGTATGCTGTATGCCGATGATGTTCTACTTTACACTCCCATCTCCACTGATCACTTGGATCTCTCCCCCCTAATAAACTGCTTCAACGCAGTTTCTGAGTGGTTGCTCTCTCAAAACCTTCGTATTCAACATAAGAAAACTGAAGTTCTCTTTATCACAAGGAACCCCAACTTCACCCCACCACAATCTATCAGAACTAAGGAAGCGGAACTGCAATCCAAACCCTCAATACGCTACCTAGGTGTCACTCTGGATCAACGCCTGGACATGAAGTCCCACATAGGAAACACAGTCAGAACAATATATTACAAGATCCGTTCCCTGAGACACCTACGCTCCATGCTAGAACCAAAAGATTTCAGGACTATATACCAGGCACTGATAATACCACACTTCGATTACGCCAATGTCATTCTCCAAGGTCTTCCTCAATCCACTTTAAACCCATTACAGCTGGCTATGAATGCCGCAGCAAGGATACTCCAGGGGGCTGCCAGGACTGACCATGTTACTCCTTTGCTGATTCAATTACATTGGCTACCTGTTCAGGCCAGAATTATCTTCAAAACTCTACTTCTCACGTTCAAAGCCCTCAATAAGCTCTCTGCTCCTTCCTTATCTGACCTTATCCATACCACTTCACCAAACAGAGCAAGAAGATCATCAGCCATCAACTCCTTAAAACTCCCAAAGGCCCTTACAAGCTGCTCTTCTTCCACAGCCAATAGAGCCTTCACCCTCTGTGCCCCTAGGTGCTGGAATACACTACCTCCTGGCATACGGGCCATTGACAGCTTAACACAATTCAGGAAAGCCCTCAAATTCCACCTCTTTAACAAACATCTTATTGAGCCATTTACACCCATCGACTTCAGTGATTCCTCCCAGCTATTCAGTTCCATGGTATCTCAATAACAGAAATAGGACGAATCGCTTTGTTTATTGAACATATTATTAGCACCTGTTCCTAATAACTTGTAGCCATGCTGTAGTATTATATCTGTAAATAGACTGTAAATAGTTTCCCCTGTTATCCAAGTTCCTTCCCTTGTTATCTGTAAACTCATGCATGTTATTGTACTGAGACTTTTTGTTCTATGTGAACCGCGCTGATGCCGAATAGTGCGGTATATAAGAGAATGTAAATAAATAAATAAAATAAATAAATAAATCTCGGTGAGGCAAAGTATATCTAATTTATAATCAGCTATTAAATCAGCTAGGAGGGGGATCTTATTTCTGGCAGATTGAACATTGATCAGGGCACATTGGAGGGAGGAGTAGCACTCGAGGGGGGTGTGAGGATGGGAAAGGAGTTCGGGTAATCCTGGATAGATTGCATTTCCGAGAATTTTGGTGAATATGAAGCTGGAGTGGATGGTTGTAGATTGGTGTGGGTCTGGAGGTGTGGATTATGGGAATACTCTTGTTTTGCTTTAATTCCAGTGAGTTAGTCAGTAGGGTTGATATGATGAGTAAGAGGGGTATAGGTGTGGTTGGGAGCCAAGACTTTTGTTGTTGAGAATGAAGTCGGGTGGGGGTGGGGAGGTGCTGGGGAACTGCTAGATAAAAGAGGATTATTGACTGTAGGTCTGATGAGCAGCTGTACAAAAGTTACAGTGTTATGGCTGGTGATAGGCTGACACCACAGATATATGATAGTAAATCGGATCGATGCAGTAAGGCAGTAATACATCAGATATTAAATGAGATAAATGTAGTAATACAGTGTTACAGTTGATAATAGATTGGTCTATTGCAAGGTATAATGCAGAGATGGTAACAATACAAAACAGCAGTCCAATGGTTTACCTGAGTTTTCAGCATAGGAAGAGGGGTACATCTGTTGTGGGTATGATTCGATAGATGGATTAGATAGTTTGGGGTGCTTGAGGAGATCTTTGTTGGAAGGCATGAGATATGGGATGGAAGGATGTCAGGTTGCAGTCTTTGGTTGCTGCTAGCTCCTGTGATATGGTGATCTGAAATGAGGAGGTGCTATAGCAAGGTTCCTGGGCAGGTTGTCGTGCTAGAATGGACAATTCAATCACGGGTGATGACTGATCTGTGTTGCCGGGCCTTTCACTTTGTTTTTAGCAGGACGGTCGCCTTAGTACCCCACCTATGGGCCACGCCAAAAGGCCCTCTGGTGAGGCCCTCAGGCATGGGCCTTCCAAGCACGTGTGCGCTTAGGCGAGGCTTTGAATTTAAAGGATCCGGCTTGCTGGAACTGGTTTCTGTATGTTGGGCTGATTAGTGGTATCAGCAGGGAGTGGGGAGGCACTTACTTCCTTGTTCCTTGCAGGGCTTCCAATCGGTCTGGTGACGTGGAGGAAGAGGCAGGAATTGAGTCACGGCTTTGAATTTAAAGGAGCTAGCTTGCTGGACTAATATATCAAGGCAGCTTGAGCAGTGTAGAGAAAACCTGCCCTGGGAGGTTATTACCTGCATATATGATTTTGCATTAAAGGAGTGAGTGATGAGCAGGCCTGTAAGAATGGTTACTTTGAGTGGAGGGGATAGTGGGTGGAAATGTTCCAAGATTTCTTTGCCACAATATTACAAAAGCATTAGGACCTTCAAGTGGTGACACAGTTTCTTTGAGCAGAAGGACTTAGATATTGGTGTCCGTTGCCCTTTGCATTTTTGATTACAGTTAAAGGGGCCCCTCAATGAGCGAGAACAACGGAGGAGGCATGGACTGTTCTGAGAGAAGCTGGTTTCAACAATCTCCTTGGGTAGGGGACAAAAATATCCCTCAAATCCAAAGAACTTCAACAGGGGTCATGTTGGCAGAGTACTGAATAGAGGCAAGTGGCTGAAGAGATCTTCTCTAGGATAGTTAGAGAAGTTGCCTAATGCCATAGAAGTAGAGGGAGATGATCCTACAGCAAAATGAGAGGATCCAAAGAGGAGTTTGCCTTCTTTTATTTTTCTTAGACTTGGGACTGATGTCTTGAATGAGCCTTAAGGACTAGGAGTGCATGGGCCAGTGTGAGAGGTGGAGAAATGAAGAGAGAGAGAGTGGATATGGAATGAATGGATAGCATTATGCTGTGGGGTGAGAGAACTTTATGGAGTGGGACCAGGGGGTGTGGGGGCCTGGCTACTCGAGGGCCTACCTGATGTGACATCTTTATCTAGGCCATGGTAATAGTGAAGTGTGGTGAGGGGATGGAGCAGGAAGGGTGGAAGTGAAGGAAGGCGTAGAGGGGAGGTAGGATGGAGAATGTTCAGGACCAGATAGGAAAGGAGTGGGGGGATAGAAGAGAGAGATGGGGGGACTGAGATAAAAGTGATTACCATAAACACCCTCTCACTTGGTTTGCAGCTTGTCGTGCTGTGAGGGCTTGCGTGCATCAGTGATGCTGAGAGCTAAACTATCGGTAGTTTAACTACTGGCAGGGTCTCCCAAGATGGTCAGGTCTCAGCTGAGGTGCCAGACCAAGACAAACCGCCCATCTGGGCAGCAGCAGAATGGGACAGTGTTGATGGCGGAGGATCACATTTTTGTGACAACGGCAACAACACCAAACTTAAATTGCGCGGAAGAAAGGCCCGGCAATCTACTTCTGTATCTTGCCATGAAAACCCAATGGATAGTTACAACAAAACAAATTGTGCTATGGTGCTGGAAGATGAGACCCCCAGGTCAGAAGGCACTCAACTAGCTACTGGGAAGAGCTGAAGACTTTTCAGAGTAAAGCCAGCATTTATGATGTGGTTGGATCAAAGCCCTCGGGAAGTCTGACTGCTGATGTAGCTGCGCATGAAATGAGAGTCAGAAGTTGTAAAGATGTCTTAAACATTGGAACATGGAACGTACGAAGCATGAACCAAGGGAAGTTGGAGGTGGTCAAGAATGAAATGGAATGTGTACAACTTGATCTGTTGGGTGTCAGCGAACTGAAATGGACTGGCATGGGGCACTTTGCATCAGATGATCACATGGTCTACTATGCTGGATATGAAAGACAAAGAAGAAATGGTATTGCATTTGTAATAAAGAAGAAACTTGCAAGAACTGTAATGAAATACAATGCAGTCAGCGAACGCTTAATGTCTATTCGTCTATGAGGATTGCCTATCAACACAACTATAATTCAAGTATATGCCCCAACAACAGCTACAGAAGAGTATGAAATTGAAGAGTTCTATGAACAAGTACAAGCTGAAATTGACAGAACATGCAAACAGGATATCCTGATAGTCATGGGTGACTGGAACGCAAAAGTTGGCAACAAAGAAGAAGGCAAAGTAGTTGGAAAATATGGACTTGGCAACAGAAATGAAGCTGGAGAAAGACTGATAGAATTTTGCAAGACCAATGATCTATTCATCTCAAACACCTTCTTCCAGCAACACAAGCGGCGACTGTACACATGGACTTCACCGAATGGATTATATAAAAATCAAATTGACTACATATGTGGAAGTCAATGATGGAAAAGCTCCGTAACATCAACAAAGCCAAAACCTGGAGCTGACTGTGGTACAGATCATCAACTACTAGTATGCAAACTCAAGCTAAAGTTGAAAAAGAGCAAACCACTCATGAATGCAGCAAAATATGACCTTGAGAATATACCACTGGAATTTAAAGACTGCCTGCAAAATCGATTTGCTGCTTTAGATACAAATGACAGAGCTCCGGAAGAGTTATGGAATGACATCAAGAAGGTTGTGTTGGAAGAAAGCGAGAAGTCTCTACAAAAGGTGAAAAAGCAAAAACGGCCAAAATGGATGACGGAAGAAAGAAACTCTGAAAATTGCCCAGAAACGCAGAGAAGCTAAAGCCAGAGGAGAAAGAAAGACAATCACAGAACTCAACAGAGATTTCCAACGTGCAGCAAGACAGGACAAGGAAAAGTACTACAATGACACTTGCAAGGAAATAGAAGCAGAAACTATTAGAGGAAGAACAAGATCGGCTTTCCTAAAGCTACGAGAGTTAAAGAAAAAGTTCCAGCCTTGAATTGGAATGTTACAAGATGCTCAAGGTTCTATGTTGAATGATGCTGAGAAGATCAAGAAAAGGTGGAAGGAATATACAGAGTTTTATATGATAAAGATCAAGTGGACCAACAGCCGTTTCAACCTGTACCTTATGATCGGGAACCATTGGTGATGAAAGAAAAAGTTGAAGCAGCATTGAAAGCCTTATCAAAGAACAAAGCACCAGGCATTGATGGCATTCCCATAGAAGTATTGCAGCAATCTGATGCAGCTGTTACCGTACTCACAAGACTCTGCCAAAAAATATGGAAGACAACATCATGGCCAACTGACTGGAAAAGATCTGTGTTTATACCAATACTAAAGAAAGGTGATCCAACTGACTGTGGAAAATTATCGCACAATCGCTCTGATCCCACATGCCAGCAAGATTCTACTGAAGATTATTCAAAAGAGATTACAACCATACCTGGAACAAGAACTACCTGAAGTGCAAGCAGGGTTCAGGAAAGGGCGAGGAACGAGAAACATCATTGCGGATGTGAGATGGATCCTTGAAAAGACTAAAGAATACCAAAAGGATATCTATTTGTGCTTTATCGACTATAGCAAGGCTTTTTACTGTGTAAACCATGAGAAACTCTGGGCCACATTAAGAAGCATGGATATACCAGAACACCTGATCGTTCTCTTGCGCAATCTGCACATTGATCAAGAAGCAACAGTTCGAACGGAACAAGGAGAAACAGAATGGTTTAAAATAAGCAAAGGTGTAAGACAAGGCTGCATACTTTCCCCCTACCTGTTTAATTTGTATGCATAACAAATCATCAGAGAAGCAGGATTGTACGAAGACAACAGAGGTATGAAGATTGGTGGAAGAGTCATCAACAACCTTCGCTATGCTGATGATACCACATTACTGGCTGAAAGTGAAGATGATCTGAAACATTTGCTTCTCACAATCAAAGAGCATAGTCTCAAAATGGGCCTGCACCTTAATGTAAAGAAGACAAAGATCATGACAACTGGCATAATCAACAGGTTCATCGTTGAAGGAGAAGAAATTGAAATTGTGAACAACTTTAACCTACTTGGATCAACTATCAATAAAGAAGCAACAAGCAGTCAAGAAATCAGACGACGCATTGCTCTTGGCAGAATGGCTATGAAAGACCTAGATAAGATTCTCAAGAGCAGAGATGTCTCTCTCCATACAAAGATTCGACTTGTTCAAGCCATGGTATTTTCAATAACATCATATGGATGTGAAAGCTGGACAGTGAAAAAGACAGACAGGAAGAAAATTGATGCCTTTGAATTATGGTGCTGGCGGCGAATACTGTGTATACCATGGACTGCCAGAAGAACAAACCAGTCGGTACTAGAGGAGATCAAACCTAAGCTTTCTTTAGAAGCTCAGATGACAAGACTTCGACTTTCATACTTTGGACACATCATGCGAAGAGAGAGATCATTAGAGAAAGACATTATGCTTGGCAAGATAGAAGGTCAACGCAAAAGAGGAAGTCCAGCAATGAGATGGATCGATACAATAACAGCAGCTACGGGTACCAGTCTGTCAACAATGAGCCACCTGACTGGAGACCGAACACAATTTAGGATAGCTATCCAGAGGGTCACCATGAGTCGACTCCGACTCGACGGCACTTAACAACAACAACAACACCATAAACACCAAGTGGCTTAACACTCCATATAAAAGGCAAATGTTAATTAAAGATTTGGCGTGCCGACGAACAGATGTGGGTATGGTACAAGAAGCTCATTTTCAGAAAAAAAGATGAGAATTTACTGATGGTTAAAGTATATCCTGAGCAGTATTTGGCTTAAGGCATCCAGGTGGTGATTTTGTTTTCCTGTCATCTTAATTTTCAAGTTCAAAAGGTTATTTGGGATAGAGAAGGAAGATACATCCTAATCAGAGTGAGAATATACCAAAAAGATTTTCTCTTTGTTAATATATGCCTAATGGATCTCAAGGCTATTTTTTAAGAGCTTTCTAAGCAGCTTAGGGATTTGGGTACTAGAACAATTACACAGGTACACTAAAATTTTTTTTTTTTAAACTGCCTCTAATGTTTCGATTGATTTTTACGTTTTTTGGTGCGCTGAATCCAAATCTGGTAACCAATTTGCTCCATCACGTACAGATTTTTTGCTACATTGGGTTAGCAGTTTGAGGTGAACGTTTCAGATTGAGTGCGATCGAGATAAAAGTTTCTTGGATGAATTCTTTATACTAATTGTTTAGTAGTTATTCAAATAAGAATAAAGAAAATTGTAACAAGGCAGCACATAAGAATAGAGTAATGTCAACAAAACACACTGTGATGGTAGCAAAATTGTCTGCACTTAAAACAGCCACATACATGTGCACAAACATTGAGCATATAAGAGCGAGGTTAGACACAAAGCAAAGCAAAGAAATGTGCAAAAAATGTTGTACAGGTATGTATGTAAGAATAGAAAATGCAAACCGCACCATTGCAATACATGAAGACAAACACCCGATGTGTGAAAATAAAATTCTAATAAATGAGATCCGACACTGTGGTAATAACTAGCAAATTTTTATTTCAAAGTTTAGTAAAAACACGATATTTGTCAACACAGTTTAGATTTTAAAGTCATTCTTGGGTCAATCAATCTCCTGGTGGGCCCGTTTCTTCTTCCCCGAATGCTTCTCTTGGTGAGCTGCTTGGCGTATTTTCATCTGGGGTTTCCCGCAGCAGCAACCAGCAGAAATCAGCCATCATAGTGGTGTTCCATCTTCCTTGGTACCTTCTCTCTGTGTCCTTGATGTCCTGGTGAAACCTTTCACCTTGTTCTTCACTGTACGCCCCCAAGTTTTCGGGAAAGTAGTTCACATGGGAGTGCACGAAATGGACTTTCAGGCTCATGTTACAGCCTTGTTCTTTGAAGGCATTGAGCATCCTGGCAACAATATCCTTATAGTTCTCATCCCGCCTGTTCCCCAAGAATTTGAGAACAACATCCTTGAAGGAATCCCAGGCTTCTTTTTCCTTCTCAGACATCGTTTCAGCAAATGCTCCATCTGAAATGAGTTTCCTTATATCAGGGCCAACAAACACTCCTTCCTTTAGCTTTGCTTCAGAAAGTCAGGGGAACTTTGAGCAAAGGTACCGAAAGCACTCACCATCTTTTGGAAGGGACTTGATGAATTGCTTAATGAGACCCAACTTAATGGGGAGAGGTGGTACTAGAATTTTATCACGAGGTACCAAGCTCTCATGAAGAACATTTTTCTCACAGGGTCTCAAATACTCCCGACTTGGCCAGTCTTTTTCCCCCAGTGTAGGTCCGCGGGCCCGGCTATCCCACAAGCAAAGGAAGCAGGGATATTTGGTGAAACCGGATTGCTGCCCTAATAGCATGGATAGAATTTTAAAGTCTCCACAAATCATCCACTTATGCTCATCATAACGAATCTTCTGAAGAATCAGGGCCAAATTCTCGTATTTTTCTTGGAGAATAACAGAGTGAGCAATAGGAACTGAAGCAAATGTGTTGCCATTATGAAGAAGAACACCTTTTATGCTGTCTTTTGACGAATCAATGAACAGCCGCCATTCAGCAGGATCATACTTGAGTTTAAACTTTTCCATCACTCCGTATATATCGTTGCAAAATACCAAATCTTCCTCTTTGCTGAAATACTTCAAAAATTGTGTCTCGCGGTTGCAGTACCAATAAAAGTTGTTCCTGGTGACAATAGATTTTTCTGCTTAAGCCGAGAACCTAGCAGTTGGGCAGCATCTTTTGGGAGTCCTAAATCCCGGACTAAATCATTCAATTCAGCTTGAGAGAAAAGTTCAGGTTTCGGATCTGGTTCAGTTTCAAACTCGGAAGTACTGGACTCATCGGGAAAAGCCATCTGATGAGTCTCATCATGATCAGAACCGTCCACACAAATATGATCCAAAGATTTTGGTGGTTCAGGCACAGGTACTTCGTTCGTTGCTATGAGGCATAGGCCTAATTGCTGAGGGAAGGTTGGGGTAACTTATTACGTTCTTATTTTTTAAGTTGTATCCCTTCACAATGCAAGAGCAAAAATAGCAGTCACTGCTGTGGTCTCTTTGTTCACGCCACATCATAGGTATTCCAAAACGAAATGCTTGTTTTTTACCTTTCATCCATAAGCGTAGATCTTCCTCACATGTCTTGCACACTTTGTGAGGAGCCCACGGTTTGTCTTGATCGCCTAACTTCAAACCGAAATAGGCGAAATATACTTTTTTAATAAATGCAGAAATGTTCCTCTGCCGCTTTTTCACGGTATATTCCCCACAAATAAAACAAAAACTGTCCGGAGAGTTGACGCAACCTCTGGCTCTGTGAGCCATCACAAATACACAGCACTGCAAACTACAACTGTAGTGAACCACTTCGGAATAAAGCTGGATTACGACTGAGCAAACAAAAGGTAATAATGAACTTGCAAGAAACTGAAATTTGACAGGAACGTTCATGTCGCAACCACCGTGTTTGAGCGATGCGAACGAGGCGAGGCGAACAGGAAAGAACATGCGCCAGCGCGAGTACTGGATTTAGCCCCCCGCCTCCCAATTGTCCTGTTAATGTATAAAATGAATACAAAACACTCTAAAATATCATGAGGGAGTGTTTCTAGTTAGTTAACCATTACAACCTCTATTTTGGGCCAAGAAAATAAACTGCAGTCGGCTAAAAAGAAATTATGTGAACATTCCTTATATGGGTAAGAAATCTAATTTTGCAAGAAAACGTGACGTGATGGAACATTTTGGCTATTTTTCCTTGATTCAGCACCCCAAAATCTATAGGAATCAGTTGCAAAACTGGAGGCAGTTTTTTGGTAGTGTACCTGTGTTATAGTTGGAGGTGATTTTAACATCACGTTGAAGCCCAAAGTTGATAGCATAGGTCGTGCAATGGATGGCAGAGAGAGAGAGGATTAGACTGAGGGGATTCATGGAGCAGTGGAACTTGTTACATAAATCTCTTGAGTGAGCTGCATCCAGATGGGAGACAGCATACTTTTTTCTCAAATCCACACTGCTTCTATTCCCACATTGATATTCTGATGGCTTCTAAGTGAGATATCTCCAGAATGGGAGAGGTGGAGATTGGCAATGTAACTTGGTCAGACCATGCTTCAGTTTGGCTGGGGCTGAGGGTGGAGGAAGAAGGGGAGGGTGTAAATTCTGGAGTTTGATGATAGTCTCTTGAGAGACAAGCAGATGGTGCAGGATGTGAGGCAATGTATTAATGAATATTTTGAGCTTAATGATAATAGGTGGAAGGTAGGGGATAGGTTTAAAGCAGTAGTGAGGGTACAGTTAGTGGCATGGGGGCTTGAAGAAAGAAGGAAAGGGAACATAGGGTGGTGGAAGAATTGAGGGCAGATATAACATGATTGGAGAAACTGGATCAGCAGAAACTACAAATTAGACTGCAAGTGCAATTAGTGGAGCTGAAGAGTAAATTAAGAGGGGAGTTAGCATCTAAGATTGATTGGCAGCTATTGCAGCTAAAACAGTGCTATGAGTATGGCAATAAAACGGGACACATGCTAGCAAATAAACTGTGGCAGAATAGGGAACAATGTCACATTGGGAAGATAAGGGATGGAGAGGCGCATTTAATATTTACAAGTAAGAAAGTGAAGGAATCCTTTTGGTAATTCTATGCAGAGCTATATGCATCTAAGGTAGAGATGCCCATACATGATATAGATAGCTTCCTATACTCAATAGAGCTCACTTACTACAGAGAATATTGAGATGCTAGACAGGGATATCACAAAGGAAGCATGAGCGGCAATCAAGATGTTGAAGCTAGGCAAGCCACCAGGGTTAGGTAGCAGATAAGGTATATTTTATAAGATTTTCAGGGATGTACTGGTGAGACCATTGGTTGCATTGTTTAATCAGGTGAAGCAAGTGAAGGGCTTGGCTGATACTATGGGGTGAGTGAAAATTTCAGTGCTTTCAAAGGGTGTGGGTCATGCAAAATATAGGCTAATTTTTTTGTTAAATATGTTAAAATTCTAGCAAAACCTTTGGCATCCTGCCTAAATGAAATACATTGATCCATTCAGACCAAGTTGGCCTTATATCCAGACAGCAAGCCAGGAACAATATTAGAAAAATCCTAAGCTGACATGGGCATCATCAGCATACTTGCTCCTGTCTACTGATGCTGAGAAAACATTCAACAAAGTGAGTTGGACATTCTTGTTTAAAACTTTGGGGAAAATGGACTTTGGCCCAGCTTATGTAACTTAGATTAGGGCTATCTACCATCAACCAAAAGCCTGTGTAAAGGTTAATGGAGCATACTCAAAATTCTTTGACTTAGGGTGGGGAACATGCCAAGGATGCCAATGCCCCCATTGTTGTTCTCCTTGTTTATTGAATCACTTATGGCATGCATAAAAATGAGTAAAAACATCAAGGGGATTGAGGTAGGGGACCAGGGCTATTGTATCACATTATTTGCTCCTGACATTAATGTATAATGCGGGGAGAACCCAGGTATCTCTCTCTCATATAGTGTGAGAGATGGAGGAATATGAGAGATAGGTAGGGTTCCAGATAAATATGCAGTTCACGGCAGACAGTTGTAGCCTAACTATGGAGAGGTGTTGGGCAAGGTAGGCAGAGAGCTGGAAAAGTGAGAGTTACAGTGTGTCCTGGAAGAGACACAGTGGTGTTTAAAATAGTTCTGCTCCCGCAGCTTCTTTATTTTTTTCAGGTCATGGGACCTCTTCTCTAGAGAGTTCACCACCTTTCTACAGAATTTTAGGGTCTCATGCCTCTAACTAAATTGATTTCTCTAAATACAAAATAAACCATTTGTAATTAATGAGTATGCACACTTGCATTACAGGTTCCTTCAGCTTACTTTCTTTACCTTTCTGATGTCCTTGTGAAGTTTTCATATGTACACATGCCCCAGTTGGGGGCTCTAGACACACATGCATTTGTAGGCCTCTACCTTGAACCTTCATTTACTTCTCTTCTCAATCCCTTTTCCCACACAGTCATATTGGCTCGTCCCATGTCCACCCAGAATCATGTACTGGGCTTATACCACCCCCCCCCCCCCACCCACATTTCACCTCTCCAGAAAATACATGAGGAAACTGCAGGGCCAACGTTTGGGATTGGTGACACTAGTAGATTGTGGGTAAGCATACTTTGAGTGAAGTGGCCTAGTAGAACAGTAGGATGAAAATGAGGGAAAATGAGCAAGTCAATTTCATCCTTCACTGCCTCTAGTACAAACCAGAGAAGCCAAGGGTGGGCCACCCCAGATCAAGAGTGAAAGCCAAAAAATAATATTTACAAGAAATTTATCTGAGATATAAATCTATTAAGATTTAAGTGTTGTGATAAGCAAGTTTATCATGACAGAGGAGAAAGGGATAAAGGAAAGGAATTCACCCTTATAAAAGGACCTATTTTGCAAGGTCAGAGAAACAAAACCCCAATCACACCTAGAAAGCAGGAAATTCCCAGATGGGATAGGTTTCAGTGTTCCCCTAGTGGAGAAAAGGAGAGGGAATACAGACCCAGGGTAAAGGACCCTTACGTCACTGAGTTCCCTAATTACCCAGCTGCCAGGAGGCAAGCTGATCTCCGTCACCTGAGAGGAGAAGAGGTGGGGCTGGAGCCTTGGGGATTTAAGTCTAGGATAGAGAAAGAAGCAGGAGAGAGGAGGAGGAGAGTCCCAGAGAGAGTCTCAGGGAGAGAGACCCAAGCAGAAACACAAGCTGGAGGACAGGACGAGGAAGCACAGGAGAATGGTGGCCAGAGCATGAGGGAGGAGAAGCTGCTACAAGCCCAGGCCCAGGTATGAGCCTTGAAAGCTTGACTTATACAGAACAGTGCAGAGTTGCAAGGGATACTCTCAGCTCTAACGGAAGGCAGTCAGCTGAACCCTGTGAACTGGAAGGAGAGGTAGAGCCTATGCAACTAGGTGAACCAGACCTAGCTGTGAATGACGAAGACTCTTACATGGATTGCTCCTTGTGCCAATCCTTTACTGCAGAGGGATTGAAAGAAAACCACCCTTATGAGAAAACCTTCAGAGTCAGGTAACCTTGAAAGCCTGTAGATGGTTTTGTGCATGTCCTGTGTTAAAGAAGAAATGTGTTTGCTGAGAAAGCAAGAGCAAGCTGAAGCTCTCTGATTGGGCTTGATAAACACCTGCTATCCAGAGCAGTGCACCAGCAAGAAGCCGAGCTAATGGTGAAAGGAAGGAAAGTTTTTGGCTTTGTTTTTGAATATTCCTAAAGCATGGAATAGAGCATTATCTTTGAGCTGAAGAACACTATAAGCTGAAAGTTTTGCTTTCAGTTTATTTATGTCCTGATGTGTATAGTGAAGAATCCTGGAGAAAATATCCAAGGGTAGTATTTGTGAACTTTGCATTTGAGTCAATAAATTCTGTCATTGCCTTATCATTCGAGCCAACTACAAGTGTTTTTCTACCTGAAGCCAAGTCAGTTAAAGGCTAAAAGGTGAAACTTTCAATGATAACCGCACCCCTCCATACTGGAAGTAAGGGACAAGGGCGTGACAGTGTTGAAAAGATTCACAAATGGGAAAAAGCAACAAAAAATTATTACTGTTTCTTTGATGCCTTTGAAAGGATATATCCAACAAAAAGAACCCCAGAGCAAGGGAAACACTGCCGCCCAAATACATAAAATCAAACAAGAACACAGGCTCCTCTCCTCAAATGATCAAAACAAATTCTCAACAGCAGGAGGTGAGAGCAACACTCATGCTGACACCAAACTGCCGACTACAAAAGATAGGGAGATTATCAAAAATAATCAAACTAATCATAACAGGTTGTACCAGTCTTGTTGCAAATTTAAACCCCATGGCATGACAGTATTCAATCGAAAAATCCACTGTTGCTCGCACTTATGCAAACAAGCAAGAGGATTGCCCCGAGAAACAAAAGATGGTATGTGATCAATCACACACCAAGAAAATTTGGTAAACATGTCACACAAAGTTGTTTATCAAAGCAGCTGTATAAGCACAAAGCATTCCAATGTTTTCGCAAAATATCTTGCACAGATGTGATTCTAGTAATAAAGGGCAGAACTCCCACAATTTGATCAGACACAGAGGAATCTTGAGAAGCCAAGGGAGGAGATAACAACCATTCCCTGTGGTTATAAAGGGCATGGTTTTAGGATACCCTCTGGCATATAAGCGTTGGCACAAATCCCGCGCGTGATACCTGAAATCTGCATTTGAAGAACAGATCCTTCGCAAATGAAGGAACTGTCCAAATGGGAGCCCACGTTTGAGAGATGATTGATGGAAACTGGTAAAATACAACAAAGTATTGCGTTGAACTGGCTTCCGGTATAAGGTTGAAGCCAAGGTTCCATCACAAAAAGTAACAACCACATCCAAAACTTTGTGTGACATGTTTACCAAATTTCCTTGGCGTGTGATTGATCACATATCATCTTTTGTTTCTGGGGGCAATCGTGTGGCTCGTTTGCATAAGTGCGAGCAACAGTGGATTTTTCGATTGAATACCGTCATGCCATGGGGTTTAAATTTGCAACAAGACTGGTACAACCTGCTGTGATTAGTTTGATTCTTTTTGATAATCTCCCTATCTTTTGTAGTCGGCAGTTTGGTGTCAGCATGAGTGTTGCTCTCACCTCCTGACCGGCTAAGGAGTAATTCTGTATCCGGAAATGACGTCTGACGCCATGGGCTTAAAGATCTCATTTTCTCCTCAGCTTCATATGCGCATGTTGGTGGATGTAACCTGAAGCAGGGTTTTAAAGTTTGTTAACATGAAACACAGTACTGTGTCGTTGTCCACCTTCACTGATGAACTTCAGTTAAGTATTTTCTTCATGAAAAAGTTTTTTGGCAGTTTCAAAAGGTTTTACTGCATTTTGAATAAAAAGGACATGAACCTTCAGTTAAGAAGTTCTTGCCTGGGGTACCTTGTCCGACAAAAACATTTTTGTATGCTGTTGAGAATTTGTTTTGATTATTTGAGGAGAGGAGCCTGTGTTCGTTTGATTTTTTTTGAAAGGATACAGGCAGAGTGAAGGCAGTTTTAGGATGATTTTAGAAAGAATTTGCCACAAGCTGAAACCTCAATCAGTGAGTGCTCCCCTCAGCCAGCGTTGCAAAATTCTTACCATTGGTGCCAGCTCTTTTCAGTTTACAGAAGCGCCCTCACACTCTTTTCCATCCCTCTCCTCCCATTCTTGCCATTAGTATAATGGGTACACTACTCGTCAAACTGATTGACAGGTGAGATAAGGATGACAGGAGCCAATCAGCGCTCACTTGCCCCAGGCTACACCCCCTCCTATAGAAGTGAATGGTGAGTTAGCCCCACCCATCCACACCCCCAGGCGTGGCCACAGTCCCACTTTGACATGCCCCCCACCCCGCCACCAAGGATGGCATCAGCCAATCAGCACCTACTTCTGGGTTTATGCCCCACCCACATCCTCCCACCCTCAACCACGCACCAGCCTACATCATCGGAAATGACATCACCGGAAACAGGGTGTCATCGAAAATGGACAGTGTCACTTTTCGATGACATCAGCGGAAGCAAAGTGAATGACTCTGGAAATGTGTTTTCCTTCTGGTTAATGCTGACATCTGCAAAAGCAGGAACCCTGGAAAACAAAACAAAAAAAATGTTTTCTCTCCCCCACTGCCCTAGTTCTTTTTTCTCACAAAGCAGTGCAATGCTTGTATGTGTATTTCAGGTTATTTAGAACAGATTGATAAAAATAACCCTTTGGTAGCAGCAGCAGGAACACAATGCAGAGACACAGCACTTGGGTATACATGCTTTTTTTCCCCAAATGCAATGAACACATCTTTGTTAGAGAAACCAGTGCTGTTCATGTGATAGAATTTTGCTTTTAAGACCTCACTGTTAGAGAGACGTATTCTGGCAGTCCTGTAGTTCAGATTGAAATAGAGAGAGAAACCTGAGTTCAAATCCCACTACAGCTATTTTTTAGTGGCTTTGAAAAAAAAATACATAGAAAACAAGACTGGTCATTCTTCTAGGATATGGTAAGTAACGTGATTGGTAGAAAGAACAGGCTATACTTTAAAACACACAGGATTTGTGGAATAAATCCATTCTGAAGATGTTAGCAAAATAAAAAGAATAGTCAAAACATGGCAATCATGAAGGAAACCTTATTGAAGAGCATTTACTATGACCCCAAAGCAATAGAGAGCTTTGGGGGCAGAAATCCTCTACTTCAAGCTGCTAAAAAGCATGATAAAACTGTCAACACAAATAATGTAATTAGATGGGCTACAGGACAAGATGCTTATACTTTACACAGACCTGCTAGGGCCCGTTTTAAAAGAAACAAGATGATCGTGTCAGATGTGGATGCGCAATGGCAGGCTGATTTAGTTGATATGGCAGCCTTGTCTCATTATAACAATGGCTACAAATACATCTTAACAGTGGTAGACATCCTGTCAAAATATGCAAGGGCTGCAAGTTTAAAATCGAGAACCGGTCATGAAGTTGCTAAAGCCTTTGAAAAAAATATTTAATCTAGGTCGTATACCTGAAAAAATATAGACAGACAAGGGTAAAGAATTTTTAAATAGGTCCATGAAGAATTTATTAAAACAAAGAGGGGTTCATCATTTTGTAACCAATAACGATGTTAAAGCAGCGGTGGTAGAAAGGTTTAACAGGACTTTGAAATCCAAAATGTGGTATTATTTTACTACACACAACACCTTTAGGTACCAAGACGTATTGTGGTCTTTTGTGCACAGCTATAATCACAGTTTTCACAGAACAATAAAGACGAGGCCTATAGATGTGGCATACACAAATTCTCTGCAGATCTGGAAAAGAGTCTACGGTGATAGCATCAAATGTAAGCACGCTAAGAACCCCTTAAAGAAAGGAGATCATGTAAGACTTTCAAAAACTAAAGGAAAATTGGAAAAAGGTTACAAGCAAACGTGGACTGACGAGGTATTTATAATAACGGACATTTTAAACAGGGGACAGAAAGTGATATACAAGATACATGATTATGATGGTGAAGCCATACAAGGTTCTTTTTATCCTGAAGAATTGCTAAAAGTCACCCCGCAACAGGACAGAATATACTGTATCGATAAGGTTCTAAAGGTAAAAGGATGTGGCAGGAACAGATTCTACCTCGTGAAATGGTGGGGATGGCCTGTTAAATTTAACAGTTGGGTTAAAGCATCAGAGATTCAAGACATCTGATTTCTTTCTTTGTTTTGAAGCAGCATTAAAATAAAATTAAAAAAAAAAGAATAATGGTGGCTTTTATATCACACTGCCTAGCAATGCCTCAGCAGGTGTGTCTCCCCAAAATACCAGCTCTAATTTTACCATACAACTAGCAAGGCCTTTGGACTTACAAGGACAGTGGGAAGTAGGGCTCGTGGAAATACAATATCCCAACACCTGGGAGAATATTAAGGAAGATCAAAAGTATGTTGTCACCTCCGCAGCAGGAATATACAGCACCACATGACAGTCAGGCGAGGACATTATGCGACCATGCAGAGTTTAGTGGAATCCATGAATCATGACATTAGCAACATCTATAAATCGGCGGCACCACTAATCATTTATGAGCCCCACGCGCGAAGAATCCGAATAAAATCAGAAGATAGGTTTGTTATTTCTGCAGATGGTGATTTGGCAACCATTTTGGGAATAGAAGAGGACGTTAATACACAGCGTTCCCATTTTCCAGCGGATATCATGGGAAGTTTTAATACCCTCTACCTGTACACAGATATTGTAGAGCACCAGTTAGTAGGTGACCATTTTGTGCCACTGCTGCGCTGTGTTCCAACTAAGGGGTTTAGGGATAAGTTTATCACATTAACTTATGATAAGCCACACTATGTCCCTGTGAACAAACAGCATATTGACACCATCACATTTTAAATTCTTTATTTTCGTTTTATAACAACAAAGGAAAGGAAGACATACAACTAAAAGACAGATACATATAGTGTGATACATACACCAAAGTAAACCCCTACCACCCCCCTCCCCCCTGCTTCTTCTCTAGAAAACTAACCATTCCCGAAACGGGCGTGTACTTACATTATTGTGTTACAAAACCTAACGGTGATCGGAAACATGATGAGTGCACATTAAACAGACATGTCGGAACAATGAGCAGATTGTACATAATCATTGAGCATCTGCCATTTAAACAAGCGAGAGTGAGTTTGGGTATGGGGAATAGCTCTCCAAGATATCTGCTCATAATTACTATATAAGCAGACGAGGTTCCACCATTCATTGACAGTAAGTCGAGAGCTATCCTTCCAATTCCTCATGATTAAACATATGGCTATACCCAGCATGAAATCAAGAAGAAAGCGACCCTTCCTATGAAGAGAGGGGACCTCCGCCACTGAGCGGAGTCCCACAATCTTCCAAGAGAGAGGCTCGTGAAGGTGTGAGATAAATTGAGTACGACCCCAGACCCGCCCCCAGTAAACCTGTAGTTGAGGACATTCATAAATAACATGAGCGAGGGTTCCCACAGCAGTATGGCAAGACCAACACTGGTCCCTAGCAGTTGTGTTCCATTTGGCGATTTTTCCTGGAGTATAAAAGCATCTATGTGCAAAAAAGAAGAGAGTTTGGGTAACTGAGGCAGATCGGGAAACCCGCACTACTTTGCTCCAGAAAACGCTCCATTGCACAGGGGTTAAAGTGGATTGCAGTTCGCGCTCCCAGGCCAGTTGAGCTCTAAAAGTGGCATTATCTGTACCCTGACATAATATTTTATAAAAGTTAGAGGCTACCCCATGTGTACTACTAATAGAGTGAACTAGTTCTAATAGCCCGTCCTCAATAGGGACAAAGGGCAGCATGATTTGAGCACTTTTGAGGCAGTATGAAGCTGCAGCAATTGAAAATAACGTTTCGCTGGTAACGCAAATTCCTTTGGTAAATCAGAGAAGGTTTTCCAACGAGCTGCAGAGAAGAGCTGTTGGGGTATCCAGATCCCCCTAGAGTACCAGGGTTTCTATGCTATCGTTCTATTTAGGACTTGAATTCTGGGGTTATTCCACAGCGGGAGTCCGTCCTAAGGACATACGTTTGGGCCCAGTGATAAAATAAGAGTGTTAAAGACCGCAAGAGTATCGACAATCATTGGGGGATGGCGGGTGTCTACTTGATGGGACATATCGGGGAGATGGGTCAACGGAATTGGGCTACTAAGCTCCTCTTCTATATCAAGCCAAACTGGTCTGCTGTCTGTTGAGGCATCTAGCCATCGGGCACCTTGTTTAAGTAGGAAGGCTTGATGATATCTGAGAAAATCAGGAAATCTGGTACCCACTAGTTCCTTTGCAGACTGTAGTTTTTGTTTAGCTATCCTTGGTGGCTTGCCCTGCCAGAGATAGCGGACGAGAAGGCCCTCAATATCTTTATAAGTGTGTAGCGGGAGGAAGCATGGCAGCATTTCTAAAATGTAGTTCACTTTGGGGACTATCATCATTTTCACAGTTTCTAGGCGGCCCCACCATGTAAGGGATAAGGGGACCAACGATTTGTGAGCTCACGGACTTTGGAGACTACCTCTTTGGCATTAAAGCTGATAGTGTCTTCTAAAGGAGCGGCAATAGACATTTTAGGTAAGGGTGCTTGAAAACATACAACATAATCAGAATCTGTGCAACAATGACATAATCACCGAGTATGCTGGCTAATACACCCCATATTGAAAAGTATGTATCAAAGTATCTTAGAGAAGAAGCAAAACCCCCAATGATATGGCGACCATATGTCTGCGGGAGGAGGCCCTAGAGAGGAAATAGAGACATGAAAAAAGAAAAGAAACACCAGAGTCCATAATTAACACTGTCTCTGACACTCATCGAGGCTACTGTGGGTAGATGGAGTCGGGTCACAGATATCATCAAAAGAAGGCAACAAACCGCCCTCGCCAGACTCTTTGCTGAGCCGCGACAAATCCAATATGGCAGGTACAGCAGATATGAGAATGCTTGCAGGAATATTCTGGAAGTCAGCGCATCAAGTCGGCTTCTTTAGAATCCAAAAACTCCGCTAGTAGATCAGGGTCCTCAAATGTTCTTGTCTGATTGTGAAGCGTGACTCGGAGCTTGGCCGGATACATCAGGCCATAGCGTGCTTGTAGTTGTTGAAGCCTCGGCCGGAATTCCAGAAAGCGCTTTCGGCGGTCGACCGTGGGTTTAGCCAAGTCAGGATAGAAGGAGATCTTGTGGCTCTCAAACTCCAAATGGCCCTTTGCCCGAGAGGCACTGAGAATTTGCTCCACATGTTGGTATCTCAAAAGTCGAAAGATGATAGGCCGCGGGGTCTTCCTGTTGAGCGTTATGTTTGTGGGTACACGATGAGCGCGATCAATCTCCAAGTCTTTGGTAAAGGTGATTTGGAGCAGGGAAGGGAGGATTTTACATAAAAACTCTTTCATGTCTCCCGATTCCGCTCCCTCCGGTATGCCCACGAGTCGTAGGTTGTTGCGGCGCGCTCTATTATTGCCATCTTCCACTTCTTTCTGCAAGGCCCGTACCTGACGTTCAACTTTGTCGAGTTTGGACAACCGGGCCGCATGGGAGTCTAATATGCTCTCCATTTTGTCCTGACGCAAAGAGAGCCCCTCTAGCTTTCCCTGCAGTACACCAAGATCTTCCCACAGCGCTCGAAGTGCTTCACCGTTTGACTGCACGAGGTCCTTAACCCCTCTAATCTATGCGAGAATTTCCTGCTGCATTTCGGGGCCCTCGCGCAAAGCCAGCCCCTTCTGCGGGGATGGGGGTTCAGTTTTGGAGCGTTTGCCATGAGAAGCCGCTGGAGATCCAAATTCCAGGCGCGTGGGTTTGGTCCCCGCCATCTCACCAATGTGCCCCGGCAAGATCAGATCAGAAGTTCAAGTATATACGGTGTTAATTCAGGATTCTGAGTAGGCCTCTCGGGAGCCTCAGCGTTATGCGACCATCCCGCTGGACATCGGGCTCCGCCCCCCCCCGACACCATCACATTTTAAATAAAGATGGATCAGAACAGGCACGTCTCATTTCATTACGGGAAGGTGATCCTTAAGCTTCATCTGTGCCCACAGAGGGTGACTGTTTTTTAAAATGGTTGTGGCTAAAGACTACGGAGACCTCAAAGCATACAGGCATTATTATACAACACAAGCTGGCTATGGACTTTCAGGATATCATGGAGTACCGGTCATGTACGGTGCCGGTGTCGGTGGGGTGTTTTCGTAGTCTCTTTAGAAAAGTTATCTTTTTTTGAGAAGGGGTTTTGAAATTATTAAACCACATGTGAAAGGCGCCGCAAAAACATAGCCAGGGATGTCATGAGTCATGTCACAATGGCTGTTCTAAATAAAATGAACCAGTCTACAGAACAGAATGGATCAGGACTGGGTGTGATTAGAAGGGCTGTTAAAAGCACGAGAACCACGTCTCGGGAGTTACCGCAAGGACCGCCTAAGCCTTTTAAAAGAAAAAACCCAAAGGTGACAAGTCTCAGAAGCTTAACCACCGGTCTAAGAAGAGAAGCACCATGGCTTTTGAACACCACAGCTCTGAAGAGTGTGTTAAATTGGAACTGGACCTGTTTCAACTAGCCCCGATCCGAACAAGTATAGAAAAAAGTATTTATGTGGAAATTCTGCCATTATCGGTTTTGTCGGAAACAGCCCCTTTGGACTTCTATATCGCAGGTCATAGTGAAGACTACATTGATTTAAATAGTACTCTTTTGCACCTGACCAGTAAAATTGTGGCAGAAGATGGCTCGAACATCAATCCGGCAGCCAAAGTAGCGCTGGTGAACTACCCAATCGCAGCTCTGTTTAGCCAGCTGGATGTTACCCTGGGAGACCAACTCATTAGCCATAGCAACAACTGCTACCTCTACAGAGCCCTCATAGAGCTGGTTCTCAATTATGGTGAAGGATCCCTCAAATCACAGTTTACAAGCAGGCTGTTTTATAAAGACACAGCCAGGCAGCATGAAGTGAGAGAGATAGGATCTCGCAATGCCGGATTTACTGAAAGTGTAGCAGCAGAGCGCAGACAAACCAATAATACCAGGAGTCTGTTCAGAAGGTCCAAATCATTTATTTGTGCACAAGTCTCAGGCAGAATCAATTTCAAAATGGCTGAGCAAAGATTTCTGGCAATACAACAACTTTTATAGACTTTTACTCCATTCTAGGTATAGAAACACATTTCATTGGTCCCGGTACTCTCCCGTACTTCCCGTACCCCTTCTATTGGTCCCGGTACTGATAAGATTATCCAATTATGTTCCTTTAGTGGGCTCAGCACCTGCTTACCCCCCTTCCAGTCCCAATTACAATGGCCAGTTCATCAACTTGTTACTTTCATACTTTCAAGGCCATTGAACCAATTTGTGCGTGTAGGGGAGCAGGGCTCTGTAACTCATCTGTCAGCAATCCCAATTAAATCCCTTGCAGATGTACTTTTCTTATCAGAAACTTTTAAACATATTTTTCTGTATTTTTCCATCTTCCAGTTCTGCTTGTCTAAGCTAGTTTAATACTCTTGCCATGTCCTTGCAATGTCCCAGCTTTACAGGAGCAGATTGGGGGATGTGCAATTCCCATAGGCCTCTCCACTAGCTTCATTCACAGGTCAAGCTAGCTAGGCTCGCTTGCTTATATCAGACAAAATGGATCACAGGCCTACACCTGCCACATTCCCCCCTTTGATTAATCTCACCCTATTACTTAATAAGGCGTGAGAATTAAATCACTTTGAAATAGTTACATCATGATTGAAGGATTTCGACTAGGACTAGCTTTATATAGGGCCATTATTTTAGTTGTGGTCTTCCGCTCTACTGTACTATCAATAGCATTATGAATAGAACGCATGCAACATGGGATTAAACATGGTAATAAGAAAATAACAACAACAAGGATTAGTACCAATATAATGAAAGTTTTAAATCCTCCCAGCCATGAGAAAAGGTTAGCAAACCAGTTAGGGAATTTCAATGAGTGCCAAGTTTGTACTGGCACATAAGCATGTCTTTGCATATCTTTAGCAATTTCTTCAACTACTTGACCCTTATCATCTATTTTTAAACAGCAATTTGTTACTCCTCCTTCAGCTGCTAACAAATAATCAAGTGCTAAGCGATTCTGATATATAGCAGTGCGCATCTGAGTACTTTGTCTAGCTAAAAGTGTAAGAGCATGACTAGTTTCATTGGTTATTATTTCAACTACTGCTTGTAAGCGGATAATACGATTAATCATATAGACTGGGGTTCGATAACCATACATTCCATCATCATTCCAAGTGGCAGGCCCATAATACTCAATGATTCTTTCTGGTGGCCAATCATCCCCCTGCCACTTCTCCCACTTGCCCACCTGGAGGGGTGATCTCTTCTGTCTTAGTGCTCTTTTGTGTCGGTGGGTAGTGTATACTGGGTATCCTAATTGTTCTCCATGTTCAGTGTTTAAAAGAAAGAAAGGTCTGATGGTTCCTAAGACACATGCTCCTCCCCATTGTGGCGGGAGTTGTGCATACGCTCGGTTTCCACAGATCCAATACAGGCCAGGTGGGGCTTGCCAGGCATGGTTTTTGGCAAGATTAGTCCATAAATCAGCAAGTTCAGGAAATCTGGCTAATGGGTTTGGAGGTTCAGGGTTTTGACTTCCTGACCACCATGACGTCTTTTTGGTAGTGGCATTATAGTATTTCTGGCTAAGACAGACCAGCTGTCCTACCTGTAGGGTGAACTGAGGTCCAGTTCTGGTATAGCAAAGACGTCCAACAATTGAGTGCGCTAACACCCATTCACTAGTAGTCTTGTGTAATTCAGTCTGATTGTAAGTTAGAGAATAATTCAATTCTTGGGCTTCCCATGGCCACTGGTCTCCCATTTGGGTTCCGCCACAGAAATAACAATCTGAGATTTTAAGACTAGACACTACCGCTCCAGCTAATTCTAAAAATAAATTCTGAGAAGGATGAGGAATTTCAAACTTATTTACATGCATGGCCTCATAGAAGGTATTATGGATATGATATTTAGATGACTTGTGGGCTTGGGTATTCAATCTTATATACACAATGGTTCCCGGATCTACTGCTCCACCAGCAATGCGTAAACCAAACTTGTATCCCTGTTTCCATGCATTGGGATTGTGTATGCGTAAGTGTAAGGGGTTACAAGCATCTTTCTGACATTTATCATTTGTTGTTGACTTGGTTAAAGTGGCCATTCTTTTATCTATCTTTTCGTCAACTATACCATCATTCCATGTAGCATAAAAAACACATTCCCAGTTAGGGCAATAGTAATCTGCTGCTGGGGCAGTTCTATAGCCTGGTTCCTTTTTACCTGTACACTTTCTCCATCCTGTGGCACCTTCTGGGCACATATACTTATGGTCATTTCGATACGCTTTTTCCCAAGTACCACAGGTGGAATGACTATCTCTGTTTATGACATTACATGCATCGAAATTCAAAACAACAGGTCTAGTAATGTCTTTAAGTGGTGGTGTAGCAGTTATTATAGGTCCATCTGCATCCTTCCATCGCATTTCCAACGTGTAATAGGATGGATTATGATGCGGATTATAGCATACTCTGGATTTACCATTTGTGCAAACATTTAGTTCAGTGGTGTTATAAATACACCGAGTCACTTTTCCAGTGCAGGTATAATAAGAATGGTAAATCAAAGTCTGAGTTACTTTTAGTCCAGTTCGAGTAGAAGTAATGCAAGCAGTGCATGGAGGTAGAGCATAAGTCAGTTTAAAACCTCCAAAGCAGGCAACCAAGGCAAAGCAAAGGTAGAGATACATGTTGATTGGAGTTCTTCTGAATCCTCAACTTGCAGATCTTGATCACGACGTTCTTTTTCTTCGTCCCGTCCGCTAATGAAGCAATTCAACGGGTGCTGAGTGTTGATTGAAGATCCTCAAGTTGTCCATTACACATTAACCAACTTTGCAATTTCAGTTGGCTTGTGAAGTCTGGCTAATCAATGTAGTATCAAAGTAGTGTGCAAAATCACACGCAGATTGGGTTTGTTGAAACAAAACTGTTGCTGCATGGAAAAACAGCAATCCTCTTCGAAAGACTTGGCTACTGTAAGGCACTGTGACAAAGTGTCTAAGTTGCTGGTTGCCGTTTCAGAGTAACTTGCAAAGGTGCATCAGGATGCTGTTCTGCTGTCCACTGCTCAGGTTCAGGATCAGCGGCGGGCTTGACTCTGCTGTGGTGGATCCAGGCGTCGATCTCTGCTACCTTTACTGCAGTTGGGGTAGACAGGATGACAGTGTACGGTCCCTTCCAATGGGGTTCCAACGGTGTCTTCTTCCAATCTTTGATCCACACCGAGGTACCAGGCTGATAGGGATGCAGAGGTTCCGTCAAGTTGATAGGCCAACTGGTCTTGGATCCACGCATGGAGAGTCTGCAGAACAAAACTAAGAGCTAGGAGTTCTTGCCTGGTTATTTCTGAACCAATTTGGGCTAGACTTCCTTTAATTCCCTGCACTATTGGTGGGGGTTTACCATACAGAACTTCAAAAGGGGAAAAACCTGTTGATTTTACAGGAGCTGAGCGTATTCTGAGTAAAGCTATTGGGAGCACTTGGGGCCACTTCAAGTGTGTCTCCTGACAAAGCTTAGACATTTGGGCTTTTAGGGTGCGATTCATTCGCTCAACTTTCCCTGAACTCTGGGGTCTATATGCAGTGTGGAGTTTCCATTGTATCTGCAAAGCTTTTGCTAGCTGTTGAGTAACCTGGGAGACAAATGAGGTTCCATTGTCTGACCCTATTACTGCTGGAATTCCGAACCTAGGGACAATCTCTCTCATTAAAACTTTGGTAACTTCTCGGGCTTTCTCAGTTCTGGTTGGGAAGGCTTCTACCCACCCAGAGAAAGTACAGACTAATACTAATAGGTAATGGTATCCATTGGCTTTTGGCATTTCGGTAAAATCAATTTGGAGGTTGTGCATGGGGGTTACACCTCCTGACTGAACTCGGGGTGCCGTTATAAGGCCTTGCTTGGCATTATTTTTGGCACAAGTTAGACATTGACGTGCTACTGAAGCTGATATAGTTGTTAATAAAGTAATGTAAAAATATGGTCTGAGTGCTTTTTCCATAGCACTTTTCCCATAGTGGGTAGCTTCGTGGAAGGCTTTAACAAAAGATGGTCCTAACAGTTCAGGAATTACTATTCGTCCAGGGGGTTGACTGCCCTCTGCTGGTGGCAGCTCAATCCATCCATCTTTCAGTACTCCATCTTCTTTGTTACAATAGTAATCTAATTCTTGGGTGGTATATCGTGGTGTCCATAAATTCAGAGGTACTGGAAACAATGCTGCTTGCATTGGCACAGCTTGTGGTGTAATCTGTCCTGTCATAGCCGCTTGTCGTGCTGAGGCATCTGCAAACCTATTTCCTCGGGCAACTTCTCCTTTTCCTGCTTGATGTCCTCTGCAATGCATGACAGCTACACGTGTTGGGGCCCAAACTGCATCAAGTAACATCAGTATCTCGGGACCATACTTGACTGATTTTCCTCCGGATGTAATGAGCCCTCGTTCTTTATAGAGAGCTC
Source organism: Ichthyophis bannanicus (assembly GCA_033557465.1). Taxonomy (NCBI): domain Eukaryota; kingdom Metazoa; phylum Chordata; class Amphibia; order Gymnophiona; family Ichthyophiidae; genus Ichthyophis; species Ichthyophis bannanicus. The sequence continues at coordinate 860,717,584 of CM066033.1, read as the reverse complement.
CATGGGCATGTAGAGTAGTAAAAGCTTATTTGGAATCTGTATATACATTTAGCACAAGTTTCGCTCCTAATAATAATGCTCTGGTGAGTGCTATCAATTCGGCTTTCTGGGCTGATGTGCCTGAGGCTAGAGCTGATGATTCAACTACTTCATGTTGAGTGAAGACTGCATACCCAGCACAGCGTCGTCCATCAAGGATGAGACTGCTCCCATCAACATAATAGACTTGGTCCGGATTATCTATGGGCACATCTGTCAGGTCAGGTCGACTGGAGAACACAGTCTCCATGACTTCAATACAGTCATGTTATGGAAGTTCTTCGCTAATGGGTATCAAGGTGGCTGGATTCAAGGCATGACTTACTTCTAGTTGTATCTGTGGGTTTTCACATAACATGCTCTGGTATTTCAACATTCGGGAATTGGTGAGCCAATAATTGGCTTTTTGTTCCATAAGGGCAAGGACATTCATGTGGCACAGTGACTCGTAGTTCTGTCCCCTAATGTGACGTGTTCCCTGCTTCACTCACCTAGTACTGCCCTGTAGCTGCGACTGCTCTCAGGGCAAGGGTGGCCACCCTTTGGCCACACGGGTGTCCCAATCTGTTTCGAGAGGTATGGCCTACAGGGCTTCGCTCCCAATTTCCCAATTTCTGAGTCAACATGCCTAAAGGCATTTCCCCTGTTGCTTCCATTGTACAAACAAAGGTGGAAGGGCCTTGTGGTACATCTGTAGAATCACAAGTGCTGGTGATTGACCATTGTAAATTTCATGCCTGTTAACTTCTTGAAGGCCTGTATCCTGCTCAATGTTCCAACCACTCCAGGTGGTGAGTTCTCTTCTCCTTTTGTGGGCCTTCATACAGTGGTTTGGCAATTTGGGCAAAGTTAGGTATCCAGTATTCCCGGCAATATCTTCTGCTGTCTCCCAGAAAGGCCTCCCTGACATTGCTTTCCTGGTTGTTGGGGTTGGAATTCTGCATACTGCCTTCCGTGTCTTTCCCTGCCTAATATCTTCGCCCGCTTCCTTGCGGTTATACGAAAAGCCCATTAGGTATTTTTACTTTCTTTTTTGGCATAGTTGTGCTTTTTTGCGTCTGGAAACTTTATATAAACTTCATCTAGTAAATGCAAAGAGATCGTCCTGGTGGCTTGTATACCACTCACTTTCTGAATACTGCTTGCTATCAGCAGGGTCGTCCACCGTATTGGAAGAAGCACTCTCTTCCCCGGGGACACTGGATAGCTTGACAGGTCTTGATTCAGTGGCCAGCACTACAAAATGGTAGGCGAAAATTTCCTTGAATCCTTTGGGGTACAATCCGTGTCCAATTGTGATTGGCCCCCTCTTCCAGATTGATGGGGTTTCCTGGCCTTCGAAAATGCAAAACAATGTATTTGACTTACAGGGGCTAATCCTTATGCCAAAAGGAAATGCATCTTTTAAATCCAGTACAGTAAAATGGGTAGCTTCAGCAGGTATCAGTCCTAGAAGAAGTGTAAGGAATTGGGGTACAACTGGATGTATAGTTTCAATACTACATCATCCCCGTCTCCTTAGGTCTTGCACTGGGCTGGTAAATCCCATCCGTCCCAGGTTTTCCTTTACTGGCAAAAAGTGGACTGTGTTGGCCTATGGGGATTTGACATACTTTTAGTAGGGCCATATTCGAGCAATCTTTGTAAGTGGCGATGGATACCTTTTCAATTGTCCAGCTCTTGGGAAAGGGTACTTGTTTTGACGTGTGTACTGGTGTTACGCACTAGGCTTAAGGGTTTTACAATTACTGGAGCCTTATATGTTTTGGCTAGGCCTGGAGGACTGCCTTCTGCCCACAATACTCCAGGTGGTGCATGAATGTTCTTTAAAGTGTGTTCCGAAATTAAGTGTCCCTTGAACAGAGTCATCAATGTAATAACCTCCATTCCTTCTTCTCGGGGAACTGTCAGCAGCATTAAATTTTCCTGCTGGTTTTGACTTGGGGAGTTTTACTGTCATTTGGCATTGTCTCCTTGTTCAGAGAAAAGGGGGGATATTTGTGCACTTGAAGCTTAGCTAAACATATCTCGTCCCAGTAGTGGCACTGGACATTCTGGGCATCATATAAAGGAAATGTTGATTGAAGTTTATTTGCTGTGCCTCCTAGACTGCATATACGGTTCTGAAGAAAAGATTTTGTTAGCTTTCGGCCACCAGTGTGCTCCTATAATGGTGACTGCTTTTGTTGTAGAACCCCCCAATTGGGGCTATCTTTTTCTGTCTATTACTGAATGGTTTTGCTCCAGTATCAACCATAAATTCCATAACTTGGTTATCCTATTTTGTATTCCGACCATAGGCTCCCTGGACGAGCCTAAAGCAAAACTCGGAGCTTCAGGGGTCTGTCCCTAGATTCCACGGTCATTTGTTCATCATGGAGCGTTGTAGTCAATGCTTTTAGGATGGCTCCTCCTCTTTCCTTCGCTGGAATTTTCTCGATTGGGCTTTGTCCCTCCGCGGTTTGGCTTCGTGGACTGGACTCGTCTTTTCATTCTTCCGCCACCTGATGATCGTTTTCGTCTCCTTGCTGGGATGTCTTCGAGTTGCTGGCATGCATCTCTCCATGTCCTTCTTCTGTGTTTAATAAGGCCGCATTGGGTTTCACGCCTTAGCTGCTGAGGCCTCGGGCCTCCACACCTCGGCCCCACCCCCCTTCCTCTGCTCCGTCGACCTAGGGATACCTCCCCTTTTGCTGTTCAACTCATGGCCGACAAGCCCAAAACAATCATCTTTCTGTCTTCATCTTTCTATTCACAGTCTCCCTCTGCCTTTCCCATTCATCACGATTCACATACCTATATGAAGGCGACTTTCCACGTAACTGTGTGGTTTGTATTCATGCCCGCAAAACCCTTCTAAATTTTCTGTAATGTATGGTCCTGAATGTCTGGTTGGGGCCCTGGTTTACAAAAGCAGAATTCACCATATTTAAACTTCCTGAGTGCCTCGGGACTCATGTTTTTTTGTTGGAGGTTCAGTCTGTGATGCCCTTCAGTTAATCTTTTCATGAATTCTGCGGGGCTCCTCATCTACACCTTGGATAACCCCTGCAACTTTGGAAAGGTTCCTAGCTTTTTTCTGGCCCCCCCCTTTTTCAGAACCTTGAAAAAAAGCCTTGGCGAAAACGGGCTAGGGCTAATTGATCCTAATCTCTGTATTTTTGATCCCAATGGTGGGTCTTCATTCGGGAATTTTCTCTTTCTGGGCCGCTTCTCGATGGTCTATTCTGTTCGTCCCCTGCCCCCCCTGGGCGACAGGATTATCTGCCAGCCACTCAATAGCGCCTGCTTTTCTAATTCGTTGCTCGCTCCTCTGTTTTGTGAATAGAGTGGTCAGGAGCTGGGCGGCAATCCTGCCCAAGTGGGTTTTTGGTGGGTTTTCCATAATTAGTAGTTACTAATTCTGTACGTTCCTGGGGCTTACTATAATAGGAGGCATAATTTGCGACCTCCAATTTAACAAATCAGTTGTAGAGAAAGGGATCTACACATAACTTAGGGGTATAGGGTTCCCGCTACCACCTTGTCAATTAGCATTCTTTAACGGGTCTCAACTCCCCGGGACGTGCCCCGTAAGGGCACTCATCCTTGGCAGCAAGTTAGATATCCTTTTGGGATCTTACGGGATTATTGTCTTCGATAATCGGCTGTCTTAACTCAGGGGTCCCTCCTTCTGCGCTTCTCTACATGTGCTTCCGACTTTTTGGAATGTACTATGTTGCTGCACGGGCTTTACCTAGTGCTGGCAAACCAGCTTATTGTTATACTATGTCCCAGCACATCGCCTTAGGGAATTTTTCACAGTTTTCTAATTGCGCCTGCGATCTGATTCTGACTCTCCCTTTTCCTGTTTCAAGACGGATTTCACCCTTTCCTGTAAAGAGGAGTCATCTTTCTGCTCTTTCAGGTTGATAGCTCTTGGGGTTGGGTCCCGCACTCGGCATGTCTCCTGGGCAGGACGTCGGGCCCCCTTACTGGACGCTTGAGTTCGAAGCTGTCTTGGCTCATTTCTTGGGAATCAGGCTCTACCAGGACGGGCTTCTTCCTGGACTTCTTATCCTGCCCTTTTCATTCTAGGCTGTATTTGTTTTCCCTGACTATAATCTGTCTTCGCTAACATTATTTCTGCACTGTTCTTCATAACAGCGCTGCTCCCAAGGGGCCGGATCTTCGCAAATACTTCCCAGGAATCTATATAGGGGTACTGATCTGGGTGCGCTCATCCAACTCATAACGGTGTTCTAACTGTATAATTGGCTACATTAAAAGTTCCTCGCCTCTCGGGGCCTGGTAGGTTCTAGATCGGGCCCCTGCACTAGTACGAAACCAAATCTGTAAACGGGCCTGCTGTCATTTTAATAACCATACTCTCCAGACTATTACCCTTCTTTAAAATGTGCGACCATACATTCTAATGGAGGTGTTCCTAGTAGACCCCGCCCCTTTCTCCCATTTCGATGTTTGCGTGCTACAACAGACAAAATGGAAACTGGTCGGACCGTGGGTAAGGGATCCTCCCGGCCCTGGAAACGTATAAGGAGAACAAATAACAAGGGACAAGACGACAATCAGCTTCCCCTTTTTTTTTGCGACCTGAACGCGGTTGCCCGGTCAGGAAATGCTCTACTCATGGGTCCGCCTTCAGTTGGTCTGTGCTGCCGCCCCTCTCATCCACACTTCATTTCACACAATCATGCTAGCAACTTATCCCAAAATGCATTTCGTTCTATCTATTCTGACTAGTCTTTCCCAATTTCCAATTACAAAAAGAACGGATTTTGCGCCCTGCTGAATACGCAATGCGGGGGTACCTCGGATCCGTCTTTGCGAGGTGATCAAGCTCTCTTACCAATTTTCCATTTCCTCGAGATTACAAATTCCAATTTTCCATGTCAGCCATGCTCTTTCTGTATATGTCTAGACCAACACATCAAACCTATACTCACCGGATCCGGTCCCTCAACCTTCCCACGCATGCGCATAGAAGTTGGGACCTCGGACTTCCCCTCACTCGGGTTCGAGTGCTTTGTGGCTTTCCATCCTGGCTCGGGCACCCGCTCGAGGTCCGACCATCTCCCTCCGATGCAAGGGACCGGCGGCGCCAGGGAGTAGCCCCCGTCGGAAGGGCGCGATCCACAGGACCAAGCCTCGTAGAGGCGGAGAAGTCCGTGGTATATTGCCCTATATACACTCGGATTCCACAACTTCCCTGCCATTCCACCAAGAAGTATGTAGCAGCAGCGCGCAGACAAACCAATAATACCAGGAGTCTGTTTCGCGGGTCCAAATCCTTTCTTTGTGCACCAAAGTCTCAAGTCAGATCAATTCAAAATGGCTGAGCAAAGTTGATCTGGCAAATTTCAACAACGTTTCTATACTTTTGTTCCATTCTAGGTATCCGAAAAACATTTCATTTGGTCCCAGGTACCCTCCCCGTACCCCCTCTATTGGTCCCGGTACTGATAAGATGATCCAATTATGTTCCGTTCAGTGGGCTCAGCCACCCTGCGTTACCCCCCTTCTAGTCCCAATTACAATTGCCAAGTTCATCAACTTGTTACTTTTCCTAGTCTCCAAGGCCATAGAGCCAATTTGTGCATGTAGGGGGCAGGGCTCTGCAACTCATCTGTCATCAGTCCCAATTTTAAATCACCGTGCAGATTTACCTTCTTATCAGTAGCTTTTAAAA
>CM066033.1:858564491-858594677 GCA_033557465.1 Ichthyophis bannanicus | reverse complement strand
CCCGCATGTAGTACTGTCAGGGAGGGTCCATGATTTCTACACTGTGGCCAATGTGCATGCTGCGCCTGCTGCAACCTAGGTCCCCTATTCCAGAATTCATGGTGACGTCCAAAACGCTGTTGCGGAAGCAGGTTTAGATTGGGCCCGTTCCTTCACTTTGGCTGTGCCCGTTGAGCAGAGAAGTACATGTTTGTTGGAAGCTGGACCGTCCGTTCCTTTGTTCCATTGTATATTATTAAATACTGTCATCCACCTTGAACTCCACAGGCAAAAAGGGGGAGAATATGGGAAATTTAAAGACCCTTAAATAAGAATATAGTTACTTCTTCCTGTCCTACTGAATACATGTTGTGAATTTTTGTAAACTTAATTCTTGGCAGTTAGCAAACACGACACTATCCGTTTTATTATTGTATTTAAGCATTTTTTTACTGCCACTATTACTCACCCCCAATCAGACGAGGTTTAATGATAATAAAACGTTTATACAGTGGAAAAGAATGGATGAAAACATGTAAGGGTTTACAGTGGTTATATAAAAACCACTGGTGATACAATTAGAAGGAATGTTGTGTTAGTTTTTGGTACCAGTGTGATTCAAATGGGGGTGTGGTTTATTAGATACAGACGGCTTTGATCAAACTTTTGTAGGGGCTACGTAGGTCGTTGATATGGTTAGTTGTGTGGGACTGTGTTAGCAGATGCATTGCTAGAACGATTATTGTGTGATTGCTGTATGGCTGTTCTGTTTCAACGTTCCCCCGACCCTGCGGAAAACAGGTAAGGGTTCAATTATGATGGGGCACATTTGAATAATGCGGGTGGCCAGAAAATTCTGGACGGTCCGGATATGTACCCTATTCAGATCCAACAGGAGCTAGGACAGCCCCGTGGGAGCAGGAAGAAATCGGGGCAAAGGGCATGGACTCCAGGCGCTTTCCCCGGGCTAGCCCAGCAAGGCTAAGGCAGGGAGTTGCAGGGCTGTGGATTCCCTTTGCCATGGCACCGCAGATCCATGCAAGAGCCACGATCTCAGCCCGCATCCATCAAACTATTCTGCTTCCCCGCAGCCCGACCCCCGATCGGCCCGTCTGAGGCTGGGATCAGGCTGTGGGGAACCCACTTCTTGCTCACCTCAATGTGGGGTCCCGGAATGGTCACCCGCCATTGTCGAGGGTATTATTCCACCTGCGAGGTGGAATAAGTCTCCTGTCTAAGGCACCCAGCTTGGACATACAGGGCCATTACCGGAATCGGCCTAGTATGTCTGGGTTGCGTGTTCCACCTCAAGTTCACCTTCGCATCCCCCTGCCCACCCCTTCCCACCCCCATACAGAGCTCCCTGCATATCTCCCCTGTATGCGCAGGGAGCTCTGTTAGTGGAATCAGCATCCTGGCGTTTAGTGGAGATGGACATCCAGAACGGACGTCCTTTCCCGCTAAAACACAGTCCCAAAATGATTCGCATAGACTTTAAGCGCTTTACAAAAACATGCAATATCTGTGATGGCTCATTTTTTACTGGGAATACATTCCAGAGGCATGAGTATAAAGTGATAATGCTCAGGAGTAGGATGTTTGGCTGCTTCTAGCTCTAGTGGATGGAATGATGATAGTGTCATCTTGATCTGTTACCAGGTGGTTTGCTTAAAATGGTTTGTAGGTACACTGAGGACGAGGTTGTTGGATACCTTGAATGTCATGAGGAGCACCTTGTATTGGATATGGCTCGCTATAGGCAGCCAATGCAGGTAGGTACGCTTTAGAATAGGTCTTATGTGTTCAATTCTTGATGTTCTGTGCAAGATTTAAGCAATGGTGTTTTGTGTCATCTGAAGTGGGTATAGGGCATATTTTGGTAGTTCTTGGAAGATGATGTTGCTGTAGTCAAAGTGCAGAAGGAGCATGGCCTGAAAAACTTTATGGTAGACCTGAGTGTTGAACAATGGGCTTAGGTGATGTTAGCATCCTTAATCTTGTTATATATCAATTTGGTGGTTTTGTTAATATGTGGTTGCAGGGATAGTCATTGGTCAAGGGTGAGTCTAAGGTACTGGACCTTGGTACTATTTCCAGTTCTTGTCCTGTCCCTTTAGTGTGGTTGCTGGGATAAATGTCTCATCTCTAGTGATGTAGAGGATTTCTGTTTTCTTGTGGTTTACTGCTCAGTTGTGTTCATGTAGCCAGTTGTGAGACTGCGTTGAAGCAGTCTACTGCAGTAGTGAAGGTAGGTTTGGAAGTGGAGAATGGTAAGCAGAGCATGATGTCATCTAAGTATATATGGTAGGAGACATTGTAGGACTGAATACACGAGCAGATTAACTGTATGTATATATAGGGAATAGTAGGGAAGATTGTGCTGAGCCTTGTGGTACTCCCTTTTACTGTATGTATGGGGTGGATTTACGGAATCCTATTTTTACTTGTTGCTGGTGTTGTGTGAGGTGTGTTTGAAACCAGTTTAGGAGTTGTATTGTGTATTCCTATTGTCTGCAGTCATAATAATAGGATGTTGTGGTAAATTGTGTCAAAGGCTGATGTTAAGAATATTAGGATAAAACCTTGTTTAGGTATTTATATTCCTTTTATGCGTTTATCAAGAAGTGATGTTAATAGGATTTCAACTACTTGTCTGAATCCATGTTGGTGTTGGTCCAGTGGTGTGTGTGAGTCAATGTGATCTTTAAGTTGGTACTGGACTATCTTTTCTATGATCTTTGCCCAAAAAGGAAGACTAGAAATGGGTCTGTATAAAGCTGGGTCGTTAGTGTCTGATGTTTGCTGATTTTTTTTAGTATGGGCCAAATAGAGGCTCTCAGTGCAGTGGGCCTGAGGCCTTACGTTAAGGATAGGTGTGTGATATGGGTGAGATATGTGCTCATTTCAGATCATGCTATTTTGATCCAGCTAATCAGGCATTGATTCAAGTGGAGATGTGGGGGTATTGAGAGTTTGGATGATGTTTTTTTATTTGATCTCTAGTAATTGGGTTGAAGGCTTGCAGAGTGTGGCTGGTGAGAGTGAGGCTTTGAGTGATAGATGGCTTTGGGTTGGTCTTTGTGAGTTTGCTTTGAAAGTAGTCTGCTTCTATCTGTGCCCTTCTCTTTTACTGCTAACTCTAGACTTCGCTCCTTTCACCTTGCTGCTCCTTATGCCTGGAACAAACTACCTGAATCTGTACGTCAGGTGCCTTCTCTGACCCTTTTCATATCCAGGCTGAAAAGTCACCTCTTCCCTGCCACATTCAGATCTTGACTCACCTGATCTCCTATGTGTTTCCTTACCATTCCCTGTAGATCATGTATCCCATGTCTAAGCTATTGTGTTATCTGTCTTGACTAGATTGTAAGCTGCGATGAGCAGGGACCGTCTTTTACATGTGTCTGTGCAGCGCTGCATATGTCTTGTAATGCTATACAAATGTTCAGTAGTAGTAGTGTATTAGCTGCTGATATGGGCAGGATGTGGGTGGAGAATGGTGCGTTCTAGTCTCGAACAGCTACTGTGGACTTTCACATCATGTGGTAACAGCTTTTTATGCAGGCCTTCGCAAATGCAGCTGTCGCTATCTTGATGGATGGCAGTAGCTGCATCTTCAAAGCTGGCATGATCACTACATTTTCTCCATGGTATCTGCAGGGGAAATGCTGGGAATGCCCCCTGCCCATACCGTGGAACTTTTACAGCTAATGCTGGCTTTTTTGCAACTATTGTACGGCGTTAACTGCAAAAGTCATTTAAGCTTTAGAAACATACTCTTAAGTACTGTTTTAAAGTAAATAATCAGCAGTGGAAGCTTGGAGGGGTGTCAGAATTGAATTCATAGCTTTGTCCCCACCAACCAAAACAGCATTTTACTGCCCAGGCAGATACGTACTGTCATTTACACATGCATAACCTTGAAGTGATACCACTTTTTTAAACATCTTTGTGAAATATCTGCTTGCTGTATGCCTGCTGCCAAATGTCTATTCAAAGCCTTACAGAGTATTTTACCAATGACTCCATAGTCGGGGAAAAGTGTGAATGTATGGACTTGGACATCCATTCTTCTACCTAGACAACCTATGCAAAATGGAGCTTACTCTCATAAGATTGAAATATTCCTCTTCCATGTTCATTTGCCACAAATGCCATTTTGTTTGCTCTCCATCTGAGATTTCCTCATGAAGTATGAGGGGCATCCAGCCTTCTAGAAGCCAGCAGGCAGACAGTCACATCAATATATATTGTATTTTAATAGTTAGGATACTCAAAGCTTAAACAATGCACTCTGTTCTTGTCAGTGTCATTGGATTGAGAAGTGATTTATTTTCATCATTGCACAAACTTTGTCTACCAGAGAAAATCATATTTTCCAAACTTTACAGCCCATCATCCGTCAAAAGCAATTGCTATGATCTCACTGTGACACAGTCAAAGATAGTTTGCTATGGCATGAATTCTGAGTCTAGCATCTTCCCTCCTCCCCACATCAGCTTACCACTGAATCCATAAACAGAAGCTTACTACAGATCTTCACAGCGGGAATTCAGGATGAATAAAGGACATGGATGAGATTCTATGGGATTATGCTACCTATAAATAAGAGCTTGTACTGTCTATTGAAATTAGATGAATTAACATATAATTTTTATCTTTAGCACTGTCTTAAACTAGTTCTGTCTAGAACTGAACAGACAGCTAGAATGCGTCAATGAGATGAAAAGGTCGGGGTGGAGGGGATGATTTGTCATGCCTATGGGTATATATCAGTGTGTTGGTGATGGAGAGAAATATATTAATGTACTTTTTATTTGCTTTTAATTGTACCCTACCTTGAACTGAACTAATTCAATAAAAGGATGGAAATGCCCTACTAAATTAAATAAATTAAATAATCACCTTTTGACAGAGGAGCTTTACCTAAGACATGTTTCGCTAATGCAATAGCAATTACTAGTGATGACCCAGCCCTATATCTATTTTGTTGTTGGTCCATATATATAGGTTTATCTGCACTTGTGCAGACAGACCTATATGTGAGGACAGACAGTAAGAATTGCAGAAAGAAAGGAGCCAGGACTAATCAAAAAAATGGTGAAAGTCACCACCTCCCGCTATCAAAACAAAAAGAAAATCAGTGGTAGTAGAGCAAATTAAAAAGCATGTGGGAGTCTGCTACTCCCAACAGTGAAGCAAAAAGAAAAGTGTGGCAGCAGGAATCCCCTCCTTCTGCCAGTGAAGATTGCATGAGCATTGGAAAAGGGGTGGAGAGCATAAAGGATTACCTGGAGAAATGAGGGGTGGAAGGGTAGAGCATCATGGTAAGAGAGGGGAGAGCGAGAGGTGGAACATAAGGAAGGGGTGGAGCAAGAGGAGGAAAAAGATGAAGAGGGAAGGGGCGGAGCATAAGAAAGAGGGTGGGGCATAAGGAAGGAAGAGTATGAATGACAAGAGAGGAAGAGCCATGCATATCCACACCCTCACTGCCCCACACACACACACAGCCTCTAATACAGAATGCCAGCACACATACACATACACACGCACATCCCCCCACCCTTTGACATCCCACCTTCACATGCCCACAGAAACAGCTAAGCTCTGCCCCATGGAGATAATGTATAAATCATACCATTCATTCACACACACACATACATCTCACATACACCATCAGTCACTATCCACACTATGCTCATCATTCAGACACCCACCACAAGCTAGACAAACCTATGCATAAGGACAGGCAGAAGGAAGGGTTGAAGAAAAAGAACCTCAGGCACTGCTAACAGCCTTTGCACCCAGTCCTGTTGGCAAAAAGAAGAGCTGCTGCTGTGTATGCTGGCAAGGACCCAACCCCCACCTGCAGAAGGAGAAAAAACGAGCTATTGCAGTAGGCAAGGAGCTGCTGCTACTGGCCTGCAAACCTCTGTGGAGAGAGAAAGAGAGCTGCTATTCTACTGGCTAGCTTGAGGAAAAGGTTTCTAATATCTAGGTGGAGAGGGAAGCAAAAAAGAGTGAAAGAGGGGAGGGGGTGAAAGGGGTGAAGAGGGTTCAGGGAACGAACTACCTGAGTCTGTGTGGGGACTCCTTCTCTAGACCTATTCAAATCCAGGCTAAAAACCCACCTCGTTGAAACAACTTTTGGATCCTGATGCTCTTCACTCTCTTGTCCACTACTTTTCTTTATTTATTTTAGCTATGTTTATATACCGCCTTTCACTAGGTCAAGGTGGTTTATATGGAACAAATGCAAGCTACATTATAACAGTGGCATCAAAACTATATATGACATGCAATTATAAACCATTAGGGCTCTTAGCTATATATATTTCTGATTATATACAACAGTAGTGACAGGTATTGTGCTATGTTCTTCTGAGGGTGAGAGGGGGTTATGTGCTTGGGCTGAAATGTTCTGTGAACAGGTGAGTCTTTAAATGCTTTCTGAATGTCTTTAGGTCAGGGATGTTCCTGAGCTGGCCTGGTAGCCTGTTCCATAAGGAAGATGAGTATAGTTGGAAGGCTATTTTACATGCTTGCTGGATGGATTTGGTTCTGATGTGGGGGATAATGAGGGTATTCATTGTAGAGGTCTGTCTAGATCTGTGTGGTTGGGAGGGCCGAAGAAGCATGCAGAGGTATATGTGGGGGAGGAGTCCGAATGGATTGCTTTGTGAGTTAGCACGATGGTTTTGTATTTTATACAGGTCTGTAGTAGGAAATAGTGGAGCTGTTTGAGTATTGGGGTAATGTGATCTTTCCTTGCTGCTGCTTGTAAAGTTCTGGCTGTCGAGTGGACAGCTGTTTGGAGTATGGATTGTGGTAGTTCTTAGAGGATCGTGTTGCAGTAGTCCAGATGAGGTATTATTGAGGCTTTTACTACAGGATGGAAGTCTTCTGGATCAAGGAGTGGTCAAGGGTGCTGGAGTGTCTTGCTTTGTAGTAAACGTGAGTGATTTTGTTTATGTGGGTTTTGAATGTTAGGGTGTTGGTCGAGTGTGAACCCACGATTTCTGACTTCTGCCTGGGTTTTATTGTTGTGTTCTTCAGTGTTATTGTGGAGGGGGCGGGGACACATGTTATGTAGAGGGCCTCTGTCTTGATGTAGTTAATTTGCAGGTTGTTATCACTTACACAGTCTGTTACTTCAGTGAACCATTCTTGGTGGGCGGATAGAAAGGGTTGGTTTGTGTTAATTGCTCCATATATCATAATATCATCAGCATAGACGTGGATGTTTAGGTTGTGTGATCTTATGATTGTGCAGAGTGGTCGCAGGTAAAGATTGAAGAGTATTGCAGAGAGGGTCTAGTCTCCAATTTCACTATGTATTTTGTCTTGATTAGATTGTAAGCCCTGATGAGCAGGGACTGTGTCTTACATATATATGTACAGTGCTGTGTATGCCTTGTAGCGCTATACAAATAATTACTAGTAATAGTAGTAGTAGTAGTAAAAGGGGCAGAGGGGATGGAGGACACAAGGCTATTTCACACCCTCCCACTGGAAGACAACAGCATTTCTTATTCTGCCTTATTCTGCTGGTGTTAGTCTGATACCTGAACATATGGAGCCTGTGAGATTACAGAACCCAATGTATAGGCATCCGATTGATGCCAGCAGAGAAGGAACACAAATAAGAAGTGCTGCTCTCCTCCCACCGTTGGTTTTCTGGTGGATGACTCTGTCACTTATTCCCTATAGTTTCAGTAGTGAGTGAATAGTTCATTTTGGTGGGGAAACCCAATAGACCATCTCCTTGGAAAATTGTAGTAATCTACTCATAAACTATACTGAAATTTATATTGGGTAAATTTTGTTGCCACAAAATATTTTTGGATCTAATACTAAAGCTTCTAGTCTAGTGGTTGTACCATGAATACAAGAGAATTAATTATATGCCAGAAGAAAAAAATCAAATTAGTCAATGCAACCCAACTATTTCCAAATGTAAATTCTATGTTGGAGTTAAGTTGAAGTCATAGATTTTGAATTGGATTATAGAGTATCCCGTTTATTCAAGAAGACATACATCTACCAAATCACAGTGTTACATATTCTAATCAACAAACTGAAAAGATAATGGTTTTTTTCTACCTTGCTACCTAGGTGAGGTTTTCTAATCAAGCTGATCCCAATCTGTTTCCTTCTTATCCATTTCTTTTTGTGTTCTCATTTCTGTTTTACTTTTCATCATTTGCCTATCTTTATCATTTTCTCTTTTTCCCTCTCTCTCTGTCATCAGTCTTTGCCTTGCATTTCATTTTCCTCCATTTCTCTCTTCTCTGCCTATAAATCTCACTTATAGTATCATATCTTTATTCTATCCACTCATGCCTACATGTCACCCCGAGTTCTTTCTTTTACCATCTCTTACCCTTCCGTTCTCGCTGTCCAAGTACTTGCCCCTCTCAGTTCCCCAGTTCTCTATCTCCTACCGTATGCTTCTTTTATTCCCCAACATCCACTCTCTTTCTGATTCTAACTACCCCCCCCCCCCAATATCCCTATACTAAATTTTTCAAACCACAGCTAACAGAAACTAGGGAAGCTAATAAAATTGGCAACACATGGGTGATTTCAATTACCCCAGTACTCTGGGATTCGTTACTGGAGGATGTAGTATAAACTGCTAGTGTAGCTAGGTTTAAAAGAGGTTTGGACAAATTCACTCTATTAAATGCCCGCTCTGCAAGAAATAAGATTCAAATCCTCACCGACTACTTAATAGACAATATAGATATCCTATGCATAATGGAATCATAGCTCCAAAATACAGATACCATCCTAATCAACCAAGTAAAACCACCTAATTATGACATCTTCAACTGTCATCGTCCTGACCGCAGAGGCGGCAGAGTCTGCATTCTGGCACGACGTTACTTATTATTTCAACTTACCCACACCATTACTGCTGAGGGTCTAGACTTAATTCTGATCTCAAACAAGCAAATGACAATATACCTAGCCTGCTGTGCCCCTACAAAGCCAGTACTTATGTACATCCCTTTTCCCACTTCATAATAATGGGTGACCTCAATCTATCCTCTGCCCAGCAAAACCAGTGCATATCCTTCTTAGACACCATGAAACACCTCCAATGCATGCAACTCAACATGCAATCAAACTCTGGAATTTGTTACCGGAGGATATAGTAAAGGCTGTTAGTGTAGCTGGGTTTAAAAAAGGTTTGGACAAGTTCCTGGAGGAAAGGTCCATAAACCATTATTAAAAAGTGACCCAGGATATAAATGCTTGACCCAATACAAGCTTGTGGAATCTGTGTCTTTCGGGGTAACTGCTAGGTACTGTCGTGGGGAGCCCCGTCTACGCCATTAGAATTACGGGCATGCTCCACAGCAAAGATTATTTTTAGGTAGCCAAAGGGAATGTAAGGTTCAATTGACGTAGAAAACGTTCTTACTTATTCCAGCTTCCTAAGAGAACTCATTAACAAAACCAAGTGTAGGGAAACAAGGCTTTTATTCCCCGTCAGTGCAAGGGTTCAAAATAAGACATTAAGAATTAAACAGAAAGTCCTTTGTTTCAAAAGGTACCAGCATTCAAATCAGCTGCTTAATTGTTAAACTTCACAATTAAGGCAAGGCTTGATCAGAGGAATTCAGTTCATTCAACAGCATAAGAATTCTACAAGCTTCTTCTAGCTTACACAGTGGCTACAGACTCCTGGCACGATGCCATGCACAAATCATAGTCCATCTGTTCAGGTTGAGGAATGGGAACAGTATTTACACATTCTATCTCCATGGATTCTTCATCACTATATTCATCATTGGAATAATCACTGTCCCTGTCGGATACGGGTCTGTGTGAAATGTCTCTAGGGTCTTGTCTCCAATACCACTGTGTTCTAAGTGCTTTAGGGATTTTCTGAAACCATCCTGGTTTCTTCTTCTTTACAGAGTGAGCATTTGTTTTAACAGGGCCCTTAGGACTCAAGCATTTAGTATCATCAATAAAGCTTTCATACCTGGAGTCTGGCTGGTTTGAATCCGTGGAGTTTTCTCTTTCAGAAACTTTCCTCCTGTAGCAGGTTCTCTGCCTGTAAGCTTTAGGCAAGGCTGTGCTTTCTGCAGTTTGGTAAAACCTGACGTGGAGTCCCTTTTCTCCTTTGGTAAGAACTTAGCTTTGTCAGACAGTGCTTTTCCTTTCATGCCTGGTAAAACTTGGTTAGTATTTCACAGAGACTGCAAGCTTTCCTCCAAACCGTTCACTCTGGTTCTTTGCTTATGTCTCTCTGCTCTTGAGTCAGGAACACTGTGAGAGAACAGGGAGTGGCACACACTCTAGCTTCAGTGCTAGCTCTAACAAACTCCCGTTGAACAGCTGCACGCTTAGCCTGGCCCTTCTGAACTTCACCGTTGTGAACTCTGTTCCTTTGGGCTTGCTCAAATAGGATTCTTTCACTTACTCCTTCTCTTGGAGCTGATCCTCTTAATAGAGCTGTTCCTCCTTGTAAAGACATTCCTCTGTCTCTGTTCCTTCTCAGGTCCTTCTCTGCTCCTTTCTTCCCCTCCTTCTCTGCTTGCTCCTCTTCCTTCTCCTTCTCTCCTTGCTCTTCTGCCTTGCTGGCATTCAGCTCTGGCTTATAAAGGAATCTTTCCTTCAAGTGTTCCGGGGTCATTCCCAGGTGCAAATCAGTATGGCATATCTTATGTTCTTATGTTCTTAATTCCATGACACTGCCCTAAAATGGCTTCGCTCATACCTCATGAATCGTAATCAATACATACAAATTGGCCAGAAGACATCATAAGAACATAAGATATGCCATACTGGGTCAGACCAAGGTCCATCAAGCCCAGTATCCTGTTTCCAACAGTGGCCAATCTAGGTCATATGTACCTAGCAGTTTCCCCAAAATACACAGGTTCCACAATGCTTGTACTGGGTCAAGCATTGATATCCTGGGTTCCTTCTTAATAATGGTTTATGGATCTTTCCTCCAGGAACTTGTCCAAACCTTTTTTAAACCCGGTAACAAATTCTAGAGTTTGATTACACGTTGAGTGAAAAAATATTTTCTTTTATTAGTCTTAAATAGTTTACCCTTGGAGCTTCATTGCATGTCCCCTAGTCTTTCTATATTCTGATAACGTAAACAATCGATCTACGTTTACCCGTTCCACTCCGTTCATTAATTTATAGACTTCTATCATATCTCCCCTCAGCCGTCTCTTTTCCAGGTTAAAGAGCCCTAACCTTTTTAGCCTTTCTTCATAGGAGTATCCTTCCATCCCCTTTACCATTTTGGTGGCTCTTCTCTTAATCTTGTCTAATAACGCTATATCTTTTTTAAGATACGGCAACCAGAATTGCACACAATATTCAAGGTGCGGTCTCACCATGGAACGGTATAGAGGCATTATAATATCTTTTGTTTTATTTTCCATACCTTTCCTTATGATACCTAGCATTCTATTTGCTCTCTTGGCCGCCGCTGCACACTCGGCGGAGGGTTTTATCCTGTTATCCACAATGACGCCTAAATCTTTTTCCTGGGTGGTGGTTCCTAATATAAAACCTTGCATCGTGTAATCATAGTTTGGGTTGTTCTTCCCTAAGTGCATAACTTTGCACTTGTCCACATTAAATTTCATCTGCCATTTTGATGCCCAGTCTTCCAATTTATCAAGATCCTCTTGCAATTTTCCACAATCCTCTTGGGTTTTAACAACTTTAAATAGTTTTGTGTCATCTGCAGATTTGATAACCTTACTCGTTATTCCCTTTTCCAGGTCATTTATGAATATGTCAACAAGCAGCGGACCCAGCACAGATCCTTGGGGTACACTACTATTCACCTTTCTCCATTGGGAAAATTGGCCATTTAGCCCTACCCTCTGCTTTCTATCTTTTAACCAGTTCCTGATCCACAATAGTACACTGCCTCCTATCCCATGACTCTTTAGTTTTGCCAAAAGTCTCTGATGAGGGACCTTGTCAAAGGCTTTCTGAAAGTCCAGATACACTATATCAACCAACTCACCTTTGCCCACCTGTTTATTCACATCTTCAAAAAGCATAATAGATTAGTAAGACAAGATCTTCCTTGTCTAAAGCCATGTTGGCTGTCTCCCATTAGGCCATGACTATCTACATGCTGAGTAATTTTGTTCTTTATGATAATTTTCCTACCATTTTTAAAGTTCAGTTCTTTGAAAACCACGTTGATCCTTGGAAACACAGCATATAAGATTAAAGAAAGAAAGAAATGTGGGACGTGTTTGGTTTGTCAAATGTGGTTGTTCTTAATGTTTTTCAACATAATAAAACAGGCAAACAATACAAGTTATGCCATACCTCCGACTGTAATTCTGTTTGTCATCTATATCATTCTATGTCCTTGCTGGATGCTGTACATTGGGGAAAAACAAGACAAGCAGTTAAAACTTGCATGCAAGAACATCTGAATTGTCTGAGATGTAAGGTTGCCAATGCCCCTTGTTGACCAATGGGTCCAGTTCGGACATACAATAAGAGCTTTATCCTTTTTCATACTGAGGTTTATTCACCTGCCACCACAGGGAGGAGATATGGACACTATACAATTGCGAGAAGAACAACGCTCCATTTTTGAAACGGCGATGGTACATCCAAATGGCCTTAATATAGAAATTGAATATCAAGTTTTCATCTGACTTTTCCTGAGTTCCCTTCCCCATTCACACGATGGCCGCGGGCCAGGGTCCTCGCACCGGCCGAACACCCGGTTACACGTGCCGCCGGGACCCTGCCCCGCGGCCTTTCATTTATAGTGACAAATGTTCTGAAGGCCATCCATGAGCAGGAATGAAGACAAAGTTGAAGCAGCGCATGCCGCAACATGCTCAAATCATCGATCATCTAACAGGGAGCATGCTGAGGACATGGACATCGGTTTTGAGTTGGTACAGTCCATTCTGTCGGTTTTGGGGATGAGATGTGTGTCTGCAAAATTTGTGTCAAAGCTTCTATCCCCTGACCAAAAAGAAGATCAACTGTCTGCAGAAAAGAGAGTTGTTGGAATGAATGAAAATTACTCAGATTTCATTACTGGTGATGAATCATGGGTTTATGGTTATGACCCGGAAACTAAGAGTCAGTCCTCACTATGGAAGACTCCAAACTCTCCCAAACCCAAAAAAGCCCATCAGGTGAGGAGCAATGTCAAGGTCATGTTCACAGTTTTCTTTGATTACCAGGGTATTATTCATCATGAGTATGCTCCAAAAGACCAAACCATCAATAAGGAGTACTACATCCAAGTTCTGACTCTGAGAGATGCAGTTCATCGTACGAGTCCAGTGTTGCACAGGAATGGTGAATGGTTGCTTCATCACGATAACGCCCCAGCTCACGCATCACATCTTGTCCAACAGTTCTTGGCTAAACAAATTGAGCAAGTCCATCAGTCTCTGTACTCACCTGTCTTCACACCCTGTGACTTTTTCTTGTTTCCAGAACTGAAACTACCACTGAAAGGAAGGAGATTTGACGACTTGGAGACCATTAAGAAAAATTAGACACAGCAGCTTCACAGCATAATGAAAGAATTATTTCAAAATTGTTTCCAGCAGTGGCAGGAATGTTGGAGGAATTGTCTTTTATCAGAAGGGGACTACTTTGAAAAAGACTGAGTGTATTAACTGTCAGTGTTGTACTTCTTGTGTTATTGTACAAGTCTCGATTCTTTTTGATCACACCTCATGCTTTCCCTAGATCTGCTTTGATAATGCTTTATGTACTTTTCTCCAGGAATTTGTCCAAGCCTATTTTAAGCACAACTACACTAATTGCTTTTACCATGTAATCTGGCAATGGGTTCCAAAGTTTATCTATGTGGTGAGAGATTTTTTTAATGTACTAGTTTGTAATTACATAGTGTGTCTCCTAGTCTTTGTATTTTTGAAAGAGTGAAAAATTGATTCATATTTACCCATTCCATTCCACTCAGAATTTTATAAACCTCTTTCAGTGTGGCAAGTCACCCACAGCTGTAAGTTACTCCTGTGCTGGCTCCACTTGGAGGGGGGGGGGCACTGGCTGCAAATGGGGGGGGGGCTTGAAATGCCACTGATATGCAATACTCAATACAGAGGCATTACAATCAGGGCTATTCCAAGGGCTGTGTGAGTGGTGCAGACACACAGACGCAAATTCAGAAGGGGTGCTAATATCATCATCGGGCTTCCAGGAAGCCCCCAAAAAAGTGAGGTCTTGCATGCAACTGGATGACAGGGGGGCACTAGGTTTACCAGTTGCACAGAGTGCATTGCTAGTTGGTATGGTCCTGATTGCAATATTCTTTTATTCATTCTCTATTTATAACCATCTTAGTAAATGACAAGGATAATTTGCAACCTTTCAACTCTGCTTTTTACTAGAGGTCATCTGGGCTATTTTTGTCTTTATTGCAAACCTCTCATTCAGGGATGCCCTGTCCTCCCTGTTACGACAGTATCCTTCACTCTCAGCCATATATGCTCTTGAGTGATTGCTTTTCCCAGGTTCTAGTTTCTAAGCTGCTCTATTTCCTTTTTAAATGTTTGCACCAGCAACTTAATTTTGACTTTGGATAAGGTGGAACCTATATTTTTGAGTTAGGACCCTCTTCCGCGGAATATTACCCAGTTTGCTAACAATGTAAATCCCTCTTCTCTGCACCATTGCCTCATGCACACATTGAAACTCTAGAGCTCTGCCTGCTTCTTAAGCTCTGCACATGGAATGGGGAGCATTTCTGAGAATGCTACGTAGAAGTTTTCCACTTTTTACATAAAAGCTTAAATTTGGCTTCCAGAATCTTCCTCCTGCACTTTCCTATGTTTCTGGTACTCACATGTATGAAGACAGCTGGATTCTCACCAGCACTATCTAAAATCTTATCTAGGTGATGCCTGAGATCTGCCGCTTTCTTAACAGGCAGGCAAGTTGCCAAGCAATCCTTATGTCCTAAGCCACCCAACTATCTACATGCCTAATGTTCTAATTGACATCTACAATGGCTACCCTAACCCTGCTCTCCTTAGCATATGTACCTGGAGGCCAAGCCTCAGTGTGAGAGGATACTGAATTACCTGGAGGGCAAGTCCTAGGTACAGAATCACTTATTGCCACACCAATGTGTTACTCTATATTCAGGTTTCCTTTCTCATCCATTGAAGCACAGAGGCTGCCAGACCATTTAAGCAATATTGATGACATTGTCCTCTAAATAGAAGAAAAAATAAAAAATCACCCAAACAGAACAAAACAAAACAATCCCATCTATGAGAGGGGAAACTATAAAAAACATTAGAGCTTGCCTGCATAAACAAAGGGTAGGTCAATAAATCAACTGAAGAGCAAGAAGAAAGGAAAGATAAAGACCCAGAGGTGGAAGAATTCAAGATCAAACTCCTAGTCCATGTGGAAAAAGATGAATATGCTTGATTCCAGGCAAGGAAAAGATGACCAACGTTAATGGTATGATAAATAATATGAACAAGGTCATATCTTGTATTTTTTAAAATTATTTATTTATGACATTTTCAAAATAAATCAAGAAAGATTACAACAGCCATTCTTGAAGCAATAGAAAGGCATACAGAAATAATCCACATAAACCAGGATACAATCAAAGAAAATATCATTACATATGAACAAAATGCCTATTCTCTCTAGCCCACAATAAGGGGGAATTTCATTAGAAATTAAACACAATACAAGAAGAAATCCGCATGCAGTCATAACACGGAACCAAAATCTATGAGCCCAAGGGGGTCTCCTGACGTTTGGCGTTAATGAAAGCCAGAAACTGGGAGGGCTCAAAGAAAATATAAGAAAAAGTTTGGTATTTCACCAAACACTTGCATGGATGCTTGCGAAAAAAAAGCCCCCCCAGTTTCAAAACCCCTGGCCGAAGCAACAAAAACTCCCTACGTCGCTTCTGTGTTTCTCTTGATAAATCAGCGTATATACGCACTGAAAGCCCACGAAACAAAAGTTTCCGCTTTTGAAAAAACAATTTCAATAACCATTCTTTATCAGACAACAAGGCAAAAGTAATCAACAGTGTAGATGATACTTGTGACTCTAAACCAGAATTTTCTATTATATCTGAAAGATTTAATACATCCCCCTGAGTTTGATTCCCTCCTGTCTCATTACGGGCCGAAGCCCGCCTAGCAGTAGGTAAGTAATAAAATATCTTGTATAAAGAGATAATTTATTGGCATCACCAAAATAAATTGAATACAATATTGTGAAGCTAAAATTATTACTGAAAGAACACTATCAACTAAAATGCTGGGCCAGAAGAAAAAGAGAACAATAACGGTTCCTCCTTAGAAAAAAGACAAATAAAATCATTGCATCTATCCCTGATAGATGGGTATCTAAAAGGATTAAGATAATCCAAGATATTGAGGCAGAGTCAAAATATCAAGCTGAAACATGCTGCATTAACAGATGCGCAAAAACTGTGAAGATATGAGGAAAACAGAAAAGAACAATATCAAAATAATTTATAAAGAGCCCAAAATGGATCTACAATGAATTGGGACAGAACATTAATATGGTAAAAATATCACCAACCAAAGCTTAAAAAGAAACTATCTGGAGAAATCTATACAAAGACCCCATAAACCACCAAGAAGCAAAATGGTTACTCTACATACAGGAACATTTAGAAAAAGCAAACATAAAAGCTAAGGAATGGCCTGCAGTAACAACAAAAGAGCTGGAAAGCAGGTTACAACGAGCCTCAAACTGGAAGCGCCCTGGCACAGATGTAGTGACCAACTTTTGGTTTAAATAGTTAACATCGCTCCACCAAGACCTAGCAACTTGCAAAAAACAATTAATCAAGCAGATGGACTTAACACCACCATGACTTAAAACAGGAAGAACATTTCTCCTTCCAAAACCCGACCAAAATAACATACCCAAAAATAACAGACCAAAAAATTGTCTACCAACAAACTATAAATTGTTCACTGCAATATAGTAGATGCAGACATAATATATGATTATATCAAGTCCAATAAAATCATAGAAATGGAGCAAAAGGGCAATAAGAGGGAGTATATAGAATAAAAGAAACAGGTAATGTTGTATAAGGCCATCATGGCCAGCACTAAGAAAAGCAGAATTCTCAATATAGTATGGATTGATTATAATAAAGATTTAGACAGTGTCCCATACTCTTGGATAATAAATTGCCTTGAAATGTATAAAATAAATCCTGGTTTGATAAAGTGCATTAAGTTCACAATGACAATGTGACAAACCACACTTTTTTGAAGTATGAATATGGTCAATGCATCATTCCTAACATCAAAATCCAATGTGGAATATTTCTCTGTCACAATTTCTGTTTTGTGTGGCACGTAATCCAATGAGTACTCTCATCAACTCTTTGGGATATGGATTTAGCCTGAATCCTGAGTGCCTCACCAGAGTACCCTTTGGCGTGGATTGCGTGAAGGACCTCCACAACACAACAGTTGCTTTACCTATGCATCCAGGCAAGCTCATGGACTCAACACCTTAGATCTGTAAGGTTCTCATCAGATAAAAGCACCAAAGCTATCCCCACAGCAAGCCACACTCTCAGCATTGGCCCGTACTTCTGGATCTCACAGTCATATAAAAGGCAAAACTCAGACTTTCTCAGAGTGCCTCCAAGGTGCACAAGACTCTCCACCTCATTCACACACACATTGATCACCCTCTTTGATTAACCTCGCTCTCACTGCAAGCAAGTGCGGTTCAACTTCACAGCAGGCATGCCTCACTTATTGATCTGGCTCGCTTTCTTGGGCCTTTCCACACTCATGCTACCCGGAACTGCAACACATCCAATTGACAACTGCCCAATTCCCAATATACACAGCTCAAGAACCAAACCACTCAGGCCTTGGCCCTCACAAGCCACCCCACATGGAATTAGACTGAGACAACTCCTCCCCATCATGACTGAGCAGGCAGTCCCTACTTATGCACATATCACCGACACCTTCAAATGCACCCTCATAAACTTATGTTCTGCCCACAACAAGATTCAGACTCTCTCTGACCCCAACACAGATGAAAGAATAGATATCCTGTGCATCACAGAGACATGGTTTACGGAAAATGACAACATCCTCCTCAAAAAATTCAATTCAAACATGCACACCATCCAGAACTGCCCACGCAGCAACAACAGAGGGAGAGGCATTTTTATTTTTATTTATTTATTTAGCAAACATTTATATACCGCTGCTTCCAGCGATCAGCAGCGGTCCGATTACAATAGGAGAACTGTCAAATCAGTACAGTAGAATTTGGGGCGCGCATAGGTTGATTCGGAGGGTAAGGCACATCACAACAAGTGGGTGTAAATACAGTAGAATTTGGGGGCGCGCATAGGTTGATTCGGAGGGTAGGCACATCACACAAGTGGGTGTAAGTAAGTATATCTGTATAAGTATAAGTATATCTGTATACATGTATATCTGGATACATGTATACTCATACCTTAAGGGTATAAGGGGCACTGTTTACATAAATACACTGATGTGGAATATGTACATATATACAAATAACCAGTATACACAAAACAAATTCAAGAGTAATAAATACAGCATTTGCATCCTCACACACAAGGACCTGAATTTCAACACAGTTGATGCCATCTCCTCACCAGATCTGGATGTTCTCATAGTAGCAAACAAGCATCTTACCATCTGCCTTGTCTATAGGGCTCCACAGAAGAAGGTTGACAAACTGGATTCACTATTGGACACAGTCAGCTCCCACACATCACACCAGAAATGATTCATCCTCCTCGGTAACCTGAACCTCCCCTCAGCCCCCATCTTCCAAGACACGGCATTCATCCAAGTCATGACTGATTTGTATTTTATGCAGTCACTGTCCCAACACACACAAAAGGAGGAACTCCGGATCTGGTCTTCTGCAACAACCTTTTTGCTCAACAAACCAAATCATACCCCACCCATCAACACACCCATCCCCTGGTCAGACCATCATCTCATCATCTTCACAATACCACATCCACATGTCATCTACCCCCTCACACTTTGACAGCAGCAATAAGATTTGCCTCATTTGATGAGCCATCCTTCCTCCAAAAAATGCTACAAGTTCTCTTGGACACCCCGCTCGAAACAAGTCTGGCCGCCCTGATCGACAAATGGAATTCCATCATTTCTTTGCTGCCACAGCACCTCCACGAGCACCATCCTCAAAGCAATGGCATCGTGCACCCTGGTACTCCATAGAAACTCTGGTGATCAAAAATGTGCACTCTGTTGGATTGAGCACTGCTGGAGGAAATCTAAAGACCCCAACCTGATAAGTGCATACCTTGATCAGCTGAAGGCATAGTGCAACAGCACCATTAACTCCAAGCGTGAATACTACAGCAACAAACTCCTGCAGGCACTCAACAAACCTAGAGCTCTTCAATCTGGTGAAATCCCTCACTAGAGACCCAACCCAACCCCAACAGAACACACTCTTCATCCACAAGACATAGCAGACTTCTTAAAAGCCAAGGACAGCTCTGCCACTCATGTCATACCTCTCATACCCTCAACAGCTAACAACCGCATTTAGGATTGTGACACCAGAAGAACTTGATACCATCATCTTGCACATCAACACCACTACCTCCCCACTAGACCCCTTCCTGGTTGCTTGGATAAAATCTACAAGAGCAACCCTCCTCCCAGTCATGTCACGCATCCTTCATGCCTCCCTCTCTCATGCCATCCCCCCCTCCTGAAGCAAGCCTCAGTTAAAATCCATCTTGAAGAAACCACACTTAGACCACAACTTACCTGCCTCATATAGGCCCATAGTCAGTGTACCTTTTCTCACAAAGATCATAGAAAAGGCTGTCTAAATCCAGATACGGGTTTCGCCCACAAGCACAGCGCTAAAACCTGTTAACCTCCCTACCGTCAACTCTCATCACCAGGATGGAAGGAACCACAAACAGCTTCATTCTACTCTTTCTAGACATCTTTTCAGCCTTTGACATGGTCTCCCACCAGACATTACTCAACCAACTCCACAGCTTTGAAATACAGGGCTTGCCCCTCACATGGTTTCCATTCATACCTTTCTCAGCATATCCAGCAGATAAAATCACTAGTTCCTCTTCCTCAAGGAGCACCACAGGGGTCCACTCTCTCCTCCCGACTCTTCAGTATCTACATCAGCTCCTCTGCACAACCATCACCTTCACGACAGTTATCAAATCGATGTTGACAACATAATTATCTTTATCCCTTTGTCCACAACCTCACTGGACTACTCTAAACTCATCACCTGCTTAGCTGGCTCCAGCTCCACAACCTGGCAGTCAACTTCGGCAAGATAGAGGTCCTGCATGTCACAAGGAACCCCACCTTTACACCGCCATCATCCATCAAATTCAATGACTTCAACCTCCATGTCAGGACACAGGTCAGATATCTTGGCATCATCCTAGACCAGCACCTGGACTTCAAGGCCCACATCCAGAACATTACCAAGTCTATTTCAGACTCAGATCTCTACGCACCCTATGCCCCCTCCTGTCCTCAGAACACTTCCGCTCAGTATGCCAAGCCTCCATTATTCTCATATTTGATTATTGAAACATGATATACCAGGGGCTCCCCAAATCTACCATCCTGCCACTCCAATTCACTCATAATACCACTGCATGCAGTATTTTCGAAGCCTCCAGATACATCCACATCACACCTATTTGAAAAGCCCTTTACCGGCTGCCAATCATCTCTTGAATCAAATACAAAGCTGTCACCATCATCTACAAAACTCACCATCACCTCACCTCCGTGCACCTTGAGACCCTTATCTGTACCCTGTGACCAACAGACCCGTAAACAAAGCATCCAAAACCAAATTAGCCTGTCATCACAAATCTGCAAGAGCACCCAGCACGCTCACCAAAGAGCCTTCAGGCTATACGCCCCTTCCCTCTGGAACTCATTATCCCCTGCACTACATTATATCCAATCACATCAGGTCTTCAGAAGAACCTAAAGACATAACTCTTTCAGGAACACTTTGGCACAGGATCAGCCTACAGACCCACAACCAGACAACCCCCACCTAAAACACAACATCCTCCCTCCCCAACTCCATAAGCGCCCACCCCTTAACAAGTTCCTTTCTCTAGCCTTCCCCCACCTCAGCAATTCAAATGGCTGTAAGTCCACGAGACTACCCAGCAGTGCAATATATTACCACATGATGTCACCCTCTCGCCATCGCATGTTTGTTACTATCTGTTTGCCCCTCACCATTAAAATGATGAAGTTGTTTTTTTACATTGCAACGTAACTTGCCTAGACCCCTGTTAACCCCACTGTTGCATTTATATATATAACAAATCCAGTTAAATAAATACATAAATAAATAAATAAATAAATAAATAAATAATCCAGAAGTAGCATCCCATTTACTATTTGTAGACAACCTGAAACTCTACAGTTACAGTGACCAACAATTAGCAGAGCAACTTCATGTAGTGAAAAGCTTTTCTGATGACATCAAGATAATTTTTGGCGTTCACAAAGGTCCTAAGGCAACTTGTTTTTGAGGAAAATTGAGCAAAATGAAATACATCTCCATGTCTAGAGGCTGTGACATCAAGGAACTTGAATAGGAAGGCATATATAACATCTCAGAATAGAGGAAGGAAAGAAGCTCAAGCAGAAAATTACTAAGATAAAAGATTGGTAAAGAATACTACAGGAGGTTAAAACTATTATTGAAAAGTGCTTTAACATCAAGGATTAAAATACAAGCCATCAATCAGCTGGCAATTCCTGTCCTCTCATACAGCATTGAGATTGTAGACTGGCCTCTTTGAGGAGCTTGAAAAGCTAGATGTGTGAACACGAAAACTCCTCCATGCCCATGAGGAAATTTACAAGAATCAATGTGTGCTGAGACTGTAACATCGCTACAGCTGAAGGAGGGCTAGGCCACATAGAGATTGATTATACGACAGTCGCCCAAGAGCGGATGGTTCGGAAGGATACTACCAAAAGCAAAGAGGTTCCAAAAAAGAGTAATGTAGCCCTCTAGTATGGAGCAGACAGAGCTTAAAGATCCAAAATTACCCATGTCTACCAATAGCCAAATTAATATGAATAAAATACATTCTCTAAAATGCTGGTATGCAAATGCTAGAAGTCTAAAAAATAAGATGGGAAAGTTAGAATATATAGCACTAAATGAGAGGTTAGATATGAATGGAATATCAGAGACAAGGTGGAAGGAGGACAACCGGTGGGACACTGTGATACCTGGGTACAAACTATATCATAATGATAGAACTGATCAAATCGTTGGAGGGGTTGCGCTCTATGTTAGAGAGGGCATTGAGTCAGAAAAGATTAAAGTTTTGCAGGAAACAAAATTTGCTGTAGAATCTCTATGGATTGAAATTCCATGTAAAAAGGTAATGCAATGGCAGAGGGGCTGAACTATCGACCACCTGGCCAGAATGAACAAATGGATGATGACATGCTCAAAGAAATCAAGGAAGTTAACAAAAGTTACAGCGCCGTAATAATAATGAGTGATATCAATTACCCTGGTATCGACTGGGTCAGTGTCACAGCAGGACATACTAGGGAGATAAAGTTTCCTAGATGACATAAATGACTGCTTCTTGGAGCAGCTGGTTCATGAACCGACCAGAGGGGAAGCCATATTAGAACTAGTCCTTAGTAGAAACACCAGATCTAGTGCAAGAGATAAGGGTGTTGGGGCCACTTGGCAATAGTGATCATAGCATGATTGCCTTTGATTTAATTAGTGGAGGAGGGATAGTAAGGAAATCCAAAGTACTACCTTTTAACTTTTCGAAAGGGAGGCTATGATAAAATGAGGAAAAACAGTTAAGAAAAAAACTAAAAGGAGCAGTTGCAAAGGTTAAAGACTACATCAAGCTTGGGTGTTGTTGAAAAATACTATCTTGGAAGCCCAGACCAGCTGTATTCTACGCTTTAAGAAAAGTGGAAGGACGTCCAAAAACTGCCAGCATGGTTTAAAGGTGAGGTCAGAGAGGCTGTTTTTTCCAAAAAAGCATCTTTTAGGAAATTGGAAAAAAAAAAGACCAAATGACGAAACCTGGAAACAGCACAAGCACTGGCAAGTCAAATGCAA
Organism: Ichthyophis bannanicus; assembly: GCA_033557465.1. Lineage (NCBI taxonomy): Eukaryota > Metazoa > Chordata > Amphibia > Gymnophiona > Ichthyophiidae > Ichthyophis > Ichthyophis bannanicus. The sequence goes on along the minus strand of CM066033.1, from coordinate 858,571,508 downwards.
GGCATTAATAAGACAGGCAAAGGAGATTTGAGAAGAAGCTTTCTGCGGAGTCAAAAACTTTTTTTCAAGTACATTCGTAGCAAAAAACACTGTGAGAGAGTCAGTTGGTCCATTAGATGATTGAGGGTTTAAAGGTGCACTAAGAGGCGACAAGGCGATAGCGGAGAGACTGAATGAATTCTTTGCTTCGGTCTTTACTGAAGATTTGAGAATCGCCAATGTAACGCCAATTTTTAAAAAGGGTTTCCAGGGGTGATACGGGAAACTACAGACCGGTGAGCCTGACGTCAGTACCAGTGAAAAAATGGTAGAAATCATCATAAAGAACAAAATTACTCAGCATGTAGATAGTCATGGCCTAATGGGGAGGACAGCCAACATGGCTTGAAGAAAGAAGATCTGTCTTACTAATCTGTTATGTTTTTGAATGTGTGAATTAAACAGGTGGACAAAGGTGAGTCGGTTGATATAGTGTATGCTGGACTTTCAGAAGGCCTTTGACAAGGTCCCACCTCGGAGACTTTTGGCAACACTCGAGTCATGGGATAGGCGGCAGTGTACTATTGTGGATCAGGAACTGGTTAAAAGATAGAAAGCAGAGGGTAGGGCTTAATGGCCAATTTTCCCAATGGAGAAAGGTGAATAGTGGTGTACCCCAGGGATCTGTGCTGGGTCCGCTGCTTTTTGACATATTCATAAATGACCTGGAAAAGGGAATAACTAGTGAGGTTATCAAATTTGCAGATGACACAAAACTATTAAAGTTGTTAAACCAAGAAGATTGTGGAAAATTGCCAGAGGATCTTGATAAATTGGAAGGACTGGGCATCAAAATGGCAGATGAAATTTAATGTGGACAAGTGCAAAGTTATGAACTAGGGAAGAACCGCCCAAACTATGGTTACAAGATGCAAGGTTCCACAATAGGAACCACCACCCAGGAAAAAGATTTAGGCGTCATTGTGGATAACATGTTAAAACCCTCAGGCCAGTGTGCAGCGGGCGACAAAGAGAGCAAATCGAATGCTGTAGAATGCTATGTATCATAAGGAAAATATTGGAAAATTAAAAAAAAAGATATTATAATGCCTCTATATTTTCCATGGTGAGACCGCACCTTGAATATTGTGTGCAATTCTGGTCGCCGTATCTTAAAAAGGATATAGCAATTTTAGAAAGGTTCAGATAAGAGCCACTAAAATGGTAAAGGGGATGGAAAGGATACCCCTATGAAGAAAGGCTAAAAAGGTTAGGGCTCTTTAACCTGGAAAAGAGACGGCTGAGGGGAGATATGATAGAAGTCTATAAATTAATGAACGGAGTGGAACGGTAAATGTAGATTGATTGTTTACCTTATCATAATATAGAAAGACTAGGGGACATGCAATAAAGCTACAGGGTAAACTATTAAAGACTAATAAAATAAAATAGTAATTTAACTCAACGTGTAATCAAACTCTGGAATTTGTTACCGGAGGATGTAGTAAAGGCTGTTAGTGTAGATTGGTTTAAAAAAGGTTTGGACAAGTTCCTAGAGGAAAGGTCCAAAAACCAGTATTAATAAGGGATCCAGGATAACCAGTGCTGGACCCAGGTCAAGCATTGTGGAACCTGTGTCTTTTGGGGGAAACTGCTAGGTACGTATGACCTAGATTGGTCACTGTTGGAAACAGGATACTGGGCTTGATGGACATTGGTCTGACCCAGTATGGCATATCTTATGTTCGTATGTTCTTACATAGGACTCTAGGCCTATCTAACAGCATCATCGGATCCAAAAGCATCATCTGTCTCCTCATCAAATTGGACAAGTTTCTGATGTCTGTAAAGAATGAGTGAGAATCCATGAAATACACATAGAGAAGGGAGGAACAGGCTTTGCAAGACAAGAGAAAACGTTCTTCAAAGAATTAGATCAGACAAGAAGTTAAAATACCTGGCAAATACAATACAGTGGGAAATATGGAGTGTTACTCCAGGAACCCTTCGTTAATCACGAACATACATATGAATGGTTGAGGAGGTAACTGAAACCCAAGGATGAAAGATTGGTAGATGCAGCCCAGTAAAGTGGATTATAAAATGAGATGGTTTACAGCGAGCAATTAAAAAACAAGCAAAACACACATAAGCCAATTCTGTAAGAACCCACATAATTTCCCGAATTCGACAAGAGACTAACTAATACCAAAAATTAAGAAAAAGGTCCCAGTCAAAAATAACCCCCACATAGACCCCGAGGATATAGTAAGGCCCTGTTACATACAAGAGACCGATTAATAATAATTTCCTGTATAGTCCAGATCCAAAAAGTCAGTACAGGTGCAATCAGAATCTCTGTTTATTAGATAACTGTGGACAAATAAAGGCAAGGGAGAGGAGAAGTTCTGTACAGTCATCAGACCTCAGAATCCCTCCTCCCACTGCGTACAATAGTCGTGATTACATATATACGTTTTTTGCTTCCGTGTATGCAGTCTCCACATTCGTCCCTCTGTGAGGGATCTCTGTGTCTTTTCACCCCCCTCCCTTCGTTTTCCTGCTGCTGAATCTCTGACCCCTCTGTTCCTGTTTTCAACATCTCTAAGGCCTCTGTCTTGGTTATACTCACCAACCTTCGTCAACTGTCTACTGTCTTCAGGGCTAACGGCCCAGCTTATGCTGTTGCATGCGTTTCCTGTGTATGTGCCTTCTGCAAAAAGTCTCTGCATGGATCCTGTCCACAAACAAAAAATCCAAGTATACACTTTGCTAAGGCTTATATGATTATTTCCTTATATGGTTCTTGATGCTGGACTGTTTCTTCTTGCCCACTGTATAGTAGTTTGGTTGACATATTTTTATTAGAGCAGAAACAGAGGCCAATTGAGTGATTATGAACCAGGAACATATACCTAAACCTTATAAATCTCTAACAATATGCAAATGTGAAAAGGTCGGAGCTTCAAACAAAAATAGGGGAAGGGGAACAATCAATTACCCTTTCACTGTGTAAATTTTCCCACCAGCTCCATTTTAATTTTTAACAAGAAAATAATTTGGGAATTCCAAAAAATACTTTTTATCACTTAACTTATACTGAAACGTTGTCCATCCATCGTTTATATACGAAGCTCTTGTGCTGAAATGCTGTTTTTTTTTTCTTTTTTTTTTTTTTTTCCCGCTTTTTTTTTTTTTTTTTTCTAAGCCGCTTGGGGTGACTGAGGTAGGACGAGATCCGTTTTTTTTTTGTTTCTTTTTTGTTTTCATTTTTTTTTTTTTTTTTTTTTTTTTTTTTTTTTTTTTTTTTTTTTTTTCCATCACCAACAACGTGCACTTTTCGAGCAAATCTCGGCGGCCCCTGGCCTCAGATGGAAGGGAAGATTAATCAAGTCAAGCTTTCAAGCACTAATTGCAGAAATCAAACACCTACAGTATGCAAACATAAGCTTTTTTCCACTGAAACAAGAAATTTGTTTTCAAAATAGGTCAAAAGTTTATGGCAGCGAACAGGTAACACTGTGTATACCCAACTCACATAGGAAAGCCACTCCCACCACCTTATCTTCAGAAAGTTGAATCCTATCTGTCCCTGGTGGTGTCATTTAAAAAAAACATTCCGTGTGTGTAAAACAAGCACGTGTTTGAAACCCTCTGTGTGACGATTTTTAGAGGGTATTCCTCTGGAGTAGTTAGACGTGTTTTTTGGTTTTAAGTCCGCTGCCTGTTTAGAAAAATCCTCCTGAAGAGTAGAACATTTATGGTGCAATCCTTTCAAAATTCGACCCTAAGGGAAGCCTCCGTTGCAATGAGGGAGGCCTGTGATAACTAAAGGCAAGGTGGAATCTCTGCCACTGGGTTTCCAAATACGGTGAAGTCAAAGAAACCTTCGGAGCGGTAAGCATAATGGAAATATCCATAAACTCGAGAAAGGGAATGATGAATCTGAGCTGTACACTGGATATTAGATTTAAATGAATTCAGTGTTAGCCAAAAACCACCTCCAAACATTTGGTAAAAGTCCCAGTCCCTAAGAAAAAAAAATATCATCCATGAAGCGGCGCCAAAAAGGAATAAGCTTAAATGCCTCAGAGGAATAAATGCAGTGGTCCTCAAAACGTGCCATATAAATAGAGGCTATCAGATGGTGCAACAGTAGCACCCATAGCAATTCCATAGCACTGCCAAAAAATATTGACCATTCATACAGAAACACCCTATTGCTAACAACCAGATGCAGAGGTTCTAATAAAACTGGACCTGGGCAGTCCAACAGATAAGTACACAAACATTGCAGTAACCTCAGATTGGTCAATGTTATTGTAAAGCTTTGCACTCATCAAGGGTCACCAAATAGTTTGGCAGGAAGCTGTATCATTACAAAGACAGGGGACAAACCTGTATGAGAAAATGGCCTGGTATCACATAAAATGTAAGAGGGGACCTTAGCCACCGCTCGGCTGCAGAAAAAATATCACAGAACTTGATGATAAGGGCTCTAATTAAAGAGTCCCAATAGGACACTATTGGTCTTCCTGGAGGCTTAGACGAATTTAGAGATTTATGAATTTTTTGGAACAAGAAAAATACAAAACTGGTGTCTTAGGTGTCTTGTTCACGCAAAAAATGCAAAATTCCCTTTTGTTAAAATCCAGGCCTTTATCTAAACGCTTCAATCATCAGTTTTTTGGATATGATCTAATAAACCAGGAGTTGGATCCTGTAACAAAAGATTGTAATGTTATCCGATTTAGCCAGATGATTTAGTTCTTGAGATAACACAACCACTGTATCATACACCTTTGTCTGCTTTTCCTTATTAACAAACATCAGATTGAGCCAAGCTCCTTAAAAATGGCCTTTCATCCTGAGGCATACTGTATGTCAGTTATATCAAGTGGATGACCTCATTATGTGGTCCTTGTCATTTATATTATATTGGACACACTAACGCCAGTGTTTGTGAAGACCCCGACTGGGCTGAGCATGGCTTCCTGACTGCAGAACTGAGGGACATTGACGGACCCTATAGTTTAGCCACTTGTCCTCCAGATGGGTCGCAGGGGGCCTAGCTTGCCTAATGGTTAGTGCCGGCCTACAATCTTTGCACTGGCTCAGACCTTGAAAGGGTATTATCAGCATTTGGACAGAGCAAGTTTTAGTTCCTGACATATTATTATTTAAACGGCTCTGTTTTGAAGTAATAGCAAAACCAACAACTGAAACTACTGCAAGGTTTCTTGGATATCATTAAGTTTCAGGTTTTTAACCCCCTGAGGAAGGCCCCTGGGCCGAAACGCGTTGGGGTTGTTTTTATAATAAAGAGCCTGTTCCTGCCATATGAACCTGCTGCTTCATTTGGTCAGAGAATTGCAGTCAGAACCCTTCACACATAACTATAGCATAAGGTTACCAGATGTCCCCAATTTAGAAATAGTGTCCCATTACTGCATGGACATAACCATCTCCTTTTTCTGATTTCACTGGGGATAGAAGGAAAGGACTTTGCTTTTCCTAAATATCCCTCTTTCGATCCTGATAGGAGATAATTCCTGAAAAAAGAGGGGAACTTTTAGAAACATATTTATCTATAAAATAACTTTAAGCATATATGTATGTATATGCGCTTAAAACTCGAGAAGGGCTGCTACTGTCTTTTTTAAGCTTTTGAAATTACTGAATGCTACAGCGCTTGGCCATTTTGAAATATATGGGGAAAAGATGCCAAGAAGACTTCTGCCTCTCCCTGCCCATCTCAGCCCTGCCCTGGTGTCCCAGATTTGTTTTCCAAAAGTCTGATAACCCTACAATAGCAGCTAAAATATTTATTAATTATTACCACATTGATATTACCAGTCAAAGAGTATTACTTTCCTTTTTAAATTCAAATTTCAATCAATTGTCCCAGTACTCAAAACACATCTCAGCTGATTCTAGTGATCTCTTCCTGAGAATAAGGAGGTTGCTACGGTTATAACTAATTTCTCCCGCTCCCATCAAGTAGTTGCCATTCTGTTGCCAAGGATACACTTTGATTTTTAATTTGGTTCTAAACTGCATCTCTTAGAATATTAGTGAACTTTGAATTTTCTTTAAGTAATGGTTATTTTTGCTAAAAATTCACCCCATCTATAACGTGGGCTGTACACACCATACTTATACATCACTCAAACATTCCAAAAATAATCCAGGGACATCCCCTCCCTGCATCTTTAGAGTTTCTCCTCCCCTCTAAGTGTTTCTCAGCAGCATTTTAAAATATTTTCTATTCCTAAGCTCTTTGTTACTTTTACTCTCACACAGTACACAGTTTATGTGTTATATTCTGATCACTTCATCAATGTTGCTGTGAGCAGCTTTCATTAGCAGGGCCAGCCCATACACTAAGCAAACTAGGCAGCCACCTAGGGTGTCAGACCTGGACGGGAGCCATGGCAATCCCTTTTTCTTCAAAGCGGCAGTTGAGCCACTGCTTCGGCACCACGGTGGGCCTTAAAGCCCCTGTGCATGTGTGTGCAGTCATGGCCTCCCACTCTGCCCCCTCTGACAGGAAGTTACATTGAAGGGTGCAGGAGCGGCAGGGCATGAGTGCCCAGGTGCATAGGTGCTTTAAGGCCTGCAGCAGCACCTGTCAGCCCAAAGAAGCGATAATTGTGCCACCCACCTACTTCAGTTGAGAAGCTGGAGAATGGATGCCAGGGGTAGTACAGACAGGGGATGGCAGTACAGTGGGCCAGGCAGAACAATGGTTCTTTCTAGGGTGGCAGAACCACCTGGACCGGTCCTGCTCATTAGACAAAGCTCTGAAACGTCTCTCTCTTTTCCCAGGGCTCTTTCCGGTAATTCTCTGCCTCTCTGTTGCTTTGAAGGGCTCTGGGCCCTTTAAATTTACTAGCTTTTACTGATCTCCCTCTTTGGTATCAGTTTCTTCTTAGCAGCTGTCAGTGTTGCTTGTGCCTCTTCCCCTCCCCTTGGGTGAACTCCAGTGCTGCTTGTTGCTGGTTCACTGGATGACAGCTACAGTCCTTTTAAATTTAA
>CM066033.1:858332865-858563991 GCA_033557465.1 Ichthyophis bannanicus | reverse complement strand
GTGAAGTCCAAACTGTATGGCATCACACAGGTAACCTGTGATGAGTCCATATTTGCGTTTTGGGGTCAGCAGCTACACAGGCAGACCCGGTATAGGTTTCCCCGAACCCAAACAGACCACAATATCCCAAATCCCAAACCTACATCCCCAAAAAAAAGGGAAAAACAAACGTTAAGCTGCGACAGCAACAGACTATTCAGCACCCTCCTGACATTGCAGATCCAGACAGTTCACGTGAAAAACACAGTTTTCGCACTCACGGTAACATGCCCATTAAAACATGTATGTTACAGTTGCGCTCACTCCGCTGGGAGAATACCATTGTGATGCCATGTGGCATGGTAGTCAGGTCGATGAACAGCGAGTTCTCCATACAGGTCCAGCATGTGCGCACAATGGCTGTATGGACAGGTCAGCGTTGTGCTCACCTTCTCCCTGGCGTCCACAATAGGCCTATAGGACGGCAGAACACACATTCCATATTTTGACCCACCACACCCACTTACAGATGCTATACATTGGCACCTGGCAAAGGCACATTCAATGACATGACCAGGGGATACGTACGTTCGTGTGCCAAATGCAACTGCTAGCTCACCATCTGTGCTGTGCGACGCAGGGGCTGGTATACACCCAGGGACATCTGGCCTGTGGCTTTGTGGTAGCAAACTGCTCATCTTTCGCCACCACCATTACGGGATTCCGTCCTCCCTCTTGATCATATCTCACAGAACACATGCGCGCTCTTTCCCTGGAGGGATCATACATATTGACCGTGTGTTTTTATACGTGAGTACCAACATCGTTCCACTTCCGTAGACCGATGTAAACAATGTGTTTTTCTGTGCCCCGGGTGGCCCGTGGTGTGGACGGTTGGTCTCCAAGTGACAGCATGTAGTACCTTGGGAGGTCCTCAACACATTTCATTCCCCCTCTGACCCCCGCTATCCTGCATTGCGTAGGTTTGGGTTTAGTGCCCAACCCTCTGTGGGTACCAAGATGTCTGAGCCCTGGCATTGCTGTAGCCACTACTGGGCTACGCAGCATCCCTGTGTCATAGTGCCTCACCAGGCTCTTGCCTCCACAGCACATTGTCTCCTGTGGGTTGGTTGTATGCCCTGGGCTATCCCAGTCACCTCTGTCGGACTGCAACAGTTTGTAATTGTCCTGTCCATTGCTTGCCGCCCTCACACGTGGTACCCTTCTTTCACGCCTACCACGCGTGTACTTGCTTGGCGACATGTGGGTGTCGCCTGTAGGCTACCAGCATTGGATGTGTGTTGTTTGTGAGCTCTGTTTCCCTTGGGATGTATGCTTACGGTGAGGCCATCCCCCATGTACGGGTACACCCTTTGTCCCTCTTTACCAACTCTACCCAGGGCTGTGTGTGCAGCAGGAGCAATGCAAATATGCAACACTGCTGTGTGCATTTGGATGGATGATAATATTGCACCGTCGGAACAACACACATGTCAATAGGGCCCGTGATGTGTTTGTGACCCGCTTCACACCTCAACTCCTGCCTTGCCTGCTGCCAGGCACCAATCAGGGATGGCCCACTCCCATATACTTCCATGGGCTGAACACTCTTATCTGTATGGCCTGTCCCTAGCATTGCATGCCTAGCATACCCCTGTACAATGTAACGTTCTGGAGTCTGGGACCCTGTGCAGCAGCCTGACTACATCACATGGCCCTTGGGAGGGTCACACAACATGGGCCCCAGGTGTTACATGCACTGTTTTCTCTCCTGCCCACTGGGGTGTCACCCCCGTGAGGGGTTGGTGTTGTGAGAGACCTTAGCCTGTCCACCCACATGTGGGAGTGTTTGGGTCAGCCCCTGGGTATGGGTGTCTGGGAACCGCTGTTCACACCCCCATCGCATCATTGGTTTCATGAGCACTGCACTGGTCACATGGCCGGTGTGTGTGTGTCCATCTGCTCGACACCCCAACGTTTCTTCCTGCATCTGTATGCATCCCCTATTATCTCCTACTCATTGTGTATCCCATGGTGTTGTTGCAGTCAGTCGCACACCCCTCACAAGCCCACCCACACAATTGTACACTTATCCTGCTGTCTGTCTCTACTAGTACTGGTACATCTGATGGACTTTGTCTAGTTCTTGCACAGACAGTGTATCCGTGTGTCTGTGTCTCACAGCACGGTCTCAGACGGCTGCCTAGTGTGTGAACCTACACAATCTTGATGATGCATATATTCATATGATTCATGAAAGGTATTGTGGGAAATGTAGTTCATTAACCAAAAACACAGCCGGAGACAATACTTTTGTTGTGAAACCAGTGGTAAAGCAAAAAACCAACGTCAGTTATATATGGGGTTTAATTCACCCAGCACAAGTTTGCTTGGTAGCATATAAATGAGGTTACTTGCGTGCAGTATTTAAATTGATAACATAAAGTCCCAAATCAACTCATGAAAACAACCTTCACTTGTCAGGCCAATTAGCTAATGTTTTCCTAGCAAAGAATACCAAATGAAAGGTCAGCATATAATGAATACACCTTGCTGCTTAGGTTAACCTCTGCTTATGTCCCACACAGATCCTGCAGTGATTCTCTCCTTGCTCACACACACAATTAGGTGCAGCTTTCATTAATATCAATTCCCCAGCTGAAAACCTTGAGCTGGCTGGCTGATAACTGTGTGAGGCCATATCCTGCTTTAGGAACTGTTTCGTAGTGCAATAAAGAACAAGGTTAGGTTTCTTTGTGATGGCTGATGTGTTTCCTCACAGAGAGCTAGCAATAGCACTTGGATAGAGAACACTCCATGTAAACAATAGTTTCATCTGCTGTGATTTCCCCTTCATCAATAAGCATAGGGTGACTATCATAAAGTAGCACAGATGAGTCTTTCAGTAGGGAACTATCAAGAGAATGCTCATGCCCTGCTGCCATTCACTATTAGAGATAGGGTCGGGATCAGTGTTTCATACCTGAACCGCCCTTGCTGCCATGGTTCCTCTCTGTATAGCCTGGCCAGTATGTACTCCAGTTCTTATGTCCAGCCTTCCTATCTTTATCACGGGACACTGGATCTCCTCTCACTTACCTTCTGGAATAGGTCCTATGGTCCCTTCCACGTTCAGTCTTCTCTCTCACCAGTAGCCAAAGGTGATTCCTATCTCTGACACTCCATTCCTATGGGTGACCCAGTCCAATGGTCTCTGCTGGCACTTGGAATACCTCCCAGTATAGGTACTGCCTTGGACTATCCTAGATCTTCTCAATGGCCTTTCTGCTCTTCCTTCCAGAGGGTTTCCTTCCTTCTCTATCCGTTTGGCTTGGCTTCTGCTTCTACAGGTGATGTTGGAACCTGTAGCCCTTTGCTGTAGCTGGGCTGGAGCTTGTAGCTGGGCTGTAGCTTGTAGCTGGACTGGAGCTTGTAGGTCTTGCTGTAGCTGCTATCTGTAGAATAAGCTCTATTGTTATGCTGTCTTGATGTGTGCTCCTCCCCTATCACAGCGCAGCTGTGCTGAATCAGGCCCTGCCCTTTGAGATGAGTGCCTAGGGATTACCTCATAGCTCTCTTGATTGAACACATGTATTCTCACTTCAGCCCCCCTCATGGCTGCTGGACACCTGGTGCATTCTGGGACTGGTAGTTTTTATGTGTGAGCTATGTGTTATTACCTCTACCAGGACTGACAGGAGTCTTGTTCAGAGTCACATCACCCTTTCTATAACTCCTACCTGAGCCATGATAGGCTTCCTTAGCAAAACGTACATGGTGTATGTCCTGTGTGTGGCCATGGACGACACCTTTGTGTAATGTTTCCATACATCAAAATATGTATCTCAGTAGTACAGTTTGTACCATGCAAAGGGTATTTGTGTGATATGTTTTTTGCCTAGTTCTGCTTGACAATTGTACCCGCCACAGTAACTCAATGACCACCATCTCTTCCCCACACAGGCATTCGTCAGGAACTTGCAGCTATAAACGGCACAATGGAGAAAGCCTCATACAGGAGGTGGTGCTTCTGCGCCAACACACCAAGATATGCCTTTTGGGAGGATGTGTGTGGCCATGGAGTGCATCCAAGCTGCCCTGGAAAGGATGGCACCACCGCCCCTGCCGCCCACACCGCCACCACCACCACCACCCACACCCCCGCCACAGGCACAAGATGACCGTGTGGGGCCAGCTGCAGGGGAAAGTATTTTGCAGCGTGCCAGACGTGAGAGGCAGCGCCCGTCGCCAATAGTGCAATACCTATTACTGTAACATTGCATACATATAAAGTCTCCGTCCAATGTTTCTCTCCTTTTTATAGCATAGTTTGTGTGCACATGCATGCCCTGACCATTACCTGAGGGGTTCAGATCTGGCCCGGTATTGCCGGGGTGTCCATACTGTCTTGTATTACTGCACACATGGCATTGCCTGCCATTTCATAACTGCATACGATCTGTGCATTGGCCCTTGGCTGCAATACACCAATGTTCACATAGGCCCAATGGCACATTTTGGGCAGCTGCAGGGTTACAACAACACTATCGTGGCCATTCCACGGTCACACCCCCTGATACTGTGCACATTGGGTGAGGCTCTGTGGCCATTGGCCCTGTCATTGGCAGGGATGACATGCGTGTCCCGCCCCTCCATGGCACACATGTGTCAGAGGGACACATGGGTGTCATGCGTGTGTGCGATGCTGCTCTGCACCAGCAATTGTTGTGGGGACGGACACATCCCTGTGACATGGACTGTTTAGGCGGGAGATATTAACAGCAACATGACCTGTGGTTACCCATGTCCCATTCCTATGCACACATGTTCATAACACAGCTACGCATGTGGTGCAGGTAACATTATGATGGCCATGGCCACGCTACATGTCCAACCAGGTGTATGGACCTTCCCATGCTTGCCTACATGTTGTGTGGTGAAGGTACACACGTGACCAGTGAGGCAGGTTCAAAACTGTTTATTATAAAAAACAAACACACAATGGCCAACATGCCCAACATAAACACACACATGAGGTGGGGGCGGGGGAAACACAGCGCAGCAGAGGGCACATAGGGGCATCACAGGTGCCAGCCGTGGTACCTGTAATGCTGTTCGGCAGGTGGCCATCGGGATGCCAGATGCACCACATCACTGGCCACCTGCCGAACAGCCCCAGTCAGAACACTGCAGGGCGTGGAACACGACACGGATGTCGTGTCTTACGTCATCCAGGGCCATGCACACATCTGGATACACCTGCCAGCACACAGACACACATTGTCTGTGGTCTGTGTGCTGGCATGAGCATGAGGTGTGCCAGTGGCCCTGGGTGACGCACGATCGTGATCACGTCCGTGCCGTGCAGACGCCTGCAATGCCGGACTGGTGCCCCATTGGCCCTCTGCTGGGCTGTGTTCCCCCCCCAACCAACTCCAACCCCTCCCCGCTCCTTCCATACCCACCCCCCACCCTCCCAGCCCACACAATCACCCCAACTCCCCCCTCCCTGCCTGCACCCCTGCCCCCGTTGCCCCTCTCTCCTGCACCCCCCTCTGTCCCATCCCCATGCTGCCCCTGGTTAGGGGTGTGCCTGCTGCCATCTGCCTCGTCCTCTCCCACATCACTGGAGGAAACCACCACCACATCTGCCCTCTCTGGTCCTGAATGTGGCTGCTCCATCCCTCCAGGCTGGTCGTCCTCCTCCTCCACCTCCTCCTCCTCCTCCTCGGTTGTGTGCCGGGTGGTGGGCCTCCGGAGACTGTGGGCAGAGGTGTGTGGCGAGGCGTCGCTGGCATCACTGTCTGTGAAGGATGACATACATCAGGTGATGTCCATGTGTGTCACATACCAAATATGCAGATGCAGGTGGGAGACAGGCTGGTGGCCCTATGGCACACCTGAACCTGTGAGTTGCCCATTCCAATACTCACCATCGTGGTGGTGCTGGCGCTCCCTGCAGGCCACGTGTAAGGAACTCCGGGTGGAATTTGCGAAGTTCGCGCCCCTTCTTCCTCAGGTCCTCCACCTGTGGATATGCAAAAGTTGTCAGGTGTCAACACATACCACCTGTCACTGGGGCTATGGGTGAACATACGTTGACTTGTCTGGCCCACACCATGCTTCTCCCCCACCCCTGCTGTTTGGGGCATATAGAGCATAGTAACCGACCTCCAGCAGTCAGTCCCTCCCACATGTGCAAATAGGTTAGCACATAGGTGTCACTGCCGTATGACATGAGCATAGCTTACATCCACCTGCACTGTCATGTAGGGCATCACACATCAGCATCACAAAGTGACTGCATGCTGCTCCTCACCCATATCCCCACAACAACATGTCAGAACGGTGGACTGGTGGGGGTGACTGTGAGAGACAGGGGTGTAGACGAGTGGCCATAGGTGGGACGTCACAGAGACAGAGGGGATGAGGGAGGGAAGATCACCTAGGGCACATGGTGTGCATTGTAGGTCACATCCCTGCTGTGCAATGACAGCAGCTGTCAAAGGTGTGTGTGTTTGATGTATCCTGGAAGGGGCAGGACATGGTGAATGCTGGAGGTGACCAACTCTGAGCGTTTGCCACTGTATGATTCCCATAGTGTGTATCCCCTGTGGGGCAGCTCACCTACACAGTTGGCTTCTGTGTCCCCCTCTATGGGTGTTGCCTCATGGACAGCCATGTGTGTACCTGGTCTGTCACAGCAGCACCATAACACATCGCATCCCTATGTGTCTGTGCCCTCATGTAGTGTTGCTTAGGCGCATATTGGGGATGTGTCATACACAACCCGCCTGCTGCGATGCCCCTACTTGTACCCCTTGTAAGCTAGTGTGCCAGCTCCCACACGGCATGCAGGGGTAATAGTATGAGATTTGTCCTCACATTGTGTTGTGAAGGGTGGGTGTGTTTGGGTGTTTTGCATGGGCCACCTCCCATGGTTGACAGTGTCCAGTCCTCCTATGGTGTGTAGCAACACACATGCATGGGGGTACATGGTGATCATGAGCTGTCCCATATCTCTGTCAGTGGTTTGCAGGGCGGTGGGGATGTACCTGACCAGGTGGTGGGATGTCCTCTATTTGGTATTGCGACTGTACAAGCTACGCCTGGTTGTTTCCCAGATATGTTGGCGTGTGGAACATGTACATTTCTGTCATGTAGAGCTGGGTGTGGTCCATGATGGCCATATGACCGATGGGCTACATTAGACATGCACAGTGTGTAGTCATTGTTGTCCTTGCATTTGCTGTGTAGTACTGTTTGACCACCCTGCACAGGCCAGACGTGTCAGCATCCACCTCATAGATCCTTGCTGTCACTTGTCCATGACAGTTAGACACACATACAGTGGGTGTATCAGACATTATCGTGTGACAGACATGTCACTTTTGGAGGCATATGCCACAATGTCAAGGGCAGGGACTCACCCCATGTGTCCACACCAGCCCAATGATAACCTTTTGCCATCATTTGCCCTCGCTACAACCATGACTGTCAGGCACGAACCATACCTTCCCCATGTCATATGGGAGGGCCACATCTAGGTGCTCTACATGTTCATGAGACGCCATTCCAATACATCCCCTGCAACCTTGTTTGGGACAGTATCCTGTGTGAGGGCAGGATCAATGGCACACACAGCAGCCACACAAGCTGTGTTCATACACCAGTAACAGAGTGTCTGACAACATGTCATCTGTGACATTGTGTTGTGAACATAACCGACTACACCACAATGGGGTGCACAGGGGGCTTTCCATTTTGCACCACTGCTAACGTCTAACGCTGCCTAGTTATTATCACAAAATGTGCCATGTGGGTAGGGTTGGGGGGGATATCCCCTCCTGTTCAGGGTGTTATCCTGTATGTCTTGATGTCCAGCCAGGGTGGGACCCTCCCCTGGCGTATGTGGCTATGGATGGATATCAGCCTCATGTCCCCTGTGTTGCATCTCATTTTCGACTGCAACTGAGTGGAACATGTCCACAGGCCAGGCCAGCCCCCAGTGGGTCTGAACTTAGGGTGTGACTATTTTCCGTTTTGGACATGCTGGCACCCCCTTGCAATTCACATTACTGGACTCTGAGCCGTTCCATTCTCTAGGCACCTAGGGGGATTGAACATATGTTGTCCCTGTGGTTTTTGGGAGCATGCAGTGTTGGAACACAGGCGCGTAGTGTCTGCGTTTACATGGTACCAATGTGTCCCACACAATAGACATCTGCATTGAGGGTCCATATGCCCATGCTGTGCGCCAAAACATTGTGTGTGCCAATGACACAATATGTGTGTCCTGGGGGGTTGTCTGGTACCCTGGTGTACTAGGGATGGCTGCAGGCCCGTGTCTTTGCCACATCAATCTGTGTGCTAGTGACACCTGCTATGCCTTTGCAGTTGTCATGGACACATCCCATGCCCCAATGCTAAACACGTGGTGTTATGACGCATGTGCCGACTCCCCACTGGTATAGTGGTTATTGACTCCCTTTGTTGGGCCTGGTGGTAACACCAGAGCTGTTGTCACCGACTGCATTTGTCAGTGCCACTGCCAGGGCATCCCTATGTTGTGGGGTTTATGTCCCTCTGGGAACATGCCACATTATGTTGGTCTAGATGTGATCCACACGACACATGGTGCAACACTGGGGAAATGGCTACCAACACAGCCACATTGTGGGGGGTGGGGGGTGTTTGCGCATGGCTGGACGGCTCGGCCAAACCACACCCCTGGATGCCATCCCACTGGTCAATCATGGTGACAGGTCACATGTGGGGCCTTGGCAGTCAGCACACTAGGCATGGCTGACAGTGACCAATGAGTGTTTGGCACTCCTGGAGCATGTCCTCCCGCACATGGTGTGTTCTCCATGCTAATGGCAGGGTTTGGGCCTATGCATACATAGAAGAGCAACGTACTTGGGTCATTCTCAGTGTTCCCCTGGTGTTGTATTTGAATCATGTCAACACAGCTACTAGTGCTGGGATATCAGATACACCAGTGTCACAGTTAGTGGGGACCTCAGCAGAGACACACAATGGGGTTGCTTTCCCATACAGGTGTATTGCACTTAGACGGACACAGAGATGACATTTTTCCGTGACATTATGCACTGGGGAGCAGCAATTGGGCTTTTCAACAGGGCAGACCACATGAGCTGTGGGGTACTCCCATAGGCTTTTATGGTGGATGGGGGGGAGCAGTCGCATGCTGTCTTGCACACTGCATCACAGACAGATATGGGTCAGTGCCCTCATGCCTATTCCAGGTGAATATCTGTCCCCAGTGCCACATACATGCCTCAATGTGGGTGTGGACATGTGTGCAGCGACACCTATGAGCAATGTCCATGTCTCCCTAAATGCATGGGGACGTCTCCCTTTGGCACCCTTGACAGACATGGCATTGGCATGGCACATTTGTTTGGCCAATGTGGATGTCCATGGGGAGGCCTTTAGCCCAGTAGGTATTACATTAGATACATGTGGGGTCACATTAACTGTACATGTCATGCAATCCAAACGCAATGGCACCCAGATGTAACGGTAAACATGTTTGTGTTCACATACATGTGACATTGAGTGGTTTGCCCTAAGCACCGTGGCAGGGGGCAGGTCCATGACACATGGATATCTAGATGGCCATGGATGTAATTACCTGACCCAACACATGAGTTGTGTGTCCTGTATGTCATAGGGCTACTGATAGCTACCTCAGACGTACCTTGACGACTGTGAGACACAGCATACTGGCGATGGTGGACATGCATCTGTCACCTTCCAGCTTCTCGGGTGGTTTTATGTTCCTCTGACCTGTGTCCCTGAGGGTTCTATGAGATGTGCCTGCACACACTACGGACAATGACACATTACACGGATATGTGCTGTTTCGGCCCCTGTACATTTGTGGATGATAGGCTGTAGTGTGCAACCTGGATGTGTGTCTGGAACCCCCCAGAGGCAGCTGTGAGGTACATGTAGACAAAGGGTCATTGTGCCTGTAGGCTTTTGTGGAGGTAAACCTCAATTCTGCATACATAGCTGTGCACATGTCCCTCTCGCAAGGGTTTGGGCTTCCATCTCGAGGCTACTGTGTGATAGCTTTTGTGAACGCACAACCATATCAGCATCTACCATAACATGTCCATACATGTACAGTGCGTGTGTTGGACTATGTGCCACATAGGGCAAGTGTGAGTTGCAAACCAGACCACTATACCCTAGGTGACATATGGGACTGAGATAACCTCCGTTACAATAAGCTATTAGCCACCACGGTATTGGGTGTCTTACGGCATATCATCAGCAAGATACAGCATTGCAACATGGTGACACCCTGGACGCCAGATGCATGTATCAGGCCTGCATGAGGTACAGATAATTGACTGAACGCCAACCTCACACTGCACCATATCACCAGGGTGACTGTGGCATACTGTGATGGGCTGGACAGACAACTGGGGATTGGTGGATGTGTTAGCCTACACTGTCACATGCATACCTATCTCCATGGTGCCAGACAACCCACTTGGATGGACTCTCTGACCTCCTGGAGGTAGGGAGGAGGGTTCAAACTACATTAGGACACAGATCCATAGCTCCAGGGTGATAGAGAGCCCACTTGGATGGCCTCTCTGCACTCCTGGAGTTAGGGAGGAGGGTTCAAACTACATTAGGACACAGATCCATAGCTCCAGGGTGATAGAGAGCCCACTTGGATGGCCTCCCTGCACTCCTGGAGTTAGGGAGGAGGGTTCAAACTACATTAGGACACAGATCCATAGCTCCAGGGTGATAGAGAGCCCACTTGGATGGCCTCTCTGCACTCCTGGAGTTAGGGAGGAGGGTTCAAACTACATTAGGACACAGATCCATAGCTCCAGGGTGATAGAGAGCCCACTTGGATGGCCTCTCTGCACTCCTGGAGTTAGGGAGGAGGGTTCAAACTACATTAGGACACACAACCATAGGCCCAGGGTGATAGGGGACCCACTTGGATGGCCTCTCTGCACTCCTGGAGTTAGGGAGGAGGGTTCAAACTACATTAGGACACAGATCCATAGCTCCAGGGTGATAGAGAGCCCACTTGGATGGCCTCTCTGCACTCCTGGAGTTAGGGAGGAGGGTTCAAACTACATTAGGACACAGATCCATATCTCCAGGGTGATAGGGGTCCCACTTGGATGGCCTCTCTGCACTCCTGGAGTTAGGGAGGAGGGTTCAAACTACATTAGGACACAGATCCATAGCTCCAGGGTGATAGAGAGCCCACTTGGATGGCCTCTCTGCACTCCTGGAGTTAGGGAGGAGGGTTCAAACTACATTAGGACACAGATCCATAGCTCCAGGGTGATAGAGAGCCCACTTGGATGGCCTCTCTGCACTCCTGGAGTTAGGGAGGAGGGTTCAAACTACATTAGGACACAGATCCATAGCTCCAGGGTGATAGAGAGCCCACTTGGATGGCCTCTCTGCACTCCTGGAGTTAGGGAGGAGGGTTCAAACTACATTAGGACACAGATCCATAGCTCCAGGGTGATAGAGAGCCCACTTGGATGGCCTCTCTGCACTCCTGGAGTTAGGGAGGAGGGTTCAAACTACATTAGGACACAGATCCATAGCTCCAGGGTGATAGAGCCCACTTGGATGGCCTCTCTGCACTCCTGGAGTTAGGGAGGAGGGTTCAAACTACATTAGGACACAGATCCATAGCTCCAGGGTGATAGAGAGCCCACTTGGATGGCCTCTCTGCACTCCTGGAGTTAGGGAGGAGGGTTCAAACTACATTAGGACACAGATCCATAGCTCCAGGGTGATAGAGAGCCCACTTGGATGGCCTCTCTGCACTCCTGGAGTTAGGGAGGAGGGTTCAAACTACATTAGGACACACATCCATAGGACCAGGGTGATAGTGTACCCACTTGGATGGCCTCTCTGCACTCCTGGAGTTAGGGAGGAGGGTTCAAACTACATTAGGACACAGATCCATAGCTCCAGGGTGATAGAGAGCCCACTTGGATGGCCTCTCTGCACTCCTGGAGTTAGGGAGGAGGGTTCAAACTACATTAGGACACAGATCCATAGCTCCAGGGTGATAGAGAGCCCACTTGGATGGCCTCTCTGCACTCCTGGAGTTAGGGAGGAGGGTTCAAACTACATTAGGACACAGATCCATAGCTCCAGGGTGATAGAGAGCCCACTTGGATGGCCTCTCTGCACTCCTGGAGTTAGGGAGGAGGGTTCAAACTACATTAGGACACAGATCCATAGCTCCAGGGTGATAGGGGACCCACTTGGATGGCCTCTCTGCACTCCTGGAGTTAGGGAGGAGGGTTCAAACTACATTAGGACACAGATCCATAGCTCCAGGGTGATAGAGAGCCCACTTGGATGGCCTCTCTGCACTCCTGGAGTTAGGGAGGAGGGTTCAAACTACATTAGGACACAGATCCATAGCTCCAGGGTGATAGAGAGCCCACTTGGATGGCCTCTCTGCACTCCTGGAGTTAGGGAGGAGGGTTCAAACTACATTAGGTCACAGATCCATAGCTCCAGGGTGATAGAGAGCCCACTTGGATGGCCTCTCTGCACTCCTGGAGTTAGGGATGAGGGTTCAAACTACATTAGGACACACAACCATAGGCCCAGGGTGATAGGGGACCCACTTGGATGGCCTCTCTGCACTCCTGGAGATATGGGTTATGTTTCATAGTACATGAGGACGCAGATCCATATCTCCAGGTTGCCAGGGCACACTTTGAGTGGCTCTCTGTAGCCCTGAGGGGAGGGGAATGTATTATACCACATTTGTAAACAACCCCTGGCCACCTGTGTGCGTCAGGGCCTTTGTGCTGAAGGTTCCACGACCCCTGATGGTTGCCCCTATGTGTTACCCTCCAGATGCAGATACCTCCATCAGCACATGGTGATTCTAGACACTCCTTAGGCTGATGGTTGGCCTAGCTGTGTTACAGTGGTCTGTAGTACATCAATGCCAGCAGCTGTCATGAGGCCATGGGGTCATCATGCCCTCTGTGGGCACATGGATCTGAAAATGGCTACATGGGCAAACACTCAGATGTGGTACACAATGCATCTGGCATGTGGTTTCCCTACTACACGTAATTTATCTAGCCTACTTACACACAACAGCATGGACAGCTGACATTAACCCTGTCTGTGTATATGGTTTTGTGACCTGTGGCCATTCACTTACCTCACGTGGGTGGTCTGCCTCACGGTTAAAGCGCCTGGTCACCCTCTCCCAGGCCCTCAGCACCTTCCCCATGTTTATCCTCCTGGAGGGCCCTGGGAAAAGGATGTTTTGTTTCGGGCCAATAAGGGAGGCCAGGAGGCACAGCTCCCTGTAGCTGAAGGCGGGCTTCCTGCTCCTTGACGCCATTTTGTTTGTGGGCGTGTAGACGCGCGAACGCTAACGACGCCACTTCCGCATTTGCGCGTATCGGAGCAAGCACGTGCGCGCCGCATGGCTGCGGCCCTCATAACTGCTTGCCCATGCGTTCCGCATTGCTGCGCTCCTGAAAAGTGCAAATATTAGCGGCACGCATCATTCATACACATGTTTTACATTTATTAATACAAATAGGTTTCATGTTGTTTGCATGCTCACATAGCTACAAGGTATCTCTCATCTCCCTATAACATAATTTAATGATTCTGAATATTACTTGTTCACACAATGTGGTCTTGAACCTCTGGACACATATGCACTGATTCCAAGGCCATTGTCAGATGAGGTGTGCTATGTGTGTCACATAGCAGATAGTGCTCTGCCACTGATAGCAATGGGTGCAAACAAACCATCAGCGTCAGGGGTCAAGCAACCTGGTGATATGGCATGATGTGTGTTAGTTGGCTCTGTTCTGTGTTGACTCACCATGTACAGACATCAATGATTTGGTGGTTGCCATAGGTGTTTTGCGGGGGTTCATATGTGTGCATTACACAGGAAAAATAGGTTGCGTGTTAGACATTAGGGGGCAATGTGGACAGCATGTCACCACAATCCACATTACAATTTGGTAGATCTGCTGGCATACAGTCCTGGGGGCTGAGATATAGCGCAATGGTGGATACATTGGCTGCTTAACGAGGCATCATGGCTTACATCTTCCTTTTGCGCTCTGGAGTGCCTGTCTCAGGCAGCTCACATTATCATACGTTGTAACACCATTGGCCATGGTGCTTTCCATCTACATCTATGCTGTGCACAGCATATATTTTCATACTTTGCAACATTATTACTTGCCCCAGAGCCCTTTCTACATTACAGAGGTGCTGCTGGTGGCAAGACACTCACACTGCTGCAGACATCATATGTCATACACCATTCTCACTGATGGAGCACCACAACCCTGGTAACAACAACACACTGTCTGCATGATTGCCTCTTTGGCCAGCCAGGCATCTGTTCTTATCAATCTAGCTGTGGCCCACACCTAACCTTGATGCATGGGGAGCCAGAGGTTGCATACGTCCATATACAGTGAGGTTATTGGTGGGTGCAGCCAATGACATGTCCATGACTGTGGAGTACTGGTGGTTGTTGTGAGATCCTCACAGTGCTGTCAGCAGCAGGTACCCCACAGACCACCTTATAGGGTCTACCTGGGTTAATGCACTGTGATGGTGTTTAAGTTGCCAGTACTTGAGGACATTACCCACGTTCCACACCTGAGAGCCCCCATGGACCTTGTAAAAACAAATTTAACTAATGTGACACTGCCTTGTTCAATGTATGTTTATTTTCAGAACGTTTCCCCACACTACTGCTGACTGGTGGAGTCTATGGGCCAAAGTCAGGATATATAAAATACTTTCCTTGTAGAACCACATTTAGAATTTGAACTAACAACCTTTTGCTCCTGAGGCATTGCAGTCACCACTGGACTACAGCTCTGGGGTTGTGATGAGACTATCTGGCTGTCTGCAATATGACCTAGGCAGACTTTGTGCTGCAGTTAACAGGGTAACGTCAGTCCACTCACCCCCATGATGCACTGCACATGCAAAGCAGCAGTCTACTAATGGTCCAACGATAGGGTGTGCAACCACACAGCACCTGGACATAGTTTTGTGCACAGACCTTCTGTGTTGCAGGTACAGAGTGGGTACAGAACCTCACAGTGTGTGTGGCTTTTAATCACCCTGAGTGTGAGGTGAGACACACAGCACCTGTCCTGGCTGAGAGGGCCAAGAACATCAGATCAGCTTGTCAGACGATGTCTGATAGGTTGACACATACAGTCCTCCTTCAGGCATCTGTATCTCCCTGACCCATCTGGGCCTTGTGGGCTACAATGCTCACCCAAGGGTGCATCTCCTTTGTGAGAGCCCTGCCCTTCATAATATATGTGAAGGGGTAAGGGAGATTTCTGGCCACATTGGCTATATGTGTCTGACCACCTGCACTTTCCTGTCAACACACTTTGCACAATATTACAATATGCACATTCTGTAGCCCAACTACGGTGCTAGCAGTTGCCAGCAACCTCATTCCGCCTGTCGTACTCAGAACCTACAGGTCACTCTCTGCAATTTTGAACATATCCATATGTCTAGATCAGGCAGACAAACAGCTGAGCCAGAGCCACCCAGCTCAACCAACACCATCTGACATTTTGCAGCAGAGGCCACAGTGTGTGGCCAGCTACTGACCCTGCAAGGTGTTCCAGCCAAACACATGGTAACTGCTTTCAGGCCGCTTGACGGTCCATACTGCATGCTACCAGGGACACTCTGTGCACCCATTACTGGGATGTTTGCACAACCCCCATGCAGTTGACTCAGTGATTGGGCCCCCTATATATACACACGACCCATAGAAATCACAGAGGAGAACTACTGTATGGCAATATGTTGTAACCTAGCCATGGCGTGGTCACTGATCATTCGTGGTGAGGGTTGCCTCCTCACCGTACATGCTATGGGCACCATGTTTGTGGAGGTGATAGCAAGGCACAACATGGTCCTAGGCATGCACATTTGCCCTGTGTAGCTGCATCCTGCTCCTGCCACCCTGTGTGTTCTATACCCAGAGTACTTTGCTCCTCATTATGCACATTTGCAGACCAATACTGGCAACGGTGCTATCATTGTGGGCTGTGGGAGGTGTTGGCAGCCAGCACACACTGGATCAACAGACACACACTCCCTACACCTAGGACAGCAGTGAGACGATGTACGGTTATTTAGGAGCAGAGACCAACGCAACAGTAATGGGCACACTGGGGGTATGGCAACGTTGGGGTACATTTGTTGTGATATGTTCCAGGCTGACAATCTCTGGAGGGCACCTGACCTGACACACATTGTACATACATCTGAGACGTTGGTATGTTACAGCTCGATGATCTGCTTGTGCTTCGCATAGACATTTCTAACAGTCACTGCTCATACCAGGCTTCTGATATGCGTGTGAGGTATCGCCATGTGTAGTGTGTGATTGGTAATGTCTGCACATGCTAGTTATTGGAGGGGCACACAGGGCCCGACATCCTGCCACTGCATTGGTCATCAGATATTGGGGCCTGCAGTTGCAGCTGTTTCTGGCCCTGTTGCCCACTGCTGTAGGCCATATTTTCAGAAAAACCAGGCAATATGGCACACACACTGGTCAGGTTTTCATGATGTCCGTGATGAATATGCCTCTCAGACAGATGCATACCATGGTGGTGTTCAATTAACTTGCAGCACACGCATCTTTATTGGATACATCAGCAAACATGGGTGTTCTTTGTGCCTGCATGGCTGCATTTGGGGGACTGTACTGTGGGCGAGGCATATGTTTATGTGGTGTGTGCTGTTTATTGTAAAATAAGTTGTCTTTTCCAACGCTTCTGTCATCAGCAGGGGAATTGCAGTCTTTAATAGCAGGTTTTGTGCATGTGAAAGAAAATGGGGGGTGGGATGGCAGGTGCCCCAGCTGAGATTTGAACCTAGGGCCTTCTGCTCTTGGGGCACTTGCTATGTGTACTGCACCACTGTCTTAGCACAGCAACAGCTCATTCCCGGGGGAGTCCATGTCTGTTAGTCACAAAGTGCCTGTCTTGTGGATTTGAATGCAGCCACATGAGGGTAGCTAGGCCAGCATCTGCTGTGGTGCAGCAGCCACTGCCCCCTCTGCCAGCAGTAGGCGTACACCACCATGATAAAGAGGCGTTATATTGGGGACAGCATCACAGCTAACTGACATGTGGCCCTCCGGTACTGCATTGTGTGTACTCTGCTGTAGGTGTTGGACATTTCTGAGGGCTATGAGCTACTTATGGTAAAATAACAATCCTCAGAAAACACTTTTCTTCTCTGCAGGTGTGGGTTTTATTCCCAATAACGGTTTACTGGTGGATAAAATATGTGCACTGTGTTGCCGATGGCCCCAGCTGGGAGTTGAACTTGTTATCTTTGTCTCCACAACACACTGGCTGTGTCCCCTGCACCACCATGCGGACACTGAGTCAATGTAGACCCTGCAAATAGCATGTCTGTTTGTCCTAGCGGCCCTTTCTGTTATGGGCCAGTGCACCCACGTGTCAGGGTCTCTGGCTCCATCTTCTCTGGCCACCTGCCACTGACCCCACTGATACCAGTACACCTCGGCTAACATGCTGCAGGCCCTGTTAGTGCTGGTGCCACTCAGTTGTTGAACATCCACTGTGCATGTATGCAACTACCTATGCTGTGCATTATGGGTTTGGGGTGACTACCTAGGGGAAAAAATCCATTGGTGTGGGGACACATGCTCTCTCCTTCAGCAATGTTGACTCATGCACATGTTATGCTGCATGAGCCAGAAACCCTTCCAACATGCCTATCTTTTAGCCCTGCCTTTCTTGTGAGTGTATGTTGATGTTTCACATTGCTGTGACCATTACCAGGGTTGGTCGTCTTGTGTGGTACAATCAAGTGGTTTAACAGCCCTATGCGACACAACAGTCCTGGGAACAGTACAGGCATGGATATGTTACACATAGCTGGTGGGGGTCACCCACCCAGGATGTACACACTGTCATACAACAGACCTGCTGCACACATGACCCACATCTGCATGATTGTCATGTGGTGCTCAATGGGCAAAATGTGCTGAACATATACATCCATATTTCACTGTGTTCAATGATGACATTAGATAGCTGTGTACCATGTCCCCAGGTGTGGGGTGGCATTGGTGACATCTGCAACTGCTACTATTGGCGGTTACAGGCAGGGCCCAATGTCCTGCCTTTCCAGGGTGCATTGTCCAATGCAGCCTGTGGGCGTGGGTGTGTCAGGGCCTGTTGGCTGGTGCTTTTCATCAGGCATTCCCACATCATCTCATGGTGTGGCTGACACTGTTGTAGTTTTATGCTGTCCCTCCTGGATATGCATGTGCTACATCTGCATGACATGAGGGTGGTACATAGATATGCAGCACAGTCATTTGTATTAGAGGCAGCATGGAACCTGACTGTTGTGTGGTCGTCCAAAACTGTATTTGGGATACTCTGCTCTAGTTTGTCGCCCTGTTCATGGTGTGTGTGGTTGTGATGGTAAATGTTGGGGGTTTTACTGAGGCCACTGTCCTCTGCCTTAAAGGTTTTGCTTACTACCATGGTTTATTTGTGAGTAAAATATGTGCTCATGATTGGCAATATCCCCAGCCGAACTTTGAACCTGTGACCTTCTGTTGTTTCATACACTTTCTGTGTACACTGCACCACTGTGTATCTACAACTTGGTGGAGTTCCCTGGGACGTCCATGACTGTACATCCAACAGGGGCTGTCTGTCACTAGTGGACGGTGACAGCCTGCACCTCGCTAGTCAAATGTATGCTGTGGCTGGCAGCCACTTCCCTCTCCACCATCTGTACAGTCCCACCAACATGCTAGCATGTCCTTATCTTAGCATAAGCATATGTCCTAATTGAGTGGAGCCACTCCAGGACTACATTTGGGCAACTCGGATGTGGCTGATGCCCATTGTTCTGATGTGTGTGCGGTGTGGAGTATAAGAAGGATGTTTGCAACATGCTAATGTTCTCTGCAAAACAAGGGGTGTCTTCCATATCTCTGATTAGTGGTGGAGAACATATTGCCATGAGCCCCAGATGGGATTTGAACCTGTGACCCTATGGTCTTACAGGTACTGGCTCTGTCCACTGCACTACACTGTTGCCACAGAGATGGTGCAGTACCTGGGGATAATAAAACTGGCAGGATGGGGTCACACACCCTGCTCTGCACAATTTTACTATGGGCTCCTTCACCCTGTCCGGTGACAAATGTGCAAATCATACCCAGACATGACCACGGAAAGGGGCGATAAGATATAACCAACATGGCCTACAGAGATTTTCATGAACAAACATGGGGGACACTCCCAGGACAGCTACAAAAGAGGGGTTGTTTTTTTTTTGGTTGAGTCTCCCCTCCATACACCTTTCCATGGTTCATTCATTTTTTTGTAAACTTTCCTGGGTGTGTTTCTTATTTGTGCCCATTGCTAGCACTGTTCCCCCGCAGACTTTTAATTTTTTAGATGTTGTTTGTGGTCATTTTCGCTTTTTATTTGCACTTTTGTTCTGTGCACATGTATCACACTGCTGACGTTTTGCAGGTTTCCCCGGTTTTGCTGTACATTGATGACGGAAATGGTTTCTCTTCCCTTTAAATGCTTTCTACCGCGAGTGTTTCACTCGCGGTAGTTTTTACATGGAAATTCTGGCCCGGTACTGTGCGGGGAGACTCTCCCCTCCCACTCTCCACCCATTGACCCCGTCCCTCCGCCTCTCCGGGGCCTTCCTCCGCCCTTCTTTAGCCGTTCCACGCCTCTATCGTACATTTGCGGGCCCGCACTTGTACGGGGCCCGTTAGTGTGCCGCGTACCTGTGCGGGGGTGACACGCACGTGTGCGGGGCGTTTAAACACGTTTATGTGCGTTTCAATGCTGCGTTGCCGTGCGCTATTTTGCGGCACGCAAATTAGCGGTTTTTAGTAAACATGCCCCTTAGTTATCTATTGGGGCATTAGGTTTATGTTTTCTGAACCCATGCACTTAACTGCTTTTGTTTCTGCTAGAACTATAGTTACTCCGCTTCCTCCCTTAGATTTGGGATTAGACCCTCATAAGTGTAGAGCTAGGTTGGGCCTGCTTGCTGTTGTCTGTTTTTTTCCTGTAAATTATACTTAAAAGTATCTCTGTCATGTGATCCGTGCTCCTCTGATTGCTGTGGAGCAGGGAGCTGTTAATTTCC
Source organism: Ichthyophis bannanicus (assembly GCA_033557465.1). NCBI lineage: Eukaryota > Metazoa > Chordata > Amphibia > Gymnophiona > Ichthyophiidae > Ichthyophis > Ichthyophis bannanicus. The sequence continues at coordinate 858,543,759 of CM066033.1, read as the reverse complement.
TATAATGTTTCTTCTCTTGTGCTGTAGCCCCTTCCGATGCCTGATATGAACTTCTGTCCCCATGCAAACAGGAAATTGGCATCGGGTGTCGAAGGGGTTGGACCGTTGGAAGCCAAACAGCTTTTCAATGCCGGAGGTTTAAGGTAAGCACTGTGGGGCTCTTTGAGGCCAGGTGGCAGCAGCAGCAGTGGGGGCTACGGGGTGCAAAGGATGAGGCTCATCTAGGGTGTCTCATATTGCACCAGCCCTGCTGCTTGGGCACATCCCACTTATCTGGACTGGTCTAGCAGGATGATGAGGAAGGAGACATTTTCCATATGCATTTATTTCCTTTTCTTGAAATTTGCGAAAAACAATCCAGCACACGCCCTAGAAGACTATTCCTACAGGTTTGGGAGCTTGGGTGTCTTTTATCTGCATTTTTGGTATCAATGCCTGATGCAGAGTCAGAGAGCCAAAGGTGTATACAAAGTTATTGTTGTTGATTAATACTTTTTTCTGAGTTGTTCTGAGATTTTCAGTCTGACTTTATGCTTGAGAAGTGTCCTACTGGCTTCCCTCAGTGCTACGCCACATATATTGAAGTTGCTCTGGTCTGCCTCCACTTGCTAGCTCAGGAGCATATCTCACTCGTTTGGACTGGTCTTGCAGGATTCAAGGAAAGGAAACCAGCAGGTATGGAAAATGTCTCCTTTCTTGGGCCTCTTACATAGGTGCCCTGCTATTCAATTATCCTCTACAGGTAATCTATGTGAACTTTCCAAAAAGTTATGTATTTCATAAAGATGCCATAGGTGCCATGTGTCTCTATAAAATAGGCTCATACAAGAACTCTCAGTAATACACCAACTTACACCTGCTTCGGAGTAAGTATAACCATACGCATATGCTCTATGCGTGTACAGAAGTATTATATAAAATATGCATGTACATGGGAACTGCATTGCCGTTCCACCTAAATTATGCCTGCAGGAATGCCGACATGCAGATGAAGCAAAGGTAGGTGTAATCTTACAGTGTGCCTACTACTCACGTACGATTTCATAAGAACTCTTGGTCACATACTTTATACATGGCCAGAGCTTTAGAAAACAATACCTATTATGCATGTAGATAGGCAGATTTAGATATAGAAATATGAAACAAATTAGTATTTAACAGGATGATGTCCAATAGTTTTGACAAGATTGTTCTTCTAAGGGTGATAATGGGATAATCCTGATTATGGAGTTAAATTATCAAAACCTCAAGGGGAGTTAGGGGTCTGAAGGATACTTAGGGGGATGGGGGAGGGGGAATATGTATAAGGCTTGCCTTGGGTGCCTACCTTTGCACTGGCTCTGTATATTTCTAAGAGGGAGCAACTCTACTTGAGTCGCAAGCCCAAGGGAGCAAGAGAAAACTGCTGGGCTAGAAATAGAACACTCTTGTTGTGCAAATTCATGATTCGCCAGTCTTGACAGGCAGCTTCTGTACTGTGCTCTTGTTAAGAACTCGAAGAACAGATATTATAAGCTACCATGTAGTAGTTGGTTAGGAGCCCAGACTAGAATCAAAAACTCAAAGGTATTGGAAAAAACACAAACAAAACACCATTCACACATATATAAATAAATCAGGATGCTTCTTATTATAGATCTACTTTGCCTGAAAGCAAAACCTATCAGGAAACAAACCTACTCAGCAAAATGTCTGAGTGATATTAATATTCTGCAGTTTGGAAGTGGGTCATGGAAAAAGAAAGCAGGTATCCTTACTACTGCTTATTTGCACTTTGTAAAATTGTATGCAGAACTTTATCATGAGACCTCCCCTCTTCCTCATTACAGAGCAAAGCTATTCCCCATGACCTCCAGTATTGACTCTGCTTTTGGTTAGATCTCGCTCTCTTCCAGGGAGACCGGGATTCTTGGACTGTCAATCTTACAAGTCACTAGAGGAATGAAGATAGCAGTTCACCAGTGATTACTCTTTATAAGAAACAGGTGGGGTAGATAGTCAAAAGATTTCTCTAGTTGGCCTTAGAACATAAGAACATAAGATATGCCATACTGGGTCAGACCAAGGTCCATCAAGCCCAGTATCCTCTTTCCAACAGTGGCCAATCTAGAATTGGCCACTGTTGGGAATTAAGTAAGCATAGGTCTACTTTTGAAATGTTGGAAGTCAACAACCAGTTTCTTTTGCAAGGACAACTTGATGTCCAGCAAAATGGTAGCCAATTAAATAGAGGAGGGATCATAGAAAGATAGTGATGACATTCAGTGCTATCCAGTGAATATTAACCAGTTTATTTATTTAGACAGTTTTGTATGCCACCTTATCCTTCAAACAAAGTGGTCACAGCACAATTGGGGGATATGTTTAACACCAGGGGATATGAGACACATACACTAATACTTACAGGGAACTTTGAGGGTTAAGTGGCTTGCTGAAGACCACAAGGAGCACCTGTTGGACTAGAAACTCCAGTCCTTCTGGCTCAAGGTTGCTGTCCTCTAGCAGGATTTGAACCCCTGACCTTCTGGCTTGAGGTAACTTGCCCCAACCACAAGGCCACTCCTCCCTGTTAAGTCTGGTTAGAAAAACTACTGCTGTAAATTACCCAGATATCTTTATATAGTTAGCTTTCACCAGCGATTTCCAAATCCTCATATTTAACAGATTTTTGAATCTCCAATTAAAGATAATGAAATAACTTGCCTTGTTTTCTTTAACTGATTTTTGTCATCTGCTAGCCCAATCCAGATGAGTGGGTTATGCTCCTCAGCCAGCAGGTGGAGGCACACCAGAGCAACTTTCAGTGATGTCATCACTTGTATATCTGCTGGAGCAGCACTGAGAGAAGCCAGTATTGTTTGCCTCCAGCAGGTGACAAGGTGTGTGGGTCAGTGCAGCAGTGCAGTTAGGCCTGTCTCCCTTTGTGTTTGAGACCTTGACCCAGTGTTTGTTCAAAGCTTGAGTACATCTATTGTCTCCTCAAGCCAACAGTTGTCCTGTGTCCAGCACTGTCACACACAGGTTCCAACACTGGTGAGCTAGAGAGAAGACAAGAGGACTCCATGGGGATTGAAAGGGACTGGTAAACCTGGGCCCAGGCCCTCCTTCCCTCTCACTGCAGTTTCTGCTTTTTTCCCCTATTTTTATTTTTGTCCTTTTTCTTTATTTCACTCTTTCTTTTTGTTGCTTGATTAAAGAAGTTAAAAAATAACTCCTTTCAGAACGCTGGCTGTGGCTTGCTGGGAGGCCCTTCTCGGGTTTCTGCAGTTGGCTTGTCAGCAAGGCCAGTTCAAGTAGATGAGGTGCCCTTGCCAAGCCTCATCCCTTGTGCCCTCCTCCCCATCCTCCATTACTGCCCCTGCTGCCCCTCTCTGGGACCTGCAGCGGTGGCAATGGCTTCAAAAGGCCCTGTGGCGCTCACCTGAAACTTTTGGCACGGGGCTGTTTGCTTCCGCCTCCTCTGATGTCAACTTTCTGGTTGCAATAAATACAGTAAAAAGTGTTTATTTCTACATAATATAAAATGATATTTCAGTCCAACAAACACCTTTATCAGAAATGTCTATATATATAAACTGTGCAGTTGGATCTCTGTCTGCACTGTTTTGCCTGTGACCACAAGGTGAGGTGACCTAACATATGCTCTTTGAAAACTGTGTGCGGCACCATCAGGGTAATAGGAAGAAGGTAAGTGGGAGTTGAACTGCAGAAAAAGGAGGTGTTCTGCTCTCTATCTTCTCTTCTGTGTCTCTTTTTAATGCAGGCTCAGGCTGCCTTTATCCCAGGTCTTAGTTTTTCTTGATTTGAATATTTGGTGCTTTAGCTGTAGTATAGGGAAGAGAAGTCCCCAAGTTTCCTTTGATTCAAAACAAGATTCACCAGATCTTTATATTGTAATGCCTGGGCACCTTTTTTTATTGGAGACCTAGAGTACACTGTGGGTAAAGGCTGCCAAGCCCAGGTCTTTCACCCTAGGAACTATTTGGAATGTGTGTGGGGGGGGGGGAGGGGGGGAAGGGGGGCTTCTATAATGGTGAGCCTTCAGCAGAGGTGAGCCTTCAGCAGAGGTGAGGTCTCCTAAGGTACTTTCTTTTTAGTCATTACAGATACTCAAAAAGGCAATGTCCAATCTGAGTGGGCTATCGAAAAACAAAGAGATTTGAGCAGATTCTTCAAGACAGGAAAAGCTGCTATAAGATAAATAGGTCAATTGCTATTCAGAATGAATCTTTGGATTCCCAAGTCCCTTGCCACTCTGTTTGACCATACAGTCTTCTCTTTCTGAGTAGACTCTACTTCCCTTCCAATGTCTCTTAGCCGATTGACTGAGTCTTTCCTCTGGTTTGAGGAACCTCTCAGGGATCTATAGTGACAGAAAATCCTTGCTCCAATGCTCTGGATTCACTGAACTCCTGTAACTCCTTAGGTTCATGGAACCTCCTTAGGGATCAGTGGAGAAAGCTTAATCCCTACTCAATAGACCACCTTGGCTCTTTGACCCACGTCTTCAGAGTCCAAGCACTCTGGTTAAGAGTTCAGGTCACTCTGCAAGAAGGACAGATAAATTCTGAAGGCAGACCTAGATTCCCTGTCTGAGGAAGGTTTTATAGAGCCAATTATATCATCCATGCATCATGAATATATTTACGCAAAGACACACACTACTATCCACTGTTTGAAGACACCGAGGGGTCTCTGAAGCCTGCTTATTGAGTTAGGGCACAGTAAAATACTGTCGCACAGTCAGTGTGGGTGCACATACTTACTCCTCAAGAGTCCATGGCTCCTTACAATGCCAATCAGGGGACAGTCACAGGTGGTCTTCTACAAAAGGGCGGTAGGGTGCTGCACCTAACATGCCAAAAGCACAGAAACTATGATGCATTAGGTGAAACACCACCACGTTAAGTGTCGGGGGTATGGAAAGGATCTTCCTGGCAGTTAACGTGGAGCCCCGTCCCCTAGTGAATGCCACATTAGCGCAGGTGCACTTAACTCCCCCTATTGAGGTAGCATTATGCAGTTAGCATTCGGTGTGAACCCAGCACTAACTGCACTGAGCTCACCCTGCCCACTCTGCCTCTACCGTGCCCACTCACAACCCTAATGTGCGTTTCACAGGTAGCATGGGAATTGTCCCGTGCTGTCATGCCTAGCAGTGCGTGTCCCAACATGCATTCAGCATGAACCAGAACACAAATTAAGAGCCTTTAGTAAAAGGCCCCTACAGAATTGTATAAGTAACACTCAGTGGCTGTGAAAGCTACTTAAGCAGCTGTACTTTTGCAAGCAATAACAGGCCAAGCAGGCAAGTGAACCCGAGTCTCCTCCACAGCAGTGCCATATGCTAACCACTGGGTCATCTGGCTGTGACTTAAACATATCTCTGCTTGCTGATCTGGCAACCACATCAGTTGTGTGTTTTCTAACAGCCTAAATTCTGATGGAAAATTTTGGATGAGCTCCGTAAACATTGGCTTCTGCTATTTTTAGCATCCCCCCTTTCGTTCCAAAGCTTTCATGCCTTATTTCCAAGATTATTATTAGTGGGACTGTGTCAAAATGAAAGTTCTGCCTTGCTCAGATCTATTTTTTGCTTCCCTTTTGTGGTTTGTTCATAACGTGGGAATCTGCTAAACCATGAGCAGAAAGTGGTCTGAGAAATTACAGTATGGAAGTGGAAAATGTTAGCTCTTTCTACAGGAAGTTGCTGAGAAAGGCGCTTTAAAAGACTTGGGCTCTTTTTTTAGCATAGGGGTTTTAATATCTATAACATGTAATATGCACATACCCTGGTAAGATATATATTATAGATATGAGATATATAATAACAGCATGAATCTTACCAGGGTGTGTGCATGCCTCTGCCAACATTTGAAATCTATTTCGAGGGATATTTTAAAGAGAAGAAACATACTGAATTACCAGACACCCTTTTCTTAATGAAATAGATTCATTTTGGGGTACTCCATTTTCATAAGAAAACAAAATTGCAACTTAATCTTGTGTCTGTGGCTTTTGTTTTTTGATAAGTAGAATAGAAATTCTATGTTGAATGATGCTGAGAAGATCAAGAAAAGCTGGAAGGAATATACAGAGTTTTTATATGATAAAGATCAAGTGGACCAACAGCCGTTTCATCCTGTACCTTATGATCGGGAACCATTGGTGATGAAAGAAGAAGTTGAAGCAGCATTGAAAGCCTTATCAAAGAACAAAGCACCAGGCATTGATGGCATTCCTATAGAAGTATTGCAACAATCTGATGCAGCTGTTACCATACTTACAAGGCTCTGCCAAGAAATATGGCAGACAACATCATGGCCAACTGACTGGAAAAGATCTGTGTTTATACCAATACTAAAGAAAGGTGATCCAACTGACTGTGGAAATTATCGAACAATCGCTCTGATCCCACATGCCAGCAAGATTCTACTGAAGATTATTCAAAAGAGACTACAACCATACCTGGAACAAGAACTACCTGAAGTGCAAGCAGGGTTCAGGAAAGGGCAAGGAACAAGAGACATCATTGCGGATGTGAGATGGATCCTTGAAAAGACTAAAGAATACCAAAAGAATATCTATTTGGGCTTTATCGACTATAGCAAGGTTTTTGACTGTGTAAACCATGAGAAACTCTGGGCCACATTAAGAAGCATGGGTATACCAGAACACCTGATCGTTCTCTTGCGCAATCTGTACATTGATCAAGAAGCAACAGTTCGAACGGAACAAAGAGAAACAGAATGGTTTAAAATAAGCAAAGGTGTAAGACAAGGCTGCATACTTTCCCCCTACCTGTTTAATTTATATGCAGAACAAATCATCAGAGAAGCAGGATTGTATGAAGACAACAGAGGTGTGAAGATTGGTGGAAGACTCATCAACAACCTTCGCTATGCTGATGATACTACATTACTGGCTGAAAGTGAAGATGATCTGAAACATTTGCTTCTCACAGTCAAAGAACATAGTCTCAAAATGGGCCTGCACCTTAATGTAAAGAAGACAAAGATCATGACAACTGGCATAATCAACAGGTTCATCGTTGAAGGAGAAGATATTGAAATTGTGAACAACTTTAATCTACTTGGATCAACTATCAATAAAGAAGCAACAAGCAGTCAAGAAATCAAACGACGCATTGCTCGGCAGAATGTCTATGAAAGACCTAGACAAGATTCTCAAGAGCAGAGATGTCTCTCTCCATATAAAGATTCGACTTGTTCAAGCCATGGTATTTTCAATAACATCATATGGATGTGAAAGCTGGACAGTGAAAAAGACAGACAGGAAGAAAATTGATGCCTTTGAATTATGGTGCTGGCGGCGAATACTGTGTATACCATGGACTGCCCGAAGAACAAACCAGTCGGTACTAGAGGAGATCAAACCTAAGCTTTCTTTAGAAGCTCAGATGACAAGACTTCGACTTTCATACTTTGGACACATCATGCGAAGAGAGAGATCATTAGAGAAAGACATCATGCTTGGCAAGATAGAAGGTCAACGCAAAAGAGGAAGGCCAGCAATGAGATGGATTGATACAATAACAGCAGCTACGGGTACCAGTCTGTCAACAATGAGCCGCTTGACTGAAGACCGAACACAATTTAGGATAGCTATCCAGAGGGTCGCCATGAGTCGACTCCGACTCGACGGCACTTAACAACAACAACAACAGAATAGAAATCTAGGGGCTAATGTTGAGTAGAAAGATATCCCATTAAAATTGACATCAACCAGATAATCAGTCAATGTATCTGATTCAGTCAGGCTGCTGAATATACTGGGGTCAATGATAAGTGCCACAGAAATTATCCACATGGCAGCGATATTTAGCGGCTATCTGGATAGTGGCAGTGCGCGCTATTCTAGCCAGATATTCAATGCTGACCACTTCTAGAAAATCTTTCATTTAGACCTAGTTTCTCATTATAAAACGGTAAGTCCACATCTATTTTTAAACATACCTAAACCACACACAAGTAATGCCTCCACTATGCCTCCTTGAAATCTCTGATCCCAGGTGTTCTAGGTGTGCGAATAGTGGCTTTGCAGGATCACTATTTGCATGTGTGTGCAATGTAGCCATGTCAATTCTGCCATTTACACCTCTAGATTCTTCTAAAATGATCTCTTAAAGCTTCTAATGGCCACATTAGGATCTTCATTACTGGTGATGGCTAACATCCATTAACAATGGACTCCAGTAGTTGACACCACATCTTCTAACCGCTCCAGAAACCTCATGTCACTTTCTAACTGGGTAGGGAAAATATTGATTACCTGTCGAGGATACTTCTATATTGATTATCGGTGGAAACTGGGGCTATAGAGATGCTAAGGGTAGATCATCCCAAAGAGTGAGATTTGTCAGACGGTGTGTCATATGGTATTGTAAATGAAAAAGAAACATAAAATGATATTTGCTTTTCTTTCATGCTTCTGGAAGGATATACTGTAGATAGAGTTGAGGCAATCTGAGAATAATTTTCAAAGGAAATTTCCCAGTTGTCTGAGTAACTTTTCTGGGCTAAAAAAGTTTTCCATTCAGTGACTAAAGGTATGTAGACCTATTTCACACCACCTGTACTTATAGGTGCAGGTATAAGGGATGGGGTAGAAAGGGGTGCTCCTACTGGTTAAGCCACGTGACGTTTCTCCTCTTGGGTTTTCCTCCGGTGAAAGCAGTGATCAAGATCAGTGCATGGCCCTGAGGCTCTAATGAGTGAGAGAAAGGTCTCAAAGAAAGCGAGAGAGAGAAAGAGAGTCTTCAAATAAGTGAGACAATATTAGGTATAAGTGTGTCATAGAAGAGACACTGACCTAGAGGCATTATTTATGATGCACTTAAGGATGCTCATGGGTGGTGCCATAATGCTCAATAAAAAGATGTGTTTTCAGGTCTTTGCAGAACTGCTGTAAATCTTTTATAGCTCTTAGATTATCAGGCAAGGCTTTCCATGATGCTGGGGCAACATATGAAAAAGTCCTTGTGCTAGTTGTTCGTGGAGCAAACGTGATGGGGTATGACTAAAGTGTTTTGAGTGCAGTTTCTTCTTATTTTGGAGTGAATGGGGGCCGTAAGTAGCGATACTAGAGGTGTTGTGGCAATATTATTAAGATACTTGAAAATAATCAGTAAGTATTTATCCTTGATCCAATTGGTAACCAGTGAAGGTTATGGAGTATTGGGGTAATATGATCGGTGCGTTTTGCCTTCAATACTATATGTGCAGCAAGGTTTTGGGCTAGTTGCAATTGGTGGATGGTTTTCTTGGGAAGACCTTGGAGGATACTGTTACAATAGTCATGATGTGGCATTATTAGTGCCTGTAGGATAGTTCTAAATTCATTTTCTTCAAGTAGTGGTCTTAGATGTTGAATTGTACGTAATTTAAAGTAAACAACTCTGGTGACTGATTTTATATGTGCTACCATGTTTAACATTTGATCTAGGATAACGCCGAGATATTTCACCTCCTTTTTGATCTGAATTTCAACACCTTGTATTTGTATTTTATTGGGAGAATTAAATTTCAGATTCTGGAAACATAGAGTACCTCGGTTTTATTAATGTTGATCCTCAAGTTGTGTGTTCTGAGACATTGAGATATCTCATCTAGGCATGACAGTATTTGTGAACATGATGGGTCAGAGATTTCTATGGGAAGATACATCATATTATCATCTGCATAGATGATAGTTAACCTTGTGCTTTCTGAAGATGTTGCATATAGGCTGAATATAAAGGTCGAATAATAAAGTGGAGAGTGAGGAGCCTTGAGGGATACCGTGTTCCTTTTTAAAAGTAGAGGCCCAATCTGTACCCTCTGTGAATGATTTGTTAAGTACGACCTAAACCATTGTATGACTGTAATCCAATTTCCATTAGTCTTTTGATAAGTATTTTATGATTAACACTATCAAAGGCTGTGGCAATGTCGAGAAAAATTAAGATGAATGCTTGCTTGCTAGAATCTAAGCTACAAATGAGATTCTTCAGAAAGTTTAGCATTAGGGTCTCTACACCATGATGTGTTCTAAACCCATGCTGTTCCTCATCAAGTGGAGTGTTAAGTTCAACAAAGTCTAATATTTGATTTTGCACAATTTTTTTAATGATCTTGGCTAAAAACGGTAGGCTTCATATGGGTCTATATGAATTGGGGAGGCTTTTATCTGCAGTTGGATCACTCCAATGCATACATGGTACAGTGGGAATTTCTTCAAGATGTCATGGTTTTGCTGGTGCTGAGGTACTTTGTCAGTTAAGTCGACTGGATGGACCCTGCAGTTCTAGTACTCATATTTACAAAAAGGTGCTCTTCACACGTTCCTTGAAAAGCATTGCACTATATAAACCATGAAATTGCAATCATCTCTTCCAATTTTAGATTTTTACATACTAAATGATATTTTAAATATTGAATATATGTATTTACTAAAAACAATTCCACTTCATCTTTACTGTAGATTATTTTAGCTTAAATGAATTTGCAACTATTTCACTTTTCTGTGGCTTTCATTGACATTTAAGCTTAGGTGAAAGAAAGCCTGCGGGAGGAAGGGCAGCTGAGAGAACTCTCCTCTCTTGAGGTAGCAACTAGAGTAAATCTAAACCAACCTCCCCAAAAGTTGCTTTTTATTCTTTCCAACCCAATGGAAGTTGGAAAGAATTATATAAAGGGGTCGAGAATGTCTGTCTGTCTGGGGACAAAATAATGCACTGAAAAATTAATGGATTAGGATGAAACTTGGCAAGTGGGAAAAACTGGTAAAAAGACACAATGAGATTGAAAATGGGCCAGATCAGACTGGGAGCTCCAGAGAAATAAGCCCCCCCCCCCCAAACTAGCCCAATGTATTTCTGTTGGAGAAGGAGTTACAGCTTCTGTAGCATACAAACTTACATATAAGGAAAAACAGCAGTTAGGGAATTGCTCCTATCAAGATCCCTCTGCCTGTTCTCTACTCTCCCAACTCCCCTCTCCAAAAAAATGCCCCCCCCCCCAGTTTTCCCACCACCTCACACATGGAAGTCCAACAGAGTGAAGCTAAGCAAGTAACTTGGGCTCAGATTAAAGTTAGAGAAGATACACACACCAAGGGATGGAATATCTGGAAAATCAGAAGAGGAAGAATAATTGAAAATTCTTAAATTTCTCTAAGCCAGACCTCAACAAATGTTCTTAGGATCTAGAAAGGCTGAAATTTTATTTATTTATTTATTTATTTTTGTGCAATTTGCAAACATGCTTTCATAATGTGCACAAGGCAATGTACCACAAGCTATTAATTTTAGTAGAAGTTTAAACACAAATAGATTTATGTGTTTTGCAAATTTGCAAACTGCACGAATCCCCTTGACGGGGATATTCCGCAGCACCTGGTTAATGCTTTGGAATATCCCCTGCTAACCTACTTAAATGCCTCGTCGCTGTCCGGTTAGTGATGGGACATTCCAAGGGCAGAATGGGGAGCAGCTCCACTGGCTATCTGGTCAGCAGCGATATTCAATTGCTGAATGGATAAAGTTAGGACAGGTGATAGGTTGTCCGAACATGAAGGGGCGTTTTAGAAAAGGCATTCAAGTGCAATCTGGGGACATCCATAGAAGAATGTATAGAAAAACACCGGGGACATTTGTGTTTCAGTCATGTTTAGAAACAGAGATACCCTTGACATGGACTCCCCTGCCAGTGTCCCCGCTATGAAACTGTGAAGCAGGGGAATCCATTTTAAGCAAGGGTGTATACAGGGACATCCAGCGACATGGCTGAACAAAAACATGAGCCTCCATCCCTCATCAGTGTTCGCTGTCAAATTGTCACATAAAGGGATGTATTGTATTTTAATCCATATTACATAGCGTGTAGTTCCCACTACCCCATTGCTTGCAATTAACCTTGCTACACAGCCTATAAACTCCTTGCTACCCACTGCTTGTATTTTTAAGCTACATTGCATAGCGGATAGTCCCCACTTGTAACTCTACATATACTGCATAGTGTGTACAATCCTCAGCCACCTCATTGCTCATAATATAACATACACTGCATAGCCCCACTATTCCTCTCTATGGCCCCACATCACATTGTCCTTCACTTCCTCATACTCCCCAACTGCCTCCCCTCCTACCAGCACCCTCACTCCTCTCCCCCCATTCTCCCTCTACCTTCCTCACTTCTCCCTCCATTCTGTCTTCTAACCTAGCATCTGCTCTTGAGCTTCATCACACCCTCCCCTCATTCAACCAGCCCCTCTCTCTTTAAGGCAACCCCACCCTCGCTTCTGCCGTACTGCCTCTGCTTTACCCCATTCTCTACTACTCCTTCTCTCATCAGGTAATATCAACCCCAACCCTGGCCCCCCTCGATTTCTTTCTCACTCTAAGAAGAGTTCCTCAAGTAACTTATCTAATCTCATCCATATCCCTCTCCTTTCCCCCTTCACCCTCCCTCACTCATACCCCAATCACTCATCCAGAGATATCAACCCTAACCCCATCCCCTTTAGAGTTCTGTCTCATTCTAAGAAAAGATCTTCATGTAACCTATCTAATATCATCAATATCTCCCTTCTTTCCCCCTCCACTTCCCCTCCCTCATATGCCTCATGGAGGGCACATTCATCCAGAGACACTCACCCTTACCCTGGCCCCTCTAGATCTCTGTTTTACTCTGGAAATAGATCCTCACATAACGGCCCCCCTAGACCTCTGTCTTACTCTGAAAAGAAATCCTCACATAACTTGTCTAACCTCATCCAGATCCCTCTCCTTTCCCCCTCCATTCTCCCATTCCCATGTGCCTTATGGAACGCACGCTCAGTCTCTAATAAACTTGCTTTTACTCATGACCTCTTTATCTCTAAAGCATTACATCTTCTTGCCCTAACTGAGACCTGGCTCCTCCCAGATGATACCGCATCCTCTGCTGCTCTCTGTCACGGGGGCTACCAGTTCTCCCATACACCTCGATCCACTGGGCACGGTGGTGGTGTTGGGCTACTACTTTCTCCCTTCTGCCAATTCCAACCCCTCCTGCTGCCTCAGTCACACTCCTCCCTCTCTTTTGAAGTCCACTCCATTTGCCTCTTCATACCACTTCCCCTCCGAGTATCTGTTATCTTTCGCCCACTTGACAAATCCGCATCCACCTTCCTTACCGACTTTGACTCCTGGCTCTCCGTCTTTCTGGATCCATCTTCCCCCCCTCTTATTCTTGGTGATTTTAACATTCACGTCGATAACCCCTCCAATCCCCATGCTTTAAAGCTCCACTGCCCCCACCTACCTGCACGGCCACTGCCTTGACCTGATACTCTTCTCTAATTCCTCTCCCTCAAATTTCCGTAACTCAATCCTTCCCTCATCTGACCATCACCTTTTAACCTTTAATCTTCAGCTTCCGCTGTCTCAACCTCGTTCTGTCTCCTCCAACCTATTTAGAAACCTTCATAATATCGATCCCTTGACTCTCTCATCCACCATTTCTCCATATCTTTCCTCCATTATGTCCTCCAAGTCCATCAACGAGACAGTAATCTCTTATAATGCTACACTATCCTCGGCTCTAGACACTCTTGCCCCACCCACCCCACATCCTGTCAGACGCTCTACTCCCCAGCCCTGGCTTTCATCCACAACCCGCTACCTACACACCTGTGCCCGTTCTGCTGAACACACTTGGATCAAATCCTGCTTTCCGGAAGACCTTCTACACTTCAAATTCATGCTTGGCTCCTTCCAGTCAGCCGTAGCACTTGCCAAACAAGAATACTACATCCATCTGACTAACTCTCTTGCCTCTGATCCTCACCGCCTCTTTAATACCCTCAATTCTCTCCTCAAGGTGCCCCTGCTCCCGGTCCCACCCTCCCTTTCTGCCCAAACCCTAGCCGATTACTTCCATGACAAAATCCACAAGATTACCCTCCAATTCCCCACTTCCTCATCTACCTCCCCCACCAATCCTCCCCCCCATCCATACTTCCTCTGCTACCCTCTCCTCCTTCCCTACAATCTCCGATGAGGAAACCGCACTCCTTCTTTCCTCCTCCAAACCCACCACCTGTTCCTCTGACCCTATCCCCACCCATCTCCTACACCCTATCTCTCCCACCGTTGTCTCTTCCATCTCTCATATTCTCAACCTGTCAGTCACCACTGCACCTCTCCCTGTAGATTTCAAACATGCTGTCGTCACACCTCTCCTCAAGAAACCCTCACTTGATCCCACCTGTTCTTCTAACTATCGACCCATCTCCCTCCTTCCCTTCATTTCTAAACTACTAGAACGAGCAGTCCACTGCCACTGCCTCAACTTCCTGACCTCCCAGACCCTCCTAGACCCACTACAATCTGGCTTCCGTCCCTTACACTCCACTGAAACGGCTCTTACAAAAGTCTCCAATGACTTGTTCCTGGCTAAATCTAAGGGCCTCTACTCTGTCCTCATCCTTCTCGACCTCTCTGCTGCCTTTGAAACTGTTGACCACAATCTTCTCCTCATCACCCTCTCCTCGCTTGGTTTCAAGGGCTCCATACTATCCTGGTTCTCCTCCTACCTCTCCCATCGCTCCTTTAGTGTATGCTCTGGTGGCTCCACCTCCTCTCCCACCCCGCTCCATGTTGATATACCCCAGGGGTCCATCCTGGGCCCCCTCCTTTTCTCTCTCTATACCCAATCCCTTGGCGCCTTATCTCCTCCCATGGCTTTCAGTACCATCTCTATGCCGATGACTCCCAAATCTACCTCTCTACTCCTAATATCTCTCCAGCAATCCAGACCAAGATTTCTGCCTGCCTTTCTGACATCGCTGCCTGGATGTCTCACCACCGCTTGAAATTGAACATGGCCAAGACTGAACTCCTTGTCTTTCCCCCCAACTCCTCCCCTCCTCTTCCCCCTTTCTCAGTCTCCGTGGATGGATCTACAATCCTTCCTGTTCCCTCAGCCTGCAATTTGGGGGTCATCTTTGACTCCTCTCTCTCCTTCTCCACACATATCCAGTTCGTAGCTAAGACCTGCCGCTTCTTTCTCTACAACATTAGCAAAATCCGCCCCTTCCTCTCTGAACACACTACCAAAACACTAGTCCACTTCTTAATCTCCTCTCGCCTCGACTACTGCAACCTACTCCTTGCTGGTCTCCCCATGAGCCATCTCTTTCCCCTTCAATCTATACAAAATTATGCTGCTCGACTAATCTTCCGCCAGTCTCGCCATGCCCACATTACTCCTCTTCTCAAGTCACTTCACTGGCTCCCTACCCAATTCCGCATCCATTTCAAACTTCTCCTGCTGACATATAAATGCATTCACTCTACAGCACCTCAATACCTTTCATCTCTCCCTACATCCCCTCTCGGGAACTTCGCTCCTCAAACAAATTAGGCCTTTCACTCGCACCGCTAACTCCCGACTTTGCTCCTTTCACCTTGCTTCACATTACGTCTGGAACAGCCTACCTGTATCTATACACCAAGCACCCTCCCTGGCCCTCTTCAAATCCAGATTGAAGACTCACCTCTTTACTATCGCTTTTAGATCCTGACTTCTATCCTTTATCCTGACCTGACTCCAGTCAATTGTCATGACTAATTGTAAATATCATATTTGTTTTGCCCCCAATTGACTAATGCTCTGTATTGTCTTGATTAGATTGTAATCTTTGAAAAGCAGGGACTCTGACGAGCAGGGACTGTCTCTTACAGGCATGTCTGTACAGTGCTGCATGCGTAGCGCTATATAAATGCTGAATAGTAGTAGTAGTAGGATGTGAATGTACCTCATTCTCTCCTCCAGATGTTTGCCTGACAGAGCAAGCACTTTTCAGTGGAGCAGGAATAACATTTGGTGCAGTTCAGGACATCCAGGATGTTTCTGCAATCAGGCGAGGACATCCAAGTTCTTTCCCCCATTCTGACTTGGACGTCTTTGTGCTGGGGATGTCCAGAAACCTGGCTGCTAAAATGGCTCCAGAGATGTCTCTGTGCTTTGGGCGTCTCTATGCCCATTTTCAGACATCCAAAGCATGAACAGGGCTTCTAAATAACCTCTTTTATGCAGCTTTGCAATCCGGTTAGCGGCTGAATATCACTGCTGACCGGATTGCAAAACCCCATTCTGCGTTAGCTGGATATTCAGTGCCAGACACTGGATTTGCCTCGGCACTGAATATCCAGTTCTAATTGTAATAGTGCTGGCCACCACTGCTGAAAATACCCCCTGGAGTAAATGCAGCAGAGGTGCAAATCAATAAAATCAGCAGTAAATACATTCCCAAAATTCAACCTGCAATAATTTACTTCCCAACCTAGAAACACCACCCTTCCAGTGCATGCACGTAAAACAATAGAAAAACTCAATTCAATTGCAGGCATTGCCAACTACTTGTCTTTCTGCTTTGCAGTTGTTTCTCATTTTTCCTACATAAAGACACATGGAGCCCGATTTAGAAAGGGGCATGTCCGAGCCCCGTGCATGTCTCCATAGAGGACGTGCACACACAGCACCGATTCCATAACTCCGCATAGACACACATACGGGGATGTAGAATTAGCGTGTGGCCATTTCCGGGGAAGCACACCTAACTGGCGGCCTATCGCTCTGTCTTGAGCCATGCACACATGTAGGCCATGGACATACTGCTCATGTTGCTCCAGTCGCCCCGTGCACCTGCAACCCCAAAAATGTCCCCAACCCCATGTCTTGCAGACCATGGGCAATCGGAACCAGGAAGAAGGCCCCCTCTTTCAAAATGCACATATGAACATGGCTACCAGACAGCCCAACTTCAGTGAGGTGGAGACGAGGCTGCTGATGTTGTGTACCCCCTGAGGAAGCACATAGCGAAATGCTTAGCTGGCCCTGTGTGTGGCGTTGAGGAGCCCGATCAACAGAGGTGGCATGCATTAATAAATGACAGCATTTGGAAGATAAGTGGATTTATTTTAAGTCAGGCATCACATGCTTTGAGAGATTGCAGGTGATTTGACACATAGCTTTTGAAAATTTTGTGATATAACGTTGATAATTTAAAATTTGATAGAGCTTTTCAGGGCCGTTGATGTATAGAGGCTTAGGCTTATATATTTTATGCCAATGCCCTAACCTCATTGGATTCTGAGGACCTTTTCTCCTCCTATTTTAAGTTGTACAAACCTGATGTGAACAATGTGGAGATTGGTGGAGTAATGTTGTTTTGTATTGGTCAATTGACTTGCACTCTGGTATTGACTTTTTTATGAGAGTGTTGGGATGCCAGTTACCTGGCCTTGGCACCCTCCACAGGGTGCTGGGGCTGCTGCCTGTGATCAGGGTATGTGTGCCCTGGGGCTTCCAAAGGCCTTGGGTCACTGTGACCCATTTGGGGCCTCCTGTCTTGCTTGCTGGCCAGTGGTGGCTATCCTGGACACATTTGCTTGTCCTTGGCTGTGCCATGCAGATGTTTCTCTGGGCATGTTCGGACCAGCATGGTGTGGTTGCTGCATGTGGTGCATAGATACATGCGCCTCATATTCTGCATAGTGTGGTGCTGTGGATGTTACATTGCCACATCGGGTGGTGGCGGGTTGTGAATCCCTGGCTGTCTGGTTCTCAGCTAGTGCTGTTTCCAGTGCACTACACTTTTACTATATAATGTGCATGGTTGCCGGTAGCTATAGCCTGCATTGCGGCATCACACTCTGCTCATGGTTGGCAGGCATCACACTTTAACTTTAACTTTAACTTTATTCCACACTTGATAGACCGCTTACGTTAGAAACATTAAAGCGGTGTACAAAAATAAAAAGGCAGCACTGCAAACTACGGAAAAAGGAACGCCAAAATAATAGGAAAGAAACAAAAGTATAGCACAAAACTGTACAAACAATAATAAATAACAATTAACGAGGGCACAAGTTAAAACAACAAGCAGTAATCAAGTAACAGGTTAAAAACAATAAAACCTAAACAATGATAACATAAGTTAAAATAAAACCGAAACAATAATAGGCAATAAATAGCCGCCAAATTAACAATATCCAAATACTAACCAATGATTAACACCAAAAATATAAGCAAAGAAACAGACAGTACCACTAACAAGACAAACAGAAGGGGGACAGGACCAACCAGACTAAAACAAAACACTTAACCAAGGACGGAATCAGGGAGGGAAAAACCAGAGGGGAAAATCAAGGGGGGAGCTCAAACGCTTTATGAAACAGGTGAGTTTTGAGACAGGATTTAAACTGTGAGTAGGAGGATTCTAAGCGGAGAGATGCAGGCAAGGCATTCCACAACCAAGGTCCCAGGAAAAAGAAAGCAGCCTGACGGGTCTTTTCAAGGTGGGCATGAGATGGGGACGGTAAGACCAAACGGTTAGCGTGAAGGGAGCGAAGCTGACGGTAGGGCGTGTGGAGGGAAATTAAATCAGCCAAATATAACGGGTTATTAGTATAAAGTGCACGATGAATAAGAATCAGAAGTTTATAATGAAACCTAACACGGAGGGGCAACCAGTGAAGACGAATGAGGATGGGAGTAATGTGATCAAAACGACGAGCGAAGGTTATAATACGGGCAGCAGTGTTTTGTATGAGCTGTAAACGATGTAATTGATACTTGGGGAGGTTTGCCAGAAAAATATTACAGTAGTCCAGACGACTAATGATAAGTGCAAGGGCAAGAGTGACCAGGGACCCAAGGGGAAGAATGGAGCGAACAGCCCGAAGACGACGAAGAATAGCAAAGGAGCGTCTAGTGAGGGAAGAAATATGATCGTGAAAAGAGAGAGAAGAGTCAAGAATCACCTCATGGACAAGTATGTGGGTGTTGTGGTGCCTTGTCCAGCATCCATTTCTATCCTCTAGCCATTGGTTTTCCATGGGCCAACTGTGCTGGGCCTGGTCATGCTTGTGCTGTACCAGGCCAGCCCCTGTGCTAGCTTCATTCACCCTGGCCAGCATGGGTTACTCATAGGGGATAATTGTTGTGTTCGGGACACATACAATAGATATCTTACACTTGCAAATCCATCTGACCACCATGACACGATCTAGATAGTGCCTGGGTAGAGTTCACTCCTGCCAGATTGTACTGCATGGCTCTTTATATGGCAGCTGGATACTGACATTCTACATCTGGCTCGTTGCAGTCACACCTTGGACATCTATCCAGTAGTATCACTTATCCATATCACAGCTCTGGAATGCATGGTTCTTTTGAACCATGGCTAGGATTTTAAACAATGGGCATCCTTCCACTGCTGGCGGTTGACTTCCTCATATTTCCTGCCTTTCCTACAGTGGCCTGGGTGACTTTACATCTGGGGGACACTTTTGATTTAGATACTAACATATCTCATCTGGGGGAACAACAGAGATTAGGTCCCCTTTCATTCTGGGGCAGATGATTCTACTGTAGCATTTGGATAACCTACCCCCATATACCTATCTCTGCCATTGCCACACATATTTGGTGGTCCACCCCTGGGGACTAATTTACTTGGTACCATGTTTATGGTGGCAACATTCATGTTTATGGGGCACACCTCAATCTCTGTGCATCCTCTTTGTCCATTTATTTGTTACATAGTCATACATGGATGATTTATGTTTATGTTTATGCAATTTCTTGATATACCACTCAGGCTGAAGGTCATCAGAGCGGTTTACAATCACTACAAACAGGTACTGGATACATTCCCAAATAGATTTGAAGGGTTGTTTAAGAGATATTCCCACATCATGACAGCAGCAATTACATGTGTGGACTTCCTTTCACATGGAAATGCTCTCTTAGCCATCTCATTGCTGTCACCTTAACATTCCCCAGAGGGGTGATGTGGGCAGTCCGAGGGGGTGTCTTGGAGGAGGCCCATGGTGTAGACATGGGTTCCCCTAGTCACATATCATGCTGCAATTGCATTATGTGCACGGCCAGCCTGCAGACATGTCTATTTCGGACATGGGCACTGTTTGCACCTGATTTTGCATGTGCCTGTGGGGCCGGAGATGTGTTTTTCAGGGTTTTTGCAGGTGCTATTCAGCCACCCCATGACTTGGACATGGGGAATAATTTTGGACATTCCCATGCACACCATATTCTGGGACATTAGACATTTCCGATCCTGCCTATCGCCAAACTGTACCTGCTGATACCACACCACTCGGGTAGAATGTGTATCTCCTAGGCAGCCTGTCACAGACAGCAGTATGTTAATACACAGTAGACATTACTATTTTATTTATTTATTTAACTGTATTTATATCCCGCTTTTCACCGGGTCAAAGCGGTGTAACAAAAAAAAAATGGGGGGGGGGGGGGGTAATCAGTTATAGGGTAGGGCCATCACCAGGAGGGCAACATTGATGATTTCAGGAAAGGATGGACATAGACATGGACGAGGTAACATAATTTTGATCATAAGTTCTTGATGAGTGGGTTATTGGACAGTTATTTGTGGGAGTTTGTTTCTATTTGAGATATTTTTGGAATAAGATGGTTTTTAGCTGTTTTTTGAATGACAAGAGATTGCTGTTGTTCTTGATGCTGGTTGGTAGAGAATTCCAGAGGGACGGAGCATAAAGTTCAAAAGCTCTGTTGCAGGTCCGTTGTGTGCATTTGGTTCTTTTGTGAGGGACAGTGAGGGAGTTGCTGGAGGTCTGTCTGGTTGTCTTGCCGTGGGCTGGACGAGATAGGAGGGTGCGGAGCTGGGTGCCTTGTGTTTGGTGGATGGCTTTGTGGGTGAGTAGAATAGCTTTGTATTTAATTCTTGCTTCAAGGGGAAGTATGTGTAGGTCCCTCAGAATTGGGGTGATGTGGTCTCGCTTCTTTGCATTTTGAATGATTCTTGCTGTGGTGTTCAAGGCAGTTCGGAGGGGGTTGGTCTGTGTGGCGGGTAGTCCGTGGTAGATTATGTTGCAGTAGTTCAGATGTGGGAGCGTCATAGCTTGCATTACTGTCCTAAAGTCCTGAGGTTCAAGGAGAGGTCGGAGACGTTGTACCGTTTTAGCTTTGTGGAATATAGTTCCGGTGGTTTTAGAGATTTGTTGCTTGAGGGTTAGAGCTTGGTCAATGATAATGCCCAGATATCTTATTTGTGGCTGTATCCAAATTTGTGTGGTTCCCATGTTGAGGTGTGTAGGTGGCTTGAAGTCCGGGTCTTTTGTTACTATGAGAGCTTCGGTTTTCTTTATATTAATAGACAGGTTGTTCTCTTGTAGCCAGTTGGATACATCGGTGAAGCATGCTGTTAGATGTTCATTTGTTGGATTTGTGGTTGTAATTGGGGCATAGAGCATTATGTCGTCAGCATATATGTGGAAGTTGATGTTGTGGGTGCGTATGACTGAGCAGAGCGGTCGGAGGTAGATGTTGAAGAGCATGGCTGATAGTGTGGATCCTTGAGGCACGCCTTGATGTTGCTGGAAGGGGGGCGAGGTTGAGGTACTGGTGCAGATTAATTGCTGTCTGTTAGTTAGGTAGGATTGGAACCATTGGAGTACGGTATCTTTAATCCCAATTGTTTGGAGTCTGCGTAAGAGTATGATGTGGGAGATGATGTTGAAGGCTGCTGATATATCTAGGAAGATCATGGCATATCCGGAGTGTTTTGCCTGGGTTCCTATGATGAGGGTGTTCAGCAGTGTGATCATGAGGGTCTTGACTCCATATAGCGGACGGAAACCGTGTTGTTGCGGGTCCAGTATGTTGTTGATGTCTAAATGTTCTTGAAGCTGGCGCTGGACTACTTTCTCGATTATCTTGGCGGTGAATGGGAGGCTTGCTATCGGTCTGTAGGAGGTGGGGTCTAGGGGATCTAGGTTGTGCTTTTTTAGGGTTGGTCGAATGATTGTGGTTTTGAGGATGTCTGGCATTCGTCCTTGGGTGAAGGATTCGTTGACAATATGGGTTAATGGTGCGGTCAGGTCTTCTTTGGATTTCTTTATCCAGTCAGTGGGGCAGGGGTCTAGCGGGGAGGTGGTGGTGTTTAGGCAGGAGATGGTAGATGATATTTCTTCTTCTGTGGTTGCATCGAACGTACTCCAGTCTTTGTTCATGATGGTGCAGTGGTTTGTTTTGGTTGTCTCGGAATTCTGTTGTGGATTTTGTGGTTGTTGAAGCTGTTTGTATTGTCTGGCTAATAGCTCTGGTGGGATATTTGGTAGCTGGTCAGAGTTATTAGGTGTCCTTGTCAGTTTTTTGACAATCTGAAAGAGTTCCCGAGGTTTATTTATGGCTGTGTTTATGATTTTTGAATGGTAGTCTTTTTTCGCTTTGTCCAATGTGATATTACAATGTGATATTACAGCTGCAGCAGCCTGGACCATATCTCAGTCTCCCTCATGCCCTGTGGGGCACTAGCTAGGCCCAGTGTACACCTATATGGGGTCCCAGAATGTAAATGTCAACATGTACATTGGGACATACCTTATATCATATGGTATGTCACATTCAGAGGCAGCCTCAGTGATTCCCGCCCTGGTCAACTCTACAGACATACCTTAGATGGCTTGGGATAGACCCTCAAACCAGAGAGCAGGTGCGTAGTCAGTGACAAATTCCTTTATTGCAACCAACCAACCTCTATGCATTTCGGCCAAGGGCCTTCTTCAGGGGAAACCAAAACCTCAAAAAAACATAAAAACAGTGAATAAAAAAATATAAAATATAATCAATAAATAAATACCATAGGAATTTGTCACTGTCTACGCACATGTTCTCTGGCTTGGTGGTGTTTGTGTAGGTGGTTTTGCTCTCTGTTGGATAGGTTAGGATGAACCCTCACCAGGTCCTCATACCCCAAGGGATGCAGGTCCCCGAAGACTGTCTACTATTGCTGAGCAACATATGTCTGCCCTTTCTGTGCCTCTGGCCTAAATATGCACACATTCTGTTGCTCTGATATACCATACCCATCATATCTAAGAACATAAGATATGCCATACTGGATCAGACCAAGGTCCATCAAGCCCAGTATCCTGTTTCCAACAGTGGCCAATCTAGGTCATACGTACCTAGCAGTTTCTCCCTATACCCCTTCCCACGAACACTGCTCTTCTGCCAGTTTGCCTCTATCTATGCTCTTCTCTTCTACAGCCATATCTGGACATTGCTGCCCTCACCTTGCAGCTCCATATTCCTGGAACACAGTACCTGAGTCAGTGAGTCATGCTTTGTCCCTGAACCCTCTCAGATCCTGGCTGGGTGCCCACCACATTGGTGCCACTTGGGGGTCTGATCTGCTTAGGCTCCCTAGTGTTTCCTGTCCATTCCCCTGCTGTGCTGTCTGTGCCAAATAGATTGTATGCCCCTCTGGGCGGGAGCCATCTGCTACATGTGTCTGTGCAGTGCTGCATACACCTTGTGGTGCTATAGAAATGATCATTGGTGGTTGCTATGGCTGTTGTAGGGTCTTCTGGCTATGGCGTCTGAGGCATCCCTATCTAGGTACTGGCATTCTTTGCAGCAGCTACACTTATCCCATCTGGGGTATGTCAATCTGTCTACATCCACTATCTGTGGAGCGACCCTGACTGCCTTCCCACAGCCAGCTTTGTGGCACTGCTCCTCTGGTCAGGGCTGTGTGGGAATGAGGATGGAGGGCCCTGTGCCAACACACCAGGTAGTCAGACCCCAGTTATATCACCACTCTCACAGTTCTCATGGATACTGGCCTGGGTAGAGAATGTTGGCACTACATCAGTCATGTCTCCCGGTGGCAGACACTGCAGATGTGGC
This sequence comes from Ichthyophis bannanicus, assembly GCA_033557465.1. Lineage (NCBI taxonomy): Eukaryota > Metazoa > Chordata > Amphibia > Gymnophiona > Ichthyophiidae > Ichthyophis > Ichthyophis bannanicus. The sequence continues at coordinate 858,520,015 of CM066033.1, read as the reverse complement.
TGCCCTATCACACTGCCAATGCTATCTACTGTACATGGAGTACCTTGATGGTACCAACATAGGTTCCTATATGGCTATATGTCAGAAAATATCGCTATCATTAATAGTGTCCCTCAGATTAAGGGCATTCAGGTGTGCAAATAGCACTACTACATGCTCAACAGCACGCTATGGATCATGGGCATGTAGTAGTGCTGTTTGCACTATTGGGTGCCCCTGTTATTGCTGGGCATATGTTTTGACATTTGGCTGTGGTGGGCCCTCTCTATCTTTGCCTTCCTCATCACACTGGCACCCGGTGACAATGTGGCATCCATACGGTCCAGGTACTGGCCAGGTTTTTATGTCCCTCCTGCATTGCTGCTATACAAACCAGCTCCTCCCACCCCCCCGTGCACCCCTCAAACCACACACACACACACACACTCTCACTTTTTGCGTCAACAACATGATTCTGCTGGAGGACCCTGCACCTGTAGATATCAGCTATGACATAACATATGCACATGGGGTACCAGGGCTACATATCTGATCTCCCGTTCTCACCTCAAAAGGTATCCTTTCCCTGCTCACATCCATACTATCCCTGCATCAGCAGTCCCATCTTTCTGTACATAGTTTTGTTGGGGTCCCGTAGATTGACTTCTTTGGCACATACAGCGCATAGGTGCATGGCCTGATTAGACACTATTACTCTTCTTAATATTGCTGCAAGTGTGTTTAGATATGTTTCTTTACTTTACAACATTCCCTCACTTCTGCTCCTTGTACCTTATGGTTACATCTTGTATATGGCACCACTTCAAAATATACTCATCATAACCATTCACCCATATGGGACACATTGCGGGGCAGAGCAGAATAATTTCTAAGTCTGAGCCTTATATCTCATTTCAGCAGGTATAAGGTGGACTTTTGAGTTACACCTCATACGTACATGGCTCTTTTGGGAATATGCTTTCCATGTCTCTTCAGCTGACCACATCCCTGTTCCGCCCTGTTCCATCCACATTCTTAGCTCCTCGTGCTACCACCCTAGACGTGCATGTCAGTGGTGTTTTGGAATATGGTGGGAGACGTTTTCGCCACTTACACATCCCCACCGCATGTGGACATCCCTTATTCATGTTCTAGAATGACCCTCATAATGCCCAGTTCTTAAAATCTCCAAAAGGTAGATTTAAAAATATATATAAACAAATATGTTCCTATGCCTTGAGAATTATGTCTCTTATGGTTTCTTGTGACCATGAACATGTCTGGTAATTTTTGAACTGAAGACTCAAATTCCATCACCCAAGTGGCCGTTCATGTTAATCATCAACAAGTCATTTAAACTTTCTGTTTTCATTAATGATCTGAATTTGTTTTTCACAAAATTCATTAAGCTAATATATCTTTCACAGCACACAGTGGAAACAGGCAGCACAGATACTGTGGACAACACTTTTCTTAAGAGAGGAAATATTTCATTATGAGTCAGTGCTAAATTCAGAAGCTCGCTGAGTTTCTTTCTCCTGCCAAGGACTTTGAATTCATACCACTCATCGTGGACAGCTTGTATACATTCATTATATGTGTTTGGTGGTGAAAGTTGGTTCTGGAAATGTTGAACCAGTGTTATTTCTCTGAAACCATACTCTTCCAGACTGGTTCCCATCAGCCAAGCAAAAGTATCAAAAACTGTGGTACATCTTCACTCAGTGCTTCCGTGATGAGTTAGAAATCATTCTACCAAGTACTTGACAGCATGTTGGATCAAGTTCTCCTTCTCTTCTTTGACAGAAGAACTTATGCAGCTATAGGGACTACACACTACTGCATCTTGATATATTCTTTTAAGGGATGTGTTGTCAATAAATCTGTCTTCATGATGCCCTGGAATATCTTTCAGTGATGCAAGTGATGTCATTGTGTTTTTGACATGTACAGAAATTCAACTGTGCTGTGAAAATGTTCTTCTCTTTGAAACACAAGAAAGAGGTTTTTAATTGTTCCAAACAATGGCACAAATTCCACCCAAGCAGCCCCTGTAGTGCGGGGAGCCCAGACAAGAAGGGGGGCCGATTTGTCCCAGCAACCCCGCACTGCGATGGGCGAGGCAAATCATGGCAAACATGACTTACTTTGAAGTTTGCCATGCACTGCCTCCCATTCCTGCTTTTAAGCAAAACTCTTCCTGTCCAGCAGTCTTCACCTCCCACTGCTGGGCTGAAGTCTCACGATAACAGCCATGTGATTTTGCAGTTGTTACATGAGACTTCGACCTAGCAGGGGGAGGTGAAGTCTGCCAGGCAAGAAGACTTTTGCTTAAAAGCAGTAATAGAAGGCAGCACACGACAGACTTCAAGTAAGATTTTGTAGTGCTGGGAGGGGGAAGAGAAGGCTGCCATGCATGTGTACTCATGTGTGCCCCCTCCCCCATGGGGAACCCATTAGCAACAGTTTGCTTGGGGGCCCCCACTAGAACTTATAGCTCTGGTTCAAAGGTAGTCCAAGAGGAAATGAAGCATGTGAACAAAGGGGAAATCAGTTAGTTCTCTCAGCAGATCTTTTCAGAATTGCAGAAGTTTTGTCCTTCTCTGCAGCAATGACACATTTCCGATCTTCTACAAGTGCAGAGAGAGCACTCACTTTGCTGGCCACCCATCTTACGCTGTGTAGGTTTCAAAAGTTTTGCATTTTAGTTTCAGACTTTTTGCTACTCTCTTCAGTTGCTGCATACGCTTTGGAAAGTACTTGTAGAATATGAAGAGCTTCTTCAAAGCTGAGTCAAACTCCTCAATATACTTTGCATTTTTCACTGCACTTAACACTCTTAAATTTAATCTATGTGCAAATATCATGAACACTAACCACACAGCTCAGGTTCTGTCAAACGTTTGGTAGTAATCCATTTTCTGCTCCAGTCGTGCTGGCTGCACCATCAGTGCTGATACCAACCAGTTCACTGGAAGATCATCAGCCCGGGAGTCCATGCTTATCCAGTTTTCCCTGAATGGCTTCCAAATATCCATCTGCAGTTGCATTGTCAAGAGCTAGGACTAACAGAAATACTTCTCGCCCTCTGTTGTTCTTTATGTATTTTACTTATAAAATCAGTTCTTTAACACCCGCTTTGTCCATTGACTCATCTAGCATCAACCTCACATACTTTGAATCCTGTAGCTCACAAATCAGATCTTTTGCGATGTGTGAAACAAACTCTTTGCACCTCTTGTCGTCATTATGCTTGTCTGTTACCTCGGCCCTTAGTTTATCTGTCAGATCCAACAAATTATTGCTCTTTGCAATATAATAAGCAACATTAAAAAGTGCTTTCATGTGATCAAACAATTTTTTATCCTTTTTTTTTCATGCACATAGCCAAGGGAGTAGCTTCAGGATCCAGAAATAGGTTATTTGCTGATACACATTTCTGATGCTGTTTTGTTTTTTATGTCTACTGTTAGTGAAAGACTTTGGTGTGCTTTTCTATCTTAGAATTCTGATCTGCAATGCTAGGAATGGAAACACAAATTCAACAACTAGCTATACCTTTCCTCTGGTCTTCTTTGAATTTCCTTAACTTCACACTTGAAGACTGGCTTGTTGTAAAGACAACCTCTTCCATCACTTTTCTTGATAGCATTTAATTTCCACTTTCTGAGTCCTCTTTTGCTTTAGCTGCTTCCTTATTTCAGTCAAAGTGGTTTACACTGTAACTTAAACTTAGTAAGTAAGTAAGTTTAAATTACAATGGGACATTGATAACTTGGATTTTTCTGAGGCAATGGAGGGTTAAGTGACTTGCCCAAGGCCACAAGGAGAGCTAGTCACTTGGTTCTCAAGCCAGTACTTTAACCATTAGGCTACTCCTCCCACTCACTTCAATGCCTTCCAGAATAGGTATTACAGTGCTTGCTGCTCTGCTCCACTGGGGCCTGGCTTCCAAACAAGAAGAAGAAGGAGCCTATGCCCTGATTTGACAACCTGACCCCTAACAGTAAATTATCTTATTCATTTACAGTGGGAGTTAGCAACCTGTGGTGCTGAGTTACTGCAGGTTAGTGACTCCAACAGTAAATTAAGCTACTGTGAAATGCAATATTTTACTGTGCCCCCCCCCCACAATGCATTGCAATAATTCAGGCATGAATTAGCTAAATATGAATCATTATAGCAAATTTACCCTTTTCCAAAAAGAGTCTCAATTGCATACGGTTCTAAAAAGGTTAATTGCTAAGCTGTGTAAATGTTCACATTTTATTGCAGCTTACTTTACTGTGGCAGTTATTAACCTGAAGTAACTCAATATCACAGGCTAGTAACTCCCATGGCAAAAGGAATAACACAGCTTGCGTTGAGGGCATTATTTTTCTGCCCAGGAGCATCAGACTGCTAAAACAGTACTTCTGTCCACAAAAGAAGAGCGGGACCTAGACGTGATCATGTCTGATGGCCTTAAAGTAGCTAAACAGGTAGCAAAGACAATGGCAAAAGCTAGAAGGATGCTTGGGTGCATAGGGAGAGGAATGACCAGCAGAAGAAAGGAGATGATAGTGCCTCTATATAAGTCTTTGGTGCGACCTCATTTGGAGTATAGTGTGCAATTCTGGAGACCGCACCTTCAAAAGGATATAAACAGGCTGGAGTCAGTACAGAGGGTGGCTACTAAAATGGTTAGAGGTCTTCATTATAAAGCATATGAGGACAAATTTAAGGATCTTAATATGTATATTTTAGAGGAAAGGTGGGATAGAGGTGGTATGATTGAAACGTTTAAATACCTCCGTGGCATAAATGCACAGGAGGAGAGTCTCTTTCAATTGAAAGTAAGCACTGCTACGAGAGGACATGGGATGAGGGTGAAAGAGGATAGATTCAGGAGTGATATGCGGAAATATTTCTTTACGGAAAGAGTGGTGGATCCGTGGAATAGTCTCCCAGTGGAGGTGGTAGAGATGAGGACAGCGTCTGAATTCAAAAAGGCATGGGACAAGCACAGAGGATCTCTAAAGGGAAAAGGGGGACTGTTGTAGCGGTTGATATGGAAGGGCAGAATAATAGGCCATGTTTCTATGTTTCTAACATAGCCTGATGCTTCCAGCTACTATTTTAAAGGGACCTGTGCATTGTAGAGTACCTCAAAGCCACCCTGCCTAGTCCTGACCTTCTCTGAAGACTCTTCGATAATCATCATGCCACCCCTCTTTTGACCCGTCCAAAGACCTTTCCACAATAAACAAGCCACCTCTCTCCTGACCCCCTCCAAAGATCCTTCTACAGTGAACAAGTCATCCCTTGATTCTTCAGCACTGAACAAGCTGCACTTTTCCTGAATCTCCCACCAAAACCCTTCAACACTGAACAAGCCACCCCTCTTCTGCCTTCCTTCTCCCCCCTCCTCTCCCCCAGTAAGGTCCTACCTAATGCTTTTCATGGAGCTCTGGTAATAGTGGGCAGGAACAATCCCCAGTTATTGCTATTCCAGCACTGGGTTCAAAAAGGCACTAGTTGACCCCTAGTGGTAGTCTCATGATACTGTTCTACCACTAGTGTTCAAGCTGCCATATAAGGACTTTGAGCTGGCATCACTTTTCTAGGAATTATACAGCTTGCATGGTATAGCAAGCTGCATTATTTGATTTGCATAATAATGAGGTTTTGGCATGCATTCCCATGTGCTGCATCTCTAATTAAGCAACGTGTGTTGGGGTGAAATAATATGCACTATGCTAAAATAACCCACAAATTTGCCCTTTAAGGTGCAATAAGGGGCAAATGTCACAAAACTGTATGTCGCTAAACGACTTTTGGGATTACGTTGGTTTGACATAGCTGGACATAGGTGAACCTTAACACACTTTTGTAACTTTGCCCCTAAGTTGGAAGCACACAGATGGAACTTTTGAATTGAAGTGTACCTCTATCATAAGCTCTTAATCAGGAATAAGCCCCAGACACTGAACTTGCTCATGAAATGGGAGAGGAGTTCTACAAACTATGGGACAAAGTGGCTGTGAAAAATCTTTTATTGAACATTTTCCAGACTGGTGTATCTAGGTTTCATAGCTTTGTGCTCTAACCACTACAAAGTACTGCCAGTCATAGCTTATGCAGTGTTACCATATCAGTATTTTCAAGGATCCACGAATTAGGTTTTGTTTTTTCCGATACTTGATATATTGCCTTTCAAAGGAAAACAAGATAGTTTATATAAAATCTATATATAAACAAAGCAATGTATATACATTCGAGAAATAAGTAGATATTGGTCAATGTCATTCCCAGCCTATATGAAGGAAGGCATCTCAAGCACTGCAGAATGGAGGTTCCGTTGTTCACATTCTAGAATCAGAAGGGTGCTGTGGTCTGCTGCTGAAGATTTTGGCTGCAGTGGCTAGATTAGATGAGGCAGACAAAGATTTAATCATGGGCAAAACTAGTGGGTAGCTGTGAAGGAAGGAACATAGTCCTGTAACCTCAGTGGCAGCCCATTGTGACTGAGACGGAAGTCCAAATGAGCAGGAGGCAACTGCTGGACTATGCAGCACTGGAGGACCACCTTAAAAGACAAACACGCTTGTATTGTATTTCAATTATACCATTATACTTTCATTTCAAGGACAATCATGTACAAAATTATTGGCTTCAATTGCCATATTCCAGAGATGTTTGTAAGCATTGCAGACATAATGCAGAAATACATCTGATTTTTCTAATTGGACCCATCACTCATGTGAACACGTTTTAAGACACAGTGACTCTGTATAGCTGCTGCTGCTGCTGTAAAACTGTATTGTGTGTTAGAAACTCCTTGTACTGGGTGATTACTGGAGTGAGTGGGCATTTTAAAACCTGCTGTCTAGATCAGGCTTATAAATTGCTCCCTGTGCCCATAAGATCCAGTGTTTTAAAGTGTGATTTCTTACTTGGAAAAAATAAGAAATAATTTTCTGCACAAACTATCTTTTCCCATCACACACACAGGAGATCTTTGAAATCACTGCACTGCAGCTTCTGTCTTGCTAAGAAAATGGATGTTGCATTCATTACGGTCTCAGGGTTTCTAAAATTTAAAAAAAAATCATCTTTCCACAGACTATTCTTCTGGGGACAAGATATGTCTGAGTGCAATCACTCTCTGCCTTCCTAAATGTGGTTTCCAATATATTATCTCGCATTGCAAAACCTGCTTCTGTGCTTTTGTCTTCCCTCTGCTGACTCTGCAGGCTCCCCAGAGCTTTGTGTTCAGAAACTGTTGAATGGCTATCTTAATGAGTTCCAAGAATGAATGTGCTCTGCTGTACGTCAGCCAGTATGGGGGCACTGAGAGGCTGATTGTTTTCCAAGAGCTATTTAAGGACGTACTCGCACAAATCGTCTCTCTTGGCCTTAAGGAATAGCACAAAGCTTCTCGGTCTTATTCTGAACGCATATGTATATACTACTGGGTTAAATTACGTTCAAGCAAAACAATATAGTAAAGTGGAGCATTCACTCCCTTCAGCTGCAACACTCTAATAAGGTCTCAGACTTATACCGCACTTCAATCTAGACTTGCATCCATTCATATAGTGCTATATTTGCATCAATGATCTTATTAAATATTTCCTTCAATTTTCATTACATAGCTATTCAGACTCATAAACGATGGACTAGAACTTAACTTAATTGCTCCACCGAGTCATGACCAGCTGGCAAAATGGATCCCGACGCTCGATTTAGGCGCCGCAAAGGCGTTTCAAAATGATATTTTCTTCAGGAGATCCTTTCGCTTAGTCTACAAGACAAACAACCTTAGACTATAACGGGTACTTACTAGTTGTGTCACACTCTATTCTCTATCGTCTAAAATATTAAAAACACTCTCACTTACAAATGACGATGCTGCCCACGTCCCCCTTCATCTATCACTCATACATTCAGCTGCTTCCATGTCTCCCTTAAGGAATAGCAACAGCTTCCTTTGTTCTCAATAAGTCCAGGCACTGCTGGTACCCATGATGAGTAGCACCTTAACAATTGTGGATGCTGGGAGGAATCAAATAACCAAATACTCTATGTCCCTGAAAGCCTTTTGGGATTACATTGGTTTGACATAGCTGGACATACATGAACCATAAGATGAAGGTTCTACTTGATGCAGAGATTCTACTGTGCAGTATCCTGTCCTTTGATCAAGGAGGTGGGAGGGGGGTTAGGAAGATGCTCGCTTTCTTTCTTTTGGAATCCGCTGCTACCACCCAAACATCATGTCCAATCCCAAAGTGTTGCTGGCTGCAATTTTATTTTTAATATGTACAAATAGGTAAAATAGTAATAGAGTCAACTTACAGGGCAATTTTCAAAGCTATTATCACGGATTAGACAGCGTTTAACCTGTAAGAATTAGCTTTTTGAAAATTTCCTAACCTCTATGGGGGTAATCTTGTAAGAGGGTGCCTATGTCGAGGTTGCAAAAAAGGCATTTATTTTATTAAGGTTTATCTGCCTCTGTAAAATAAGTGCCCAGAAGCAGCCCTGGAGCCCAATTCAGAAAGGAGCACATCTGGGCCCTGTGCACGTCTCTAGAGAGGACTTGTACCCATAGGCCTGATTCTGCAACCTTGTGTAGACACACACACGGGGATGTAGAATTGGCGTGTGGCCAAGCCCAGTGAAGCACGCTGAACTGGTGGCTTATCAGCCCATCCTGAGCCACGCACACATGTAGGCCATGCACACACTGCCCGTGTAGCCTCAGCCACCCTGTGCACCTGCAACCACAAAAACATTCCCAACCCCATGTCCTGCAGACCACGTACAGGATCTAAGAAGAAAGCCCCCCCCCAACATAATGTGCACATCAACATGCTACCAGGCAGCCCAACTTCAGTGAGGCGGAGATGAGGCTGCTTGTGACCATGGTCATCGAGCAGGAGGAGACTTTCCTCCCCACCAGACAGAGGCAGCTAGCCCACAGAACAGCATGCAGGGGCTGGGAACACATCAGGACCACCCTCGCCCAGTAAGTACATCACAACACAGAAAGACAAACCTGGAAGCAGAGAGAAGAGGGCAGGCTGGAGCAGCACACAAGTTGGCACAGAGACAAACATGCACTAAGGTGGAGAGGAAGAGCAGGAAGTCAGGACCTGCCCCTAGCAGAAAGCAGGCAGGCTGCACAGTGACAGGACAGCACAGACAGAGCAGCCCCAGGAAACAAGGGAGTACAGGATGCAGGCAGGTCCTCAGTGAAGGCACAGGGGGACATAGAAACAGATGGAAAGGACATGCATAGCAGACAGCAGTCCCAGAATGTCAGCCACATTCCCAGGTCACACACATGCCCCCTGAAAAGGCCAAAAAAAAAGGGCACTGTACATGCTCCCAGGCAGGCGGAAAACCCAGCACCCCGAACATTGTGGGTCAGACCCAGAACCAACAGGCTACAGCTGTCAGTGCTCCCAGGCTCTCTGAAAATACAGCAGAGCAAGTCAGAGGGATGACACAGTGTGAATGGTACAGGTGCAAAATGAAGCAGTCCAGGCGGGAGGCAAATCCAGCACCCCTGGTCAGGCCCAGAACAAGCAGGCTACAGCTGTCAGTGCTCCCAGGCCCTGGGAAAAGAGAGAGCAGAGCAAGTCAGAGGGGAGGTATATCAGGAATGGTACTGATACAAACTGAAGCAGAGCTGGTGAACCCAGCACCCTGAGCATTGTGTTCAGGGGCTTAACCACCAGGCTACAGCTATCAGTGCTCCCAGGCCCTGGGAAGTGAAGGAACGTGTCCCTGTGTATGTATACCACATACAATGACCAGATGCAACCCCCCCCAGCATGGTATGGTAGGGTGGCGTGCCACTGATAGCAGATGGGGACAGGGCACATGATGGGCATGCGCAAAGTGACACCAGCACCCCCCAAAGGGTAGGCAGGTCTGTGTCCTGGCACAGGGGAATGATGAGGTGTGTCTCTTCCCCACAGACATTTCTGGATCCTCCATGATACAGAGGCCTATCATGTACGATACCGCACAAGCCGCTGCACATGCCCATGGCTGATACGGCATATCTGGCAGCAGCTGCCAGAGGAGCAGGGTGAGTAGCCATGCAGATACCCAGTATGAGCAGCAAGCCGACAGGACCACTAACACCAAGGCAGGACAACACATGTAACAGCAGACACTGCTGTGACATGGATACCACAGAAACAGCATGTCCCCACCCCAGGGTTCCCTAACACATAGTCCCGATCCACACTTCCCCACCCCCTGCAGAGCTGGGACATGATGGAACACCCTGTGTGTGTGGATGCCCCCCTCCTCCCCAGCAATCACGGTAGTGTAGCAAAGGGAGAACAGGGTGTGGACATTTGAGGCTCAGCCATCATAATGTCCCATAGAGAGGTAGGGACACTGAGTATGGTAAAGTGACACAAAGAGGCCTGCCTCACCAGCGTGGCAGTGATAGGAGCACTGTCTAAAGCCTGTCACAGGAAAAACATACCTGATGTAGTCTACCCAAGGGCATGGAATGACAGCACCCACTGCCACTGGCACACCAGGAACACATCTGGCCATGGATGACCTGTCAGACATGCAGCAGAGACACCACAGTTGTGCATCTAACTATGAACTCTGTCCCACACAGTGGCAGCACAGCAGGAGGAGGACTCCCCACCCCCATCCCCGATGGTTCCACGCCTGACACCATGGAGGATGCCTTTCACAGATACACTTCCTAGTCCCAGTGGGAGCAGCAGCGTGACCACCAGCGGGGGCAGCAGCAGTGCACAGCAAAGCCCCATCCTCCTGTCCAGTCCAACACCATCCTTGGATGATGATGAGGATAAGGAGTGCCAGGCAGGGGAGGTAGCATTCTCCCCCTTCACCTCCCCTGAAGGGGGCAGAGCTGATGGCAGTGGGCAGGGGGCCCTATGTCCCACAGCATACCTGGAGGATAGTGGGCAACAGGGTGGTGGAGAGGTCACACAGATACCATGTGCAGGTTTCCCAGAAATAGGGGGATGACCTCTCGGGGGCATGTAGGCGAGGGTTTGTGGACAGAGTGAATGGGGGTTCCAAGTGGGGGTGTGGGAAAGGATGTGAAAGTGAAGCTGGAGGGAGACACAGATGGCAAGGAGACAGTAGGGGGCCCAGTATATGGCAGCTGGGGTTTCCAGGAGGCTGTGGTGGTGCCAGATCACATCAGTGATGAGGGTGACAATGCTGCAGAGGTGCCATCATCTGTGTTCACGTGGGAGCAGTGTGCCCATGTTGATGGGCCATGAAGCCCACTTCTATCTGATGTGGGGCCCAATGAGGAAGCCAGGGGCAGGTGGAGGCCCCGAGGATGTGCCAACCCTGGCCTGCCTGGAGCACATGCTGGCATGCAGCCTTGCATGGCTATGTAGGCCCCTTTCACACCTCTTGTGCCATGTGGAGGGCCTCAGGGGTGAGGTGTGGGGCCTGAGGGATGAGCTCTGGGGCCTGCGACTTCTGCCTCTGAGATCATCCCTCAGGCCCGGGTGATGTGTGGGACTGCTGGAGGTCCACCTGGAGCCCCACACATCACCCCCCCCCCAGTCACAAAGCAGGCAACCATGTGGGGCACTGAGGAGGCCCCATCATCTGGGAGGCACGCAGGGGCAGCAGTAACACAAAGCCTCATGGGCCTCACCAGTGGCTGCTGGTGCAGTGACAGCCACCAGGGTGGAATGGCGGCAATGTTAATGGAGCTGTAAGTGTAGCAAGGATGGGGTTTGGGTGCCGGGGGGGGAGGTACTCCTTTTTGCCAGTATTTGTGGGCACTGTTTGCCCATATTCTGTGTCTGTCCCATGCACGTTGACTGGGAAATAAAGTGTTATGCTGTTCTACATCTGTGCCTTGTGTGCCTATGTGTCTGTGTCCCACAGCAACCCTGACCACCAATGGCCGCAGTCACACGTGTAGTGCCACACTAGAGATGCCATGCTGCATGCCACATGTTCATGGTAACCCATTCACATCTGAGGCAAATAGGCAGGTAGACTGGCCACCACAGTAGCAGGGGGAATGGGGAGGGGCTACAAGGGGGGCCATGAACATGTGGCAGTAGCACAGCCAGTGGCCCATGGGGGCACCGTAGCCTGCGGCAGTGGTGATGAGTGCAGCACAGATGCCAGTGGTGCAAGGCAAATTGAGGGTGCATGATGGAGAGGGTGTAACAGCCCAGAGTAGGCCATGGATGTGGCAGACCCAGGTCACGTGGGCAGATCAGATGTGCGTGTACCTCTGAGGAAGTATGTGGCGTGACCCAGGACGGGGAGGCACAGTGGGCAGACCGGCAAGTGATGGATGGCCAAGGGACCGGTGGACCATGTGATGTGTGTGTCCCAGCTGCAGCAGCCAAGGCTACCATGCTATAGATGCACATCTCTGGACACTGGGACCTCCATGCAGGTCATCATTGGGGGATGCCCCTGGACACATGTCATGGCATACGCGGGCTTGGGAGGGCACTGTATGTGGCTGGGTGGACACTGCACATGTCAGCAAAAATATTGGCAGGAAGGGCCATGAACCTACCACCCCTGAACCCAGAGGAAGTCCCCACACCAGTGGGCCAACATGGCATAGCACTGTGACCACTGTCCTAGGCAGGCAATGTGCATGTTGCATAGGGGCATGGCCTGGACACACAGGCCATGTCTGCATGGTGTGGATATGCACAGGGCTGAGGAGGCTGGGTCACGAACCTCAGCCCCTCCCCATTCACTAGAGTGTGCATCAGGTGTTATCTGTGGAGTACATATGTTTCAGGCTGTCAGGCAAAATGTGCCTGGAGAAGGTTATCACGCTCCAACACACCCCATCTGGATGGTGCACCCAGATGTGCACCTGCGGCAGCGTCTGGCTCATCTCCATCACCCAGGACTGGCTCTGCTTCATCCAGCTGTGGCTGCCTGAGCCACAGAGTGTAATTATGGAGCATGCAGCATGTCATCGCGATCTGGCATACCTTGCAAGGCCTGTAGAGAAGCTCCCCCCCAGACCGGTCCAGGCATCGGAAGCAGCACTTTAACTGGCTGAAGGTCCATTCTATGATCTCCGTGTGGTCTGGTGCACATGATTGTATTGGCTCTGGGCTGGGCTGCTAGGGTGGAATATGGGGGGTCATCAGCCATTTGTGAAGGGGTAGCCCCAGTCACCTGTAGTGGGAGACAGTACAGCAAACCATTGATCAGCTGGTATGCTAGTGAGGTGGCCATGTACCTCCGATACATAGTGGGCTGTGGACAGCTGACCTGGTAAATCTGAGGCTATGGACACTGTCTGAATGGTCCTAGGGGTGCCAGTGGGCCACTGTGTGTCCGCAGCCCACCACATGCGCATAGGTGAACCCAAAGGTTGTGACGCAGTGGCAAATGCAGAAGCCATGGAAACTGATACTGACGCTCTGGTTGGTTCAGGTACTGCAAGAAAAGACAGAGTTTTCCATTCTCAGCACAACCTACAGGCAACCAATCAGCTCACCTCAGGGGAGGAGAGAAGCAGAGCTGTGGATTGGGCACGCCCTAGTAGGAGGCGGGCTTCCCAGAACAGGGACCCCTTGTTAAGTAGAGAGAGGGAAGACACTGATGGAAGGAGAAGGAGAGTGAGGAGGACGAGTGGAATGAGAAGGAATGGAGAAGTGAGCACTACAAATGAATTGAGAAGTAAAGGTGGTTTGAATCCACAAGAGAGAAGGCAAAAGGCATTGGGAAGGCAAGAAGCTCTTTTGATTGCAGAACCCTTTGACCCTGCTACAGAAACACTGCCCAGCTGCAACAGAAGGGAAACTGATCCAGAACCAGGAACAAAGCCTACGTTGTGGGGAAACAGTTTTTACCCTTGGAGAGAAAGGCACGCTGGCAAGGCATTTTCTGACCGGTCTCATTCTAAGGTACCTGCTGCTCTTAATTCCTTTAATAAGTTTTACCAGTCAGAAAGAGAGAATCCTGATTTTAAAGTACAGGATAGTTTTAGGCAACGTGAGAGACGTTGGTTACAGCCTGAAAGCTCTCTAAATAAGCCAAGCTTTTCTCAGCCAATAATTCCTGCTTTTAACAAGCAAGCTGACGAAAGAAACCCAGCCAAATTGTTTACAAAGAGATTAGGCTATATTGATACTGAAGGTCCTACCTTTGAAGCTTTTCTTAAAAGCAGAGCTTGTGCAAAGGAACCTCTGATTACACCACTCACTAACGGAGATAAGTGGGGGAGGGGTAACTCCACCACGGGCATAGAGTGTCTAAAGAGGGAGAGCAGTATTTGCTTACCAGGAGCAGATAATTACCTGCCCAAGCCAGGAGAAGATTTACCCAATAGTCCTGCTAGGAGACAGGCAGAGCAACTCCTGAGTGAATTTAGACAATTCTTGAATAAAAGAGCTGTTTCAGACGAGGCTAGCATTCAAGCAGGGAGTAATCCTGGAATAGGAATTCCCACATCGGCTCCACGGCCCATGATTGAAATTAACCAGCCGATGGACTGCTCAATTGGGCTAATTGAGAAAACTGATAAATGCAAAGCTTGAATGTTTTATACCTGACAGTTGATTCTGGTTATACTAACCCAGAATATGTGAAAAGCATATGAAAAGAAATTCTGTTCTGAGCAATTGAAAGGGAAGCTTATTGAAGCTTGAAATAAGCTGGACTGTATCCTAATTGCAAGAGAAACAATATTATTTCTTACCAAAGCATTTTTGTGAAAACAGCACAGAGAAGACACATGAGGTAATGTGTTTCCTCAGAGAAGCATAAGCTGAAGCACAGCATTGAAAGCCTTTGTTTTGTATAATTCCTGATTGCTTAACCTTCTCACCTGTTCCTGACCACCAAGGAGCGGGGAAAATAAAATCCTTGTGAATATAAATTTTCTTGTTCCCGACTTTAATTGGCCCCCACAACTACACAAGGCCCATCCCTCCTTAACCCTCAAGGTTAGGGAGTGGGTGTAAGGGTGACAAGGTGCAGGGCTCCCAGCTGGGGGTGGGCCTGGGAACCATGTGCATGTAAGGGGCCCTTGACCTGTGCTTGGCCCACATCAGGCACCCCCTGGGTGGTGATATACAGGGCTGCATGACACGCCACTACTTGCAGACCTGCTGCTGCCACCCTGCTCACCTGCCCTCATCCCTCACTGCATGCACAGGGCAACTGTGCATGCTGCTGGGACTGGGGTGAGATGCATGTAGAGGGTGAGTGTGGGAAAGGTAGGACTGACCCAGGGTTCGGTCCTGGGCCCGGCACTGTTCAATGTATTTGTGAGTGATATTGCTGAAGGACTGAATGGAAAAGTCTGTCTTTTTGCAGACGACACAAAAATTTGCAACAGAGTGGACTCCCCTGAGGGAGTGGTTAACATGAAGAAAGATCTACAAAAGCTGGAAGACTGGTCTAAAGCTTGGCAACTACAATTTAATGCCAAAAAGTGCAGGTCATGCACTTGGGTAGCAGAAATCCAAGAGAAATGTACAAGATAGGGGGAGAAAGGTTGGTATGCACAGTTCAGGAAAAAGACCTTGGTGTGATTATCTCTGCTGATCTCAAGGTGGCAAAACAGTGCGACAAGGCGGTGGCAAAAGCCAGGAGGATGTTGGGCTGCATACAAAGAGGGATTACCAGCAGAAAAGAAGAGGTACTTATGCCACTGTATAGGTCACTGGTGAGGCCTCACTTGGAATACTGCGTTCAGTTTTGGAGACCATATCTTGCAAAGGATGTAAAAAGACTGGAGACTGTTCAGAGGAAGGCGACCAAAATGATTTGGAGCCTGCGTCAGAAGCCTTATGAGAAGAGACTTGAAGACCTAAATATGTATACCTTGGAGGAAAGGAGGCACAGGGGAGATATGATTCAGACCTTTAAATACTTAAAGAGAAATGATGAACAAACAAACCTCTTCCAAAGACGGGGAATCTGTAAAACTAGAGGGCATAACATGAAACTGCAAGGGGGTAAATTTAAAGGCAATGTCAGGAAATATTTTTTCACTGAAAGGGTGGTGGATGCTTGGAATGCCCTCCCGATGGAAGTGGTAGGGACGAACACGGTGACGGAATTCAAAAAGGCATGGGACAAACACAGAGGATCCCTTTACAGAAATAGGAAAAAAAACAAAATAAACGGTACCATCTAACTTCCGAACCATATAACGTCTCAACAAATAGGGGTGTCCTATATGGAGTGGTGGGTTTACCCCTGAACAGGGATATGGAGAGGGGTGGCCTGCGTGGAGCGACAGGTGCACCTACTCTTGCCATCTCGCTGGGCAGACTGGATGGACCATGCTGGTCTTTATCTGCCGTCAACTACTATGTTACTATGACCCCCAGATGGACAGGGACAGGGAATACCATGCCCATGTATGTGGGGGAATTCCCAGTAGGGCATCCTATGCATACCTCCACTGTGGTAGCAGGGGGTCAGACTGCCCCCTTGTACATGGCCAGTAGCCCCTCATGGCCAAGGGGCCCAAATGCAGGGCCCGGGGGGGGGTCATGGGGGGAGGGCCAACACTACCTGCCCAGTGGGAACATCACCATGCAATGCTCCATGCCTCCCAGTCCCGAGGTGTCTGTGCATATGCCCACCTCAAAGCCATCCACTACTGCCCCTTGAAGTATGCATGAATACCTGACCAGTTCAGGATGTAGACATCATGGCAGGAACCAGGGAACTTGGCACATATGTCTGCTATATCCTCTACTTGCATGTTGACATAGTGGAAGGCCTTGCGGTTCCAATACGCAGCCTTACTCTGTCGTGGGGGCCAGAGTGCAACATGTCTGCCGTCCACCATACCTAGGACCAATGGGAACCCTGGCATAGTGTAAAATTCATGCATGGTCCGGTGCTGGTCCTGCTGCACTGCTGGGAAGCAGATGTTCTGCGCCATAGACTGCAGGTATGGGCACAGAAACTGCGCGATACTGCAGGTGGGCTGAATCCCCCAACAGTCAACAGCACTATATGGAATAAGCCCATTGACAGGAAGGCCAGCGCTGTCGTCACCCCTCTGCGTGGGGCTTTTAAACCATGACTCAAGCTGCTGGCAGAGGTCATGTATGGCAGTCCCATCAAACCTTGCCACACATGCTGCATCACTCACATCCATGTATTGGACTCTCTGCCAAGGGACACGTGCATAGGGGTGCCTATACTCCATGTCCTGCCCACCATGGTCACAGCTGTGCAGCAGGGCCAGCATGTATAAGCCCCAGATGTCCTGCATGTTGTTCTTATCCAGCCAGCCGGCTGCGCAATGATTGACACCCATTGCACACATTGTGGAGTGTCACAGTAAGCTGAAGTTGGCACCGTCATTGTCAAGCATTGTGTCAGTCCTCAGACAAAACAGTTCAGTTCCAAGCGTGTGCAGATGTGTCCACAACACATGCTCAGAGGTGCACATTCACAGACACATGCATGCATAGGGCCGTACAGATGCGTATGCACATGCACCTCAACACACAATAAGAATTGACTGCATGCACCCGCCCCAACCATGTCCTGTATCGGCTAAATACTTACTGTGGCTGTTTCCTCTCTGCAGACTGCTGCCCGTCCATGGAGATTTCCCTTCACTGTGTGGCCTAATGGCTGATCCACGTCTGTGACACTGCCATCCTGTTGGTGTCTGCATTGCAGTTTCAGGTCTGACCCCTCACAAAAGAGGGGAGTGTTCCACTTGATGCCCTACTACCATACACCACTGATTCTGCCACACTACAGCAGCCACACGATGTTCCTGGACTGAATGATCTGGAGCTCCACGTCACTCCCAACTCCATCACCTCCACCACAGCAGTCTATTGACGAGCAGCAAAAATGAGGGGTGCATCTACAGGGGTGCACAGCGACACCTGCATTGATGTGCTAAGCATCTGCTTGCATACAACACCACCAAATAGATATGGTCCGACAATAGCTGGAGCTGCTCCGACATTCCTCGGCATTGCAGGAGAGGCATATTGTGGCCATGAGCAGCTGACCATGGCTACCAGCACCTTCCAGGCAACCATGATGGAGATCCTGTTGCCCTTGGGGGTCCATCCCTACACAACCACATGCACACTCCAGTATGCCTCCCGTGGGGTCAGGGCAGGGGTGTGATGGGGTACCTCCCACAGTTGTGGCATCCTCAGCAGCTTTTGCACCTGCACCTCCACACCCAGCCACCAGTGGTGGGACAATGTGGGCCTCTGCATGTACCTCTGCCACTGTTGGTCAGCCTACCACACAGATATCTCCTCTTCTTGGGCCATTTTCATGGTTGGTCCCCAGATGGTGTTTCCCCCATTCTATGAGGGTATTGTGGCAGCATAAATTGTGATTCCTCTGGGTCAAAGGACACACCACCATGCACACCTGTGACCATGGTACAGGTACATGTGCCCTCAGGGAGAGGGAGGGACAAGGGGCAGGCACAGGGCAGGGGATGCAGGGGGGCATCTAGCACCAGGGTTGGGGGTTGCATGCCTGGTGCATGGGCTTGGGGCCCATGAGGGAGCACAGGCATGGGTTTGTGCAGGCGTGTGTGGGGTGGGCGTCACACATTCCAGGGCTGTCTGTGTGACACTGTGGCATGTGGGTGGAAATGGGTGGATCCACAGGATAGCGCTGCCTCATATGTGTGGCATTGGGTGTGTGCAGGAGACATATCATTCTGCATAACCTGAGCATATTTGTTCATGTGTTGGTGTGGGACATGCACATGTATACATCTGCAATGTCCATACACTGTCCAGTCCAGGATCCAAGTGTATGTGGCATCAGTCTGCTGACCAGTGCCCCTCTGTGCCACCTATGGAGGTCACTGCAGGGAGCATTTACCA
The DNA here is from genome assembly GCA_033557465.1 of Ichthyophis bannanicus. Taxonomy (NCBI): domain Eukaryota; kingdom Metazoa; phylum Chordata; class Amphibia; order Gymnophiona; family Ichthyophiidae; genus Ichthyophis; species Ichthyophis bannanicus. The sequence continues at coordinate 858,501,188 of CM066033.1, read as the reverse complement.
GCATCACTGCATGCATAGGGCTCCTGTCCATGCTATGCCACTATCACACACTCATCCTATCTAGGTCTGCTTGGAGACATATTCACTACTGTAAATGTTGGTACTTGCCTTGGGGCATCATCCATAACTGATCTTGCTAGGGTTTTGGGGGAACCTGTTATCTGCCCACTACAGTGTGCTGCATGTGTGCTCTCCCACAGGTCTTGGGACACTGGTGGCACTGTGACCCATTCTGGTTCTCCTGTCCTGCTTGGTGAATAGTAGCCATTGTCATGCACACATTTGTTTGTCCTTGTCAGGCAGATGTTTTCCTGGATCTCTTCTGACAAGCATGGTGTGGTTGCTCCATGTAGTGCATTCCTGTGGAGAGACACGTGCACCTCATATGCTGCAAAGCATGGTACTGTGGATGTGATATTTCTACATTGGGTGGTGGTGGGTCATGAACCATGACTATCTGTATTCCAGGTAGTGCTATTTCCAGTGCACTACACATCCACTATGTGATGTGACTGTCTGTCTGTAACTATAGCCTGCATTGCCAGCATCATACTCTGCTCACGGTTGGAAGGTATCACCTCTCATGGACAGGTAGGTGAGTGTTGTGGTGCCTTGTCCAGCATCCAGTCCCATACCTCTGGCCATTGGCATTTCCATGGGCCAACGGTGTTGGGTCTGGTCAGGCATGTGCTGTGTCAGGCTAGCCCCTGTACTAGCTCTTTGCATCCACAGTTCTCATTCACCATGGCACTGCATGGGTTACACACAGGGGGCCAGTGGTGTGTCCAGGACACATACACATCTTACACTTGCAAGTCTGTCTGACCACCATGACATGATCTGGATATGCAGTGGTGGGGTTCCCTCCTACTAGCCTCTTCTGCATGGCAGCCAGATATTGTCACTATACATCTGCAGTCACGCCTCCTTAGACATCCTGGACTCCACTCATTTCCTACACCCCCGTCAGTCCGGTTTCCATTCAATTCCGGTTTCCATTCCACAGCACTGAGATCATGGCTGATTGGCTGACACTCAATTGTCTCCACTTGAATCTCACCAAGACTGTGGCTATTTGGTTCTTGTATGGTAGTCCCCCTCCATCACTAGCCCCCTCTTTCTCTGGCACTCCTGTACCTCTGGTCTCCACTTTTCGCTACCTGGGGGTGCACTTTGATTCCAACTTATCCTTCCATTCTCATATCTCTCAGGTTACTAAAACCTCTTCTTTCTTTCTATGACGGGTTCGCTCTGTTCGTCCCTTTCTTTCCCCTTCGGCTCTTGTCACTCTAGTACTTTCTCTGGTCTTATCCCGCGTTGATTTCACCAATTCCCTTTTCATTGGTCTTCCTAAGAATCAACTTTCCCGTCTCCAACGTATTCAAAACACTGCCGCACGCCTTGTCACCCACTCCTCCCACTGAGACCATATAACTCCTCTGTTATTTCACCTCCATTGGTTGCCAGTTCCTTTCCGCGCTATGTTCAAATTACTACTGACCTTGGTTCACAAAGCTTTCCATGATAGCACTCCACAATATCTCACGGATCTCCTCTTTTTTCACTCCCCCAGGCATACTCCCCGTTCATTTCATCTTAATCGTCTTACCCTCCCTTCCCCCTCCCGTGCTCACCTCCAGTCCACCCGCTCTACTGCATTCTTCTTTGCTGGACCTGCCCTTTGGAATGCCCTTCCCTCCTCCCTCTGTTTAGAACCCCAACACTCTACCTTCAAGCAGGACCTAAAAACCCATCTGTTTTCTTTGGCTTTTGATGTCCCCTCTCCTTTTGTATGACTCCTACCTTCCCTCTCCTTTTGTTTTCTCTTAGGCCTCTTTCACTTTTGTGTTTCGTTTGTCTGTTCTCTTTGTCATTCATCTGTCCTATAATATATTATACATTTCCTTTCCTTTTTTACCAGCTTCCAGCCATCTTTTAATGGATTTTATTTTATTGTACACCGCCTTGGTTCTGTAGAAAGGCGGTTTTTATCAAATAAACATAAACATAAACCATCCTTCTGTCCTTCCTTAACGAACTCCACATCTCTCACGACCGTGGTGACATTTCTCTAGCTGTCTCTCTGGATTTCTCTGCTGCCTTCAATCTTGTTGACCACTCCATTCTCCCCTCACACCTCAGAACTGCAGGTCTTCGGGGGATGGTTTTCCAGTGGTTCCACTCCTTCCTCTATTCCTGCTGCTTCTCTGTGGTTTCTAATGCCCACACCTCCTCTACTTTATCACTTATTTGCTGGGTTCCCCAGGGGTCTGTTCTGGCTCCCCCTTCTATTTAACATTTTTCTGGTTCCCCTCACCCTCTCGGTGCAACAATCTGGGATCTCGCTTACTACTATGCTGATGATATTATTCTCCTACACCACACTTCCCCTGAGAATCCGGATCTCTCCCCCCGTCAATGCCTGTCTCTCACTTGTCACCACCTGGCTATCTTCTAATTCACTCCACCTCAACCCAGTCAAAACATCTGCAATGTGGTTCACCCACAGAGGTCCCCAACTGGCCCTTTCCCCTCTTCTTTTGAATGCCCCAAACCCCCTTGTAACCTCACTTCAGTACCTGGGGCTTATCCTGGATCCTGACCTCTCCTTCCACACTCACATCTTCTCCCTTGTGCGCTGCTCTCACTTTTTTCTTCGTCAGATTCGAGCCATCAGTCCTGTGCTCTCCCCAGCATCCCTCACAATTCTTCTCTCTCTAGTAATTTCATCACTTGATTATTGTAATGTTGCTTTTGCTGGTATCCCCCACCATCAACTTCACCGTCTACAGCTAATTCAGAACATTGCCGCTCGTCTCCTTACTCATACTCCTCGCTTCAATCACATCACTCCCTCCCTGGTCCACCTGCATTGGCTCCCTTTCCCCTACTGCATTACCTTCAAATTCCTAATCCTAACACACAGGGCCCAGCATCAGTACACCCATCAGTAACTCGCAGACTCAATTCACTTTTGTACAGTACCTCATAGCCTCCGGACCCTGCACACAAACCGCCTTCCTTCTCCTGCCCGTGCCTGCCTGGAGCAAACCCGGCACTCTGTCTTCTTTTTTCTAGCCCCGTCACTGTGGAATTCCCTTCCTCCCCTAATCCGTCAAGAAGAATCATTTCCGAAATTCAAGTCTCTCCTGAAAACCCATCTCTTCTGTACTGTCTATGACCTCTCTTTCCCTGACCCCCCTGTTTCCTCCTCTCCTTCCACTTTGGCTCTTTTTCTCTTTAGTCCTGTATGGGGTGTGCACGTTCCTGTCTAGAATTGTAATTTCTTTTTTGTTTCTGGCTTTTCTAATAAATATTGTTATTGTAAATCACCCAGATGGCTTCTGATGGGAGGTCTATCAAATGTTTTAATAAAGATAAAGATCCCTCCAGCTGTATTGCATATCCATGTCACAGCTCTGGACTGCATCGTTCTCTCAGAACATGGCTGGGTTTTGGAACATGGGTGTATGTCCACCATAGGCAGCTGTCATCAAAGTATTTCATGCCTTTCTGACGGTGGCCTGGGTGACCTCACATCTAAGGGAATTTGCTTTTGGTACTGAGCTTTCTCATCTGCAGGACGAGCAGACATTATGTCCCCTTTCATTCTGGGGCAGATGATTCTACTTTAGCTTTCAGGTGACCTATCTACCATATACCTGTCTGTGGCATTGGCACACATAATCTGTGGCCTGCCCCTGGGAGATAACTTACTTGGTCCCATGATTATGGTGGCACCATTCACAGTTGTGGGGAACACCTCATTCTCTGTAGCATGTGTGGACTGCCATCACAAGGATATGCCCTCTTAGGGGTCACGTTGCCGTCATGCTGCATACCACATTAATTTTTCCCGGAGGGGGAGTGTGGGCAGTCCAAAGTGGGGTTTTGGCCAGGCCCACGTTGCACACATGGGTTCCCATAGTCACAAATCATGCTACGATTGCATTACGTGCATGTCTGGCATGAGGATATGTCTATATTGGACACAGGCAACGTTTGCATCAACTCCACATCCACGGGTGTGCATGTGGGTGATATGTTTTGCGGGGCTCGTGTAGGCGCTATTCAGCTGCCCTTGTGCCTCGGACATGGGGAATGGTTTTGGACATCCCCATGCATACTGTATTCTGGGACGTTAAAGATTTCCAGTCCTGCCCATCCCCGCGATTTACCCGCTAACACTACGCCCCTCGGGTAATACGTGCATCTCCTAGGCTTGCCAACACAGACAGCAGTATGTTAATGCACTGTGGACATTACTATCAGTATGCTGTTATAGCTGCAGCAGCCTGCCCGTATCTCAGTCACCCTCATGCTCTGCAGGGCACTAGCTAGGCCCAGTGCACACCTATATGGGGTTCCAGAATGTAATTGTCAACATATAGGTCAGCACATACATACCATCACATGAAAGGCTCAAAAAGGTTAGGGCTCTTTAACCTGGAAAAGAGACGGCTGAGGGGAGATATGATAGAAGTCTATAAATTAATGAATGGAGTGGAACGGGTAAACGTAGATCGATTGTTTATGTTATCAGAATATAGAAGGACTAGGGGATATGCAATGAAGCTACAGGGTAAACTATTTAAGACTAATAAAAGAAAATATTTTTTCACTCAACGTGTAATCAAACTCTGGAATTTGTTACCGGAGGATGTAGTAAAGGCTGTTAGTGTAGCTGGGTTTAAAAATGTAACGCTGCTTTGACCCGGTGAAAAGCGGGATATAAATACAGCTAAATAAAATAAAATAAAATAAAATAAAATAAATAAAACAAGTTCCTGGAGGAAAGGTCCATAAACCATTATTAAGAAGGGACCCAGGATATCACTGCTTGACCCAGTACAAGCATTGTGAAACCTGTGCCTTTTGGGGAAACTGCTAGGTACGTATGACCTAGATTGGCCACTGTTGGAAACAGGATTCTGGGCTTGATGGATGTTGGTCTGACCCAGTATGGCATATCTTATGTTCTTATGTCACATTCTGAGTCAGTCCCAGGGATTTATGCCCTGGTCATCTGAGCAGATACGCCTTCGATAGCTTGGGATGGACAATCAACAGCAGTACTACACGCTCAATAGCACACTGTGCTTCATGGGCATCCATTAATGCTATTTGCAATGTTGTTTGCCCCTGTTACACGGGTCCCTTATCTTTGTCACCCATATGTTTGGACATTTGACTATGGTGAGCCCTCTCTGTCTTGCCTTATCACACTGTTACCTGGTGACACTGTGCTCATCCATACGGCCCAGGTACTGGCCAGGCTTTCATATCACCCCTGCACTGCTGCTGCCCACACCAGTTCCCCCTCATGCATCCCTCAGACCACACACACACACACTCTCTCAGTTTCTGTGACAGCAACATGTTTCCATAAGGGGGCTGCCCTGTACCTGTACATATCAGCTGGGACATAACATACGGAAATGGGGTAATAGGGCTACTTATCTGCTTTCCTGGTCTCACCCCAAAAGGTATTCTTTCCATGCTCAAATCCATACTCTTCCTGACTCAGCAGTCCCATCATTATGTGCATTGTTTTTTGGCATCCCATGGATTGTCCACTTTGGCACATATAGCACTTAGGTACATGACCTGATTGGACACTGTCATTCTTAGTATTGCTGCACGTCTGTTTAGTTGTTTCACTGCCCTCTGTTCTGCTCCCTGTGGCTGCATCTTGTATATGTCCTGTCTGCAGTGGCGCCACTTCGGCACCGACTTGTCACATCCATTCACCTATATGGGATGCATTGCAGGGCAAAGCTAATTTTTTCTAAGTCCAAGGCTTATACCTGGTTTCAGCAGGTCTAATGTGCACATGACTGGATTACACCTCATACGTACATGGCCCTTTCGGGAATAAGCTTTATACATCTCTGCAGCTGACCACGGCCCTATTTTGCCCACTCCCACCCACTTCCTTAACACCCCATGCTAATGTCATGGATGTGCATGTCAGTGGTGATCCGGAATACAGTGGGAGATATTTCTGCTATGTACATGTCCCCAATGTACGTGGGCATCCCTTATTTGTGTTCTAGAATGTGGACAAATTCAATTGTGAAAATTTACACCTCTTCTGAAGGTGTGTACATGTGTGTGTGTGCATAGGTTTTGCAAAGGGGAGGGGGCCACAGGGGCCCTGGCCCCACCAATATTTTGCTGCTGAGATGGCGGTGTCCCCTACTTTGGCCTGCTGGGATATGATCTCCTATGGGCAGAAGTAGGGGAAGGCCAGCAATCGTGACCTGGCAAGCAGCAGGCTGCCCGTGAGGATCCCATCCCTTGTGGGCAGAAGATGCGGCACACATCTCTTCTTTCTGCCTGAGGGAGATCGGATCCATGCAAGCAGACTGGAGGGGAAGGCCGACAATCGTAGCTGCATGGAATTCAGCTGGCCCAAGGGCAGAGCTTGGCCCCCCACAGAACACGGCATTCCGATGTCTCTGCATATGTGTGTGTATGTGTGTGTGTGCGTGCATGCGTGTGTGTATGTGTGTATGTGTGTGTGTGCATGTATGCATGTGTGAATGTGTGTGCATGTGTGCATGCGTGAATGTGTATACACGCATGGATGTGAGTGCCTGTTGTGTGCATGCATGTAGGCATGCATGCATTCACGTGTGTGCATGTATGCACATTTGTGTGCATGTGTGCATATTTAGGTTTCATGTGTGTGTGTGTGTGTATGTGTGTGTGTGTACATGCATGCCTGTGCATATACTCTATGGTTATACCCATCTATTAGATAAATTACTCCCATACATCACAATTCTGTTCCTGCTTTGCCCAAGCTACACCACAAAGAATGCCTGCATGTGATGTGTGTATAAGTATGTGCAATTTTCTCGGTGTACATACATATAAACAAACATATATGGCACACAATTTTATAGAAGTCCTTTTCTGCATGTAGAACAGGCTTTATACATTGAAAAACCTTCATAAGGTTGCCCATATGGGTAAAATTATGTGCACATTTTGATAATGAGCATAATTTTACATGTAGGTGTTTCAGCAGGTGGGGTTAAGTCAGGGAAAACAAAGTAAGAAATGCCATAGAGGGTCAGACCAAGGTCCATCAAGCCCAGTATCCTGTATCTAACAGTGGCCAATCCAGGTCACAAGTACCTGGCAGGTTCCCAAAGAGGTACACTAATTACATAATACTTATCCCGGGGTAAGCAGTGGGTTTCCTTGGTACTCCTAATGGTTTATGGACCTTTCCTCCAGGAACTTGTTCAAACCTTTTTTAAACCAGCTACAGCCATAGGTGTCAAACCTGTCCTGGAGGGCCACAATCCTGCCAGGTTTTGGGATAGCCCTAATGAATATGCATGAGATATATATGCATTAGAGATAGCCTGCCAACCTGACTGGTTTGTGGCCCTCCAGGACTGGATTTGGAGACCCCTGCTTTACACCTCTGTCATTTAAGATGGTGAGTGGGCAAGGTACAGATGTCCTAGACATCAAAAGGGTAGCTAGAATGTGTCACATTCATCCTCGATTCTCACCACCACCAAAAAGATGTCTAATGGACAATATTTTGGTGGTGGTGAGAAGTGAGGAGGAATGTGACAAATTCTATCTAACCTTTTTGATGTCTTGGACATCTGCACCTTGCCCACTCACCATCTTAAATGACAGAGGTGTAAAGCAGGGGTCTCCAAATCCAGTCCTGGAGGGCCACAAACCAGTCAGGTTGGCAGGCTATCTCTAATGCATATATATCTCATGCATATTCATTAGGGCTATCCCAAAACCTGGCAGGATTGTGGCCCTCCAGGACAGGTTTGACACCTATGATACACTAACAGTTTTTACAACATCCTCTGGTAACACATTCCAGAGATTAATTAGGCGTGACTGAAAAAATATTTCCTCTTATTAGTCTTAAATGGGTTACACTGTAACTTCATTGCATGTCCCCTAGTCTTCCTACTTTTCGATGGAGTAAACAACCAATCTACGTTTACCAGTTCCACTCCATTCATTAATTTATAGACTTCTATCATATCTCCCTTCAGCTGTCTCTTTTTTCTAAGTTGAAGAGCTCTAACCTTTTAAGCCTTTCCTCATAGGCATATTTTTCCATCCCCTTTACCATTTCTCTCTACCTCCTATAATTCTACTGTATCCTTTATAAGATATGGCAACCAGAATTGCACACAATATTCAAGATGTGGTCTCACCATGGAATGATACAGAGGTATTATAATATCCTTGTTTTTTTTCTCCATTCCTTTCCTTATTATTCCTAACATTCTATGTGCTTTCTTGGCTGCTGCTGCACAATAGGCAGAGGGTTTCAACATATTATCCATGATGACACCTACATTTTTGTTTATCTACGATGAGCCTAGGATGGTGGTGCCTAATGTGGAACCTTGCATTGCATAACCATAGTTTGGTTTGTTCTTCCCTAAGTGCATAGCTTTGCACTTGTCCACATTAAATTTCAACTGCCATTTGGACTACCAGTCTTCCAGTTTATCAAGGTCCTCTTGCAATTTTTCACAATCCTCTTGTGTTTCAACAACTTTGAATAATTTGGTGTCATCTGCAAATCTGATCACCTCATCCATTATTCCTAATTCCAGGTCATTTATGAATATGTTAAAAAGCAGTGGGTCCAGCACAAATCCCTGGGGTTCTCCACTATTCACTTTTCTCCAATGAGAAAATTGTCTATTTGCCCCTACTCTCTGCTTTCTATTGTTTAACTAGTTCCTGATCTACAATAGTACACAGTCTTCTATCCCATGACTTTTTAGTTTTGTCAAGAGTGTCTCATGAGGGACCTTGTCAAAGGCTTTCTGAAAATGAAGATGCACTATATCAACTGGCTTACCTTTTATTCCTGCCTTCAAAAAAATAAAACAGATTAGTAATACAAGACCTTCCTAGGTTAAATCCATGTTTACTTTCTCCCATTAATCCATGACTATCTACATGTTCAAAAATGTTATTCTTTATAATAGTTTCTACCATTTTGCCTGGTACTGCACCAGGCCCACCGATCTCTAGTTGCCTGGATCACACCTGGAACCCTTTTTAAAAATTGGCATTACATTGGTCATTCTCCAATCTTCAATTACTACAGATGATTTTAATGATAGTTCACAGATTACTAATAGTAGGTTTTCAATCTCATATTTCAGTTTTTTCAGCACCCTAAGATGTATTCCGTCCAGTCCAGGTGATTTGCTACTCTTTAGTTTATCAAATATTTGTAATACGCCTTCCCGGTTTATCAATATTTGTTTCAATTTTTCTCATACATTACCTTTAAATACCATTTCAGGGAGGGGTAACTTCCCTACATCTTCTTCAGTAAATGCCAAAGCAAAGAATTCATTTAGTCTCTGTGCCTTGCCCTTCCTTAGTACCCCTTTTATCCCTCTACTATTTAATGGTCCAACTGACTCTCTCACAGGTTTTTTTTGCTATGGATGTTCTTAGAAAGGTTTTTATTGTGCATTTTTCTTCCATGCCAAGATTTGTTTCATATTTTCTGTTTTCCTGCCTTATCAATGCCTTGCATCTAAATTGCCAGTGCTACAATGTTTCCCGTTTTTGTCATTTGTTTCCCATTTTTGTCATTTGGCTCCTTCTTCCATTTCCTGGAAGATGCTTTTTTGGCTACAACAGCCTCTCTGACCTCACCTTTATACCAGCGGTTTTCTGGACTTCTTTTCACTTTTTTTAAAGCATGGAATACATCTCTTCTGGGCTTCCAAGATAGTATTTTTAAACAACACTTATGCTTGATGTAAATCTTTAACCTTTGCAGCTGCTCCTTTTAGCTTTTTCTTAACTATTTTCCTCATTTATCATAGTCTCTTCTTTGAAAGTTAAAAGGTACAACTGTGTATTTCTTAGCTGTCCTCCCTCCATTTATTAAATCAAATACAATCATGCTATGATCACTATTTCTCCCCAACACTGATATTTCTTGCGCAAGATTCTGTGTTCCACTAAGGACTAGGTCCAAAATAGCTTCCCTTCTTGGTTCATAAACCAGCTGCACCAAGAAGCAGTCATTTATTCCATCTAGAAACTTTATCTCCCTAGCATGTCCTACTGTGACATTGACCCAATCGATACTGGGGTAATTGAAATAATCCATATTAGTGTGTGTAACTTTTGTTAGCTTCCCTGATTTCTTTCAACATTTCATCATCCATCTGTTAATTTGGGCCAGGAGGACGGTAGTACACCCCCACTGACATTGCCTTCTCCTTGTTACATGGAATTTCTATCCATAGAGATTCTACAGTGTATTTTATTTCCTGCAAAATTTTTATCCTGTGTGATTCAATGCCCTCTCTAACAGAGTGCAACCCTTCCACCAATTTGATCTACCCTAGTATTGTGATATAGTTTGTACTCAGGTATCACAATGTCCCATTGGTTATCCTCCATCTACCAGGTCTCTGAGATGCAAATTATATCTAACCTTATATTTAGTGCTATATATTCTAATTCCCCCATCTTATTTTTTAGACTTCTAGCATTTCCTTAGAGGCATTTTAGATGCTGTATTTTTTTCATATTAACAAAATGGTTTATTATTTTATTTATTTACATTCTCTTATATACTGTGTTATTCTGCATCAGTGCAGTTTACATTGAACAAACTGAAATTACATTGAACAGGGCATTATAACTTGGAGATAACTATTTTACAGGGAACATGGGCTATGGAGGGTTAAGTGGCTTGCCCAAGACCACAAGGAGCACCTGTGGGACTAGAAACCCCAGTCCTTCCGGCCCAAGTTTGCTGTCCTCTAGTGGGATTTGAACCCCTGACCTTCTGGCCTGAAGTACCTTGCCCCAACCACTAGGCCACTCCTCCACTCCAATTGGTTATCAATTGATGGGGTAATTTGGAATCTGTCTGCTCTGTACTTAAAAGCATGTGGGTTACTTTCATTTTATTGGAACCTCTCTATCTTGATGCCCTAACTTTCCTCTTTTGCTAGTATCCTTCAAGGACACATCCTTCTGAACCATGTCCTCTATCTCTTTTTAAAAGGTTAATGCCAGCATCCTTGTTCCACCCTGGTTAAGATGGACCCATCCTTTCAGAAAGCCCTCCCCCTTCTCCAGAATTTGCCCAGTTCCTAAGAAATCCAAAACTCTCTTTCTTGCACCATCATTTCATTCATGCATTGAGACTCTGGAGCTCTGTCTGCCTTTCGGGTCCTGCACACATGGAATGGGAAGCATTTCTGAGAATGCTACCCTGGAAGTTATGGATTCCTACCTAAAAGCCTAAATTTGGCCTCCAGAGCCTCCCTCCCATACTTTCCTATATCATTGGTACCAACATATATCAAGACAGCAGGTTTCTTAGGTGGCGCGTGAGGTCTGCTACCTTTCCACTAGGCAGGTATGTTATCTCACGTCTACCAGCGACCTAGATATCTACATGCCTAATGATTGAATCCACCAACTATAATGGCCGGCCTAACCCTTCATTCATGGGCACATGGCCCTGGAGAGACATCCTCGGTATGAGAGGGTTTTACATCACCCGGAGGGCACGCCCTAGCTATAGAATAATTTCCTGCCACATCAAGATGATGCTCTTCTTTCACATGACCTTTCTTCTCCATGGTAACAGAGAGGCAGCCTGACCAGAGGTGGAACTGGGGTAGATCTCATCTATATACCTCTCTGTCTTCCTTAGCTCGTCCAAATCTGCTACTTTAGCCTCCAGAGATTGGACTAGTTTCCTGGGAGCAAAGAGTTCCTTGCAGCTAGTGCACATGTAAGACCTCTCATCAACTGGGAGTAAATCGTTCATGTGACACTCTATGCAAAAGACTGGATAGCAACCCATCTCGCTGCTGGACTGCTGTCTGTATCTTAGTTTTAAGAATTTGTTCAGATATTTAAGTTGTTTGCTTACTTAAAGTTGCTAGAGATATTTGTACCAATACAACTATACCTAATAGGTTTAAGATTAATTTCAGGGTCTTAATTAATTAATCTGTTCCTGATGAGGATAACCAGCCAAATCTGAAAGTGAATTTGACCACCTCTTACCCTTTAATAGGTTTAAGAGCCTATAAATCTAAGATTATGCCTAGGGTGGAGGGGAGTCAGTTTAGGTGGGAGGGAAAGAAACACTAATAAAAGCTGGCTTGCCCTGATTGACTTTTAGAGCTTAAGTAAAAGCTGGCTTGTTACATAGTGCCCTGACTGACTTTATAAAACACAAAACTTTAAAATAGACAGAGATTTTATCAGTTTAACCCCAAAGAATTCCTTTTAACACAAGAATCTGAGAAAATCCCAACAGATAAATACTTACAATTGCAGAACCCTTCCCAGCAAAAGTAGCTCCTCTCAGTAGTCCTTCAGACTACACATGTAAATTTCGATCTTCCAAACAATGCCTGTTGTTTTTGCTAGAAAAAAAAGTAGCCACAGAGAGAGCAAGCACTAGTCAAAGCAAATGATCCATGTAGTTTTGCATTGATTACTGATGCAGACCTCATAAATAAAATCTTGAGCTTGAAATGAAGTGGGCAGTTTGAATATTGCTCCTACAGTGTCTACAAACCAATTGCATGGGGAAGTTTAGATTCTTATGGCCTACCTCTGTAGACTAGTTCTGTGGAGATAAGTTCCCTGCTTATTAATTTTCAGTGTAAGCTCTGAATGGAGCAACAGATTTTTTTATGAACACCAGCCATGGTGGTTAAAATAACATGTTTCTTTGGTATTGCTGAATATACATAGAGACAGGACTAGAAATCAAATGGTGACATCACTTACATCATTATCTTTAGACAAATATTTACTTAGAGATTCTGCCATCAAGAAACACAAGTAATCACCCTACATTATCCTGTTGTGACACACCTGACAGATGAGGCTCATAGGTGTTATCATGAGGGGAGGGGAGGGTTGCTTCTATGATGATGCAGCTGGCCAGTCCTCTCTCACAGACTCTTCATTTTCTCTTAAACACATAGGCAGGCTGACCCTCTCCACCCAGTGATCACAATTGGCAGGGGAGAGAGGAGAGCACTGGTCAGGGCCCCTTTTGATGCTTGATCTACAAAGACAATGAGCATGATTCACTCAAATTCAGCTCCTAAAAACATAACTTAAGACAGAAAAATTTCCACATATCCTTTTTTGTGTATTTTTATACTGCCCATTCTCTCCTCTAGTTCTGAACAGAGCAATGTTACAATAGTGCATAGCTCCTAATAGAATATGGATATTTGTCATCACGATGTCACCTACCTCTGCAACGGGACATAAAAAAATGCACTAAGCAATGCTCTGATCATAATACCAAATCAAACTAAAGGTCTAATACTGAAATAACTTACCAGCGCTCCAGTCATCACACTTCAAAAATACTTACACACCTCATCACCTCAGGACTAAAAGGAAACATACAAATCTATTTAAAATGTTGGAAAAAAGACATATTTATACTAAAGTAGACATATTTATATTTAGAGTCTATTTTACTAAAACCTGTTAGCTGGTTGGGCGATTGATGTGGCAACTGGCAGTCGGGAACACTAATGTGCGATTGAATCTGCCACTGCGTGCTAAAATGCACATTAATTGGAAGCACAGGATGGGGCAGGAAATGTGTGTCACGTGGGCATGCAAAGTACATTAATGCGAGAACGCAGGCTACTGCCAAGCACTCAACAGCAGCACATTGCCTAACATAAGGTTCACATAACGACACCTCTATAGAAGTTGCTAAATGAACTCGTTGTAAGGGAGCGCATGTTAAGAAAATCCTTTGGGAATATATTGGTCATACCCCGAACAGCTAATGCAGAGGCTTTGCAATTAACACACATGAGATCGACTCATTAATACCAAATTCTTAGCAGGTTTTAGTAAAAGGTTCCTTATTAAAGACGGATGGACATAGAAGTCAAAATAACATTGCTTTGGCTTTATGTCACTTCCATATCAGCAGTACTGCACATTAAGGATGACCATTCTCAACATACTTCGTGTTTGTGCAACTAGGATGTTTCATTCTCCACTCCACTTATCTTAAGATAGCACATACAGAGCAAACTAAGGAGGATGAAAAAAGAGGGGCTTCTGAGACAGGACACCACAGTTATACTATGGTTCACATCTAACTGAATATGTTATCAAAGAAGTCCATGTACACCCCTTGTCTTTCAAGTAGTGTACAGGTACTGTATATCGAATATAATGTAGGAGGCAACGTGACATCCTCAAATGAGGGGATGCGTTTGGAACCACTGACCTGAGCAATGACATTTGTGCTACCTCTCTTGCGGAAACCTCTGACTCAGTTCTTCCAGACGTAATACAATACAAAACAATGCAACAGCATAAAACAGGGTCAATATCAAACCTGTGAATGCAGGAGAAACTCCCACTGCCTGCAGTCTATTCCCTTCCCTCCATCTTGATCCCCAAACCTCAGTCCTTCACTCACCACCCCACCCCACCTTAAAGAGGAAAGCAGCGTTTCATTACTGTGTCTGGCCTACCCCAACATACAGTAGAGTTCCACTCTCCATCTGCGTCTCTTCTCTGTCCCCACCCTTCCTTGTGAAATCCGTTCATCAGCAAGTCACTCTTATCTGTGCCTTTCTCCTCCACTGCCATCTCCCAACTCTGTCCATCTTGCTGGGCCATACGACTGGAATAGTCTTTCTGAGTCAATGCATCATGCTCCCTCCCTAGCCATATTGAAAGTCTTTCAAAAAACTCACTTTTATGGGGCTGCATTTAGATCTTAACTACTTCTCTGTAGTAGATATGGGAACTGCTAACCACATAAACCCCACTGAGCCTGACTTTCAATGGCACTAACCAACCAGTGCTGCCGAATATCCCCACAGAGTGCATTGGTACAATCTGGATAGTGCCCGGGTAGTCTGTGGGCAGGGTTGGGATTCATCCCAGCCCCTATCCAGTGTGTGGTGATTTTCAGCCCATGAAATGGATAGATAACAGCATAAAGGTAGAACAGGTCAATGGTTGCTCAACTTTATGCAGCTTTGCTATCTGGTTAGCAACTGAATATCACTGCTGACCGGACAGCAATGGAGGTTGGCTCTGAAACCCAATATTCAATGCCAATAGATAGTGGGCATCCAGTGCTGAATATCTGATATCATTTTTGCCCCCCAGTAACCAGGTGCTTTACAAGAGCATGAATGCCACAGGTTGAGTAATTGGGCCCTACATCCTTATAGACTCTGTTGTATGTCATGCATGTTTGCCTTGTGTAGATTGTAAACTTCATTGAACATGGATTGCCTCTTATTTGTGTCTGTACCACACTGCATATATCTAGCAGTGCATGTTTTCTTTTGTGCCATCAAGTCAGTGTTGACTCACAGTGACCCAGCTACCTCTGGGTTTTCTTGGCAATGTATCACCAGAAGTAGATTGTCAGCCTTTTCTTCCAAGGCAATGGAGGGTAAAATGACTTGCCCAAGGTCACAAAGAGTGCCAGGGGGAATTGAACCTTTGACCTTCTTGGTACTAGGTAGCTGCTCTAACCACTAGGCTACTCCTCCACTCTTAGTAGTGCATTAGAAGGGATAAGTAATAGTAAACAGAGTAATAATTCCAATTCTGTATTATAAACTACATGGTATCAGCAAATCCCATAAGAATAGCACATAGTCTATGAAGCACCACAGGATTCATACTATACTTGACAGAAAGTTCTTCTGATAGCCATCTCCCCATTACCACCTCATGTTCGCTCTAGAACCTTTTCTATGCTGAAATGGTGTTGGTGAGCAAGCTGGTGTCTCTGGGGCAGAATCAATGAGAAGTCTGAGGCTTTGACCCTGCAGAACATAAGCACTAGGGAAGTGCAACATCTTCTGCTGACAGCACTGTCTATGTATGATGAACTGGCAGCTTCCCTGATGCAGCTTTTCAGTGAAATAGGACCCATTGGAATGATTGACTGCTTGGAGTGCTTTGATTGAATGAAGAGACAATAAGGGGGTCATTCCGAGCCACATTTAGCGGGGATGGATGTCTGGGTCAGATGTTCATCCCCGCTAAACACTGGGACCATATCCTCTGCCCAAAGCTCCCCGCATGCACATAGGAGATATGCAGGGAGCTCTGGATGGGGGCGGAAGGGGGTGGGCTGAGGGAGGAGCGAGGGCAGGCAGTGGGCGAGGATACGACCCCAGATGTACAGGGCTGATTCTGAGGTCAGCCCTGTACTTCTGGGGCCGCCACTATCAATGGGGAACTTATTCCAGCTCAGAGGTGGAATAAGTCTCCCTGGATGCCAGAGGATGGTAGTGCAGAGCCAGGTCAGTGGGGTGAAGGGATGGAGGAACTTCCTGGCAGCCCGACCCTGCCTTTGGAAGGCCACATTGGGGGTTGGGCTGCAGGGAAAGAAAGTTGTTGCAGGCAACATGACGCCATGGCACCACAGCTCCATTAAGGAGCCTGGTTGAGTTAGCCGTGCAAGTGGCTGGATGTCTGGGGTGCCAAAATCGGGGCACCCCCCCCAGATGTCCAGCTACTGTGCTGCAATTCTGCTCCTGCAGGGGCATCTAGCCCCTGTGGGAGAAGAATCGGGTGCATCTCCGGGCCGTCCAGATT
Source organism: Ichthyophis bannanicus (assembly GCA_033557465.1). Taxonomy (NCBI): domain Eukaryota; kingdom Metazoa; phylum Chordata; class Amphibia; order Gymnophiona; family Ichthyophiidae; genus Ichthyophis; species Ichthyophis bannanicus. The sequence continues at coordinate 858,484,553 of CM066033.1, read as the reverse complement.
TTTGGACATCCGGACGGCCTGGATGTGCACCTTCAGAATGGGCCTCTAACTATCCATAGTATATGGTCTGACATTTACAGACACCAGGATGAAGATAAGTGTCAATTTCAAAAGTTCTTGAGAAGTTGCTGGTGACTAGACTTTATGAAATTTTGTTCTGTGCTAGAAACTTAGAGAGCAGAAGGTTGTTTTTTATGATCGATGATGTTGTACCGAGAAAGCCAATTGATGCTGGCTCTGCTAGTGAGGTCTTCTTCCCTTCTCAATAAAATACTCTTGATGCTTTGAAGCAGTAGTGTAAATATTTTAGGGTTTTTTGTACGTAGGAGGGTGTAGAATAAAATAAAACATTTACGAAAAGGGGAAACACAGCTTAGTTTTTTTTTTTCTTACACTCTTCTCCATATCAGACTTCGGATTCCTTAGGAAGGATTCCTTTCTTCTTGGGACTCAAAGGACTCTGATACAAGGCTCCACTCTTCCACTTCCAGCAATCATCAGACCTTGACTTCTCTGTATCCTGGAAAAGATTCCAAGCACAAGTTACCTCCTTTTTTACCCTGAACCAACTGGATTTCCATTTTGACGAATCTCTCCACAATTTAAGCTTAAAACCACCTCAAGCTTTCCTAGCCTGACTCCCAATCCTTGGCAAGTCTGTCTGCAGACTTCCTTCTACTTTCTTTTCAGGCAGGAAGGAGATAAGATCCAGATGTCCACTTTTCCCCTTACCCCAAAGCCTTGTTCTGATAGTTAGTTTCCTTCCTTTGAGAATCTAACTTGCTTTTCGGAGGCAGAAAATGCAGAAGACCTCTTCTCTCCTCAAAACACTTAAATATGTAACCTAGGCTACCTGTTACTTCATCCTTGCCACCTCCCAAATGGGGAGAGCAAATTGCACAATACAGCTCCCCCCTTGCATTACATCACTCTTAGTTACACTGGCCCATGTTACATCTGCTGATCATGGATTCTCTGACATTCTTCAGTATGAAAATAACTTGACTAATGACTGGAGTCACATATTTGTTTAGCAAAGCCTTTCCCAGTTATTTTAGCATTTAGTGGTGGTCATACTTATAGACATAGACCATCAGGTGCCCAAGAGTAACAGCAAAGAGAGAGTAAAGATCTTAGACTGTTCTGTCCAGATGTCCTAGCCTTTTCTCCCGGCTCCTGGCAGGTGTCCAGGGCTCCTAACAGTTGTTTGCTTGCACCAGGATGTGGTGACTCACTTCAATTCATGACATCTGTGCTGCGTCAGGTGTAAATTTAAATGGCCAGCTGCTCACACAGCCTCGTGCCAAAATCAGAAACAGCAGGTTAACGATGTCAAGATACTGTGTAGTGCCAGTAGGGTATGGGGACAGAGATTCAATTATATCAAAGCCAATGAAATACACAATTTTCTACATGAATATAGAGAGAAAGAACGAGAAAGATAGACATCAATACATCATAGATGAAATTAGAAATAAGAAGGGGATTTTTGAGAGATTATATTGACCATGCTAGTAATTATGGACCTATTTCTGACCAGCGAATAGCAGGGGTGCACGTCCAGGTTGGATGTCCAGTCCTGCTATTCACCGGGACTGTATTCTGCCTCAAGTGCTCCCCGCATGCACAGAGCTGCTGTGTGGGGAGTCTTGGACAGGGGCAGGTGGGGTGGGACAGAGGCGGAGAGTGGGCAGACCGGGGGTGGATAAGGGCATCCGAACCTACAGGACCGATTCAGGTCACAGCCCTGTACATCCACTGGTGGAAGATATAAGCCCTTGGTGTGGCAGTGATTGGGTCATGCAGCCTCACCAAACAGCCAGAGGGGATGCAGGTGACTCCCCGCCACCTGATCCTGGCCCTGGCTGCCCCTTTCAAAGGTCGGGCAGTGGGGAACGGACATTTTTCACTGTGGTGGTCTGTTGGCACTCCTGCTGGGCATCCTGGTGCCATGGTGATTGGACATCACAGCACAGGCACACCAGCAGGAGCATAGAACGGCCTGGATGGGGTAAAGGGAGGATGTCTCGTGCTGCTGCATCTAGGCAATGCCAGGCTGTCTAGCTCCTGTGATTGCAGAATTGGTACACTTTGGGGCTGTCTTAAAAAGGATATAGCGTTATCAGAAAAGGTTCAGAGAAGAGCCACCAAAATAGCAAAGGGGATGGAAGGATACTCCTATGAAGAAAGGCTAAAAAGGTTAGGGCTCTTTAACCTGGAAAAGAGACGGCTGAGGGGAGATATGATAGAAGTCTATAAATTAATGAACGGAGTGGAACGGGTAAACGTAGATCGATTGTTTATGTTATCAGAATATAGAAAGACTAGGGGACATGCAATGAAGCTGCAGGGTAAACTATTTAAAACTAATAAAAGAAAATATTTCTTCACTCAACGTGTAATCAAACTCTGGAATTTGTTACCGGAGGATGTAGTAAAGGCTGTTAGCGTTGCTGGGTTTAAAAAAGGTTTGGACAAGTTCCTGGAGGAAAGGTCCATAAACCATTATTAAGAAGGGACCCAGGATATCAATGCTTGACCCAGTACAAGCATTGCGGAACCTGTGTCTTTTGGGGAAACTGCTAGGTACGTATGACCTAGATTGGCCACTGTTGGAAACAGGATACTGGGCTTAATGGACCTTGGTCTGACCCAGTATGGCATATCTTATGTTCTTATGATGTTTTCAATAACATCATATGGATGTGAAAGCTGGACAGTGAAAAAGACAGACAGGAAGAAAATTGATGCCTTTGAATTATGGTGCTGGCGGCGAATACTGTGTATACCATGGACTGCCCGAAGAACAAACCAGTCGGTACTAGAAGAGATCAAACCTAAGCTTTCTTTAGAAGCTCAGATGACAAGACTTCGACTTTCATACTTTGGACACATCATGCGAAGAGAGAGATCGTTAGAGAAAGACATCATGCTTGGCAAGATAGAAGGTCCAAGCAAAAGAGGAAGGCCAGCAATGAGATGGATCGATACAATAACAGCAGCTTCGGGTACCAGTCTGTCAACAATGAGCCGCCTGACTCAAGACCGAACACAATTTAGGATAGCTATCCAGAGGGTCGCCATGAGTCGACTCCGACTCGACGGCACTTAACAACAACAACATGTTCTTATGTTCTGTCCATTTTTTGGTCATCCAGATGGCCTAGACGTGCCCCTCCCTGAATCGAGCGCCACAGCTATTATTTATTTATTTATTTAGACAGACTTGTATTCCACCTTATCCTACAATCAAAGTGGTTACATCACATCACAGTTGGGGTTACATTTAACATGTGGGGTGCTTTACAACATTTAACATGAGGGTTTTTGACAACATTAAGACAGCACAATTTGAGGGTTACATGTCTATTACTTTTTTCTTTGTTTGTGACAGAGCAGTGATATGTATTTCTGATAAGTACTTCTGCAGGCTTTATTCAAATGTCAGTAACTTCCAGTTATTATCTGTTACTTTTTTCTTGGAGTGTAGCAAGATCACCGCCCCCCTTGCCCCTCTTTTCCTCCTCTCTTCTGCCTCTTATTCCCTCTATCCTTGTGCTACCTGGAGGCTTTAGAACTCTTTAATACTGATGCAAAATTGAACCATATCTGTTACTTTTTTCCAACTAAACTGTTGCTCTTCTCCTAATTAGAGGGATTTGGACCCTGCTCTACTTTGCTGGGCTACTTGGCTTTTCCATAGGGATATATTCCACTGGTTTTCATTTTTTTCACAAATTTGTCATGATTTTTGGTTGTTTTTCAGTTAGCTTCACATATTTGTTTTAATAAGAAATTTTTAGTGTGTACTAAATTTAATTAGCATGCACTAACTAAGGTGTGCTAAGTTAATTAGTGCATGTTAAATCAATTTAGCATGCACAACATTAAAGGCACACTAATGAACCAAATGTAGGGTTATAACATCAAACTCCCAAGTGTTGCATCAACATGATGACATGGGAACAGGGGGAGTAACTTCAATACTGCCAATGTTAAATCATAAAAGAATGACACAGCCAGAACAAGATATTACATGGGCAAGGACAGCAAAGCCCATCCTCTTCTCATTCATGATGCAGTATTGCAGGATCGACATGATCGCAGCCGTTTCCCTCACGTCCTCCTTTCCAGGCCCCACCTTTCAAATGTGTATGTGACACTTTTTCCTTAGGCGATCATACAGTACTAAGGCAAACAAGTCATACTATTCTGGACTGTGTGCTATCTGTCAGTATCCCTTACCAGTGGGAATGTGAGGATAAAGTCAGGGAACAATGAAGAGGGAAAATAAGTGGTTTAGATTGGCCTGAAGGGCTTTATCTGTCATCACTCCCTATATTTCTGTTGCATCAATATCTTTACATTTCTCAAACTATTAGACACGTGTGAATGTGAGTGAGTGTGAAGGGCAGAGGTCACTACATAAAGTGCATGCATGAATTAAAGAGAACTGCAATTTCTCAGACTGTGTCAGCCTCCCTCTTCCCTCCCCTTTGTATGCAACTGTGATTATGCAATAAATCAGTTTTCAACAGAGGTCAGCATATAGCGCTGAGATATATTCACCAGCTCCCAGACAATCACAGGCCTAAAATGCCCAGATCCATTTTATACAAGACTAAAACATACTGTCCATGCCCCATTAATATTGTTTACATGGGAAAGATGTTGGTAAAAGGTTAAAGCTTTCTCCTGCTCCCCACACATTCTGTAGCAGATAGGGTTAAATGAATGGAAACTCAGCTGCCATCCTTTAATGCTCACAGCTGTGGTGAGTGCGTAAGCAGTAAGCCCTAGAGGTTGATAGTCGTGGATGCATGACTAAAAATAAACTGCCTGCTTGCTCTTGGCTAGTTCAGACCCAGAAGGGTCATTGTCCATCTACCCTCTCATTTCAATTGCCAACATGCTTTTTCAACCTTTACATTCTCTATTCTCTATCCTCACCCTAGCCTCCCTCTCTCTACTACCCCCTTCTCCTTTCCTCATTCTCTCTCCTATATCTCTTCTTTTCTCTGTGGACAAGCAGGATAAGTGCTCACATATGGGTAATGTCACCGACATAGCCTTGCACGCGAACCTCTTCCAGCTCTTTTAGAAGCTTATGGATTGGTTGTACAATACATGCACTCGAGTTCTTGCCTGCCACCACCACCAGACCTCATTCCCTCAATCCAAACACCAGTAGGTCATCCCGACAGTGGTCACCCACTGATGCCACCCTGAGGAAGAGGAAGGATTCATTCTCTAAGGCATCGTAAACCAAGAATGCTGAGCATCAGGCGGAGGTTGGCATGAATCAGCATCAAAGTTCATTGGAACATGATGTCAGGAACATTGAGGTATCAGAGGAACCCTGAACCTTAAAGCAGCCTATATTTGAGCACTTATCCTGCTTATTCATGGAGATAACAAAGTCCTCACAAGCTGCTCACCTCTCCTTGGCGTTGTAGTCTGGCATTAGCTAGTCATTAGACTGAGGGGATGAGGTGCAGCAGTGGCTGATGGGAACTTGCATGTATCTGTGATACAACCAATCCAAGAGCTTCTAAAAGCAGCTGGGAGAGGTTCCTGCATGGGAGTCTGTCAGTGACATCACAGAGAATACCTGCTACAAGTAAGTAACTTTATTTTCCTTCTCCATCATCTTTTTCTTGTAGTCCTCCACTAACCCCTTTCTCCATGCGCTGTCCTCTTACATTTTTCTTCTTTTGCCTTCCCCTCCTCTCTTCTCTCCCCCGTCTCCCTGTCCTTTCTCCTTTTTTACTGTTCCATGTTCTCCAGCCCTTCTTTCCTCCATAGTCCTCCTCTCTTCTATGGGCATCTCCTTTAGGCGTAGGACTTAATTTCTAGAGGATTGGCCTAGAATGCAGTTCTGCCAGTGCTTTTCAGACTCCAGAGCAGTGGGGTGTTCCACTTCAGCCCCTCCCTTCCAGGCAGCCTGCAGGGAGGAGGAGGGGAGGGGCTCAGCATGGAGCAGAGCTAGTCTACTCCCTATTACAGTCCCTTTGCTCCTGCCCCTAGCCTGCATGTCCCCTCTCTGGTGCCATGGTTGCCTTTCTTTTTTGTCTGCAAATTAAGCCCTGGTATAGAGTATACAGAGTGGAGGAGAAGCCTAGTTATTAGAGCAACTGCCTAGTACCCAGATTAAGGGTTCAATTCCCACTGGTACTCCTTGGGCAAGTCACTTTACCCTCCATTGCCTCGGAAGAAAAGACCTGGCAATCTACTTCCAGTGATACATTGCCAAGAAAACACAGAGGCAGCTGGGTTGCCAGGAGTCAGCACTGACTTGATGGCACTAAAAAAAACAAACAAAACAGTATACACAATATATATATATATGTCTTGAAGGACTAGAAAAGGGGACTGTTACTTCTGGAGAGAGATCTGCAATTGTGAGTATATACTTCTAGGAATTTTCTGAAAGGACCTCTTTGTATTAAAGCTAATTAATCTGTGAACCCACTGTTTTTTGTTAAATCAGTCAGGGCCTAGTAGCAGCAGTTTAAGTTTAAATTTAAAACACAGAAGAGAACTTTCTGGTTAAATTTCATACCCAGCAGAGAGCTTGTAGTTTAAATTTAATAGTCACTCAGGACCTAGTATCAGCAAAGTAGTTTTAGTTTAAATTTAAAACACAGCAGAGAGCTTTCTGGTTAAATTTAGATCCCAGCAGAGAGCTTGTAGTTTAAATTTCATAATAAGTCATAGCCTAGCAGCAGCAAAGAGCTATAATTTAAATCAAATCAGAATATAGCTTAGCATAAAAGGCAAAACAGGGTCAGTACTCTTTGAGCAACAAACAAAGTCTTCAAGAGACCTCTACAAAGAGGCCTTCTGCCTAGGGGGCAAGAGACCTGTGAAACCTTTTCAATAGGTATTAACACCAGGTGGCAGGTCAAAAGGCCATTTTGAAAGACTCTTTCTATCCAAGCAAGGACTGTTAATCACCCAGGAAGTTGGTCACAGCTTACCTCAGCAGCACAGGCATAAATAGCTCAACCAGAGCTCTGTGATCCTCAGTCTTGAAGGACTAGAAAAGGGGACTGTTACTTCTGGAGAGAGAACTGCAATTGTGAGTATATACTTCTGGGAATTTTCTGAAAGGACTTCTTTGTATTAAAGCTAATTAATCTGTGAACCCACTGTTTTTTGTTAAATCAGTCAGAGCGTAGTAGCAGCAGTTTAAGTTTAAATTTAAAACACAGAAGAGAACTTTCTGGTTACATTTCATACGCAGCAGAGAGTTTGTAGTTTAAATTTAATAGTCACTCAGGGCCTAGTATCAGCAGCACAGGACAGGAAGTCCAAAAAACTGCCAGCATGGTTTAAAGGTGAGGTCAGAGAGGCTGTTGTTGCCAAAAAAGCATCTTTCAGGAAATGGAAAAAAGAGCCAAACGACGAAACCTGGAAACAGCACAAGCACTGGCAAGTCAAATGCAAGGCATTGATAAGGCAGGCAAAGGGAGAATTTGAGAAGAAGCTTGCTGCAGAAGCAAAAACGCAAAATAAAGACTTTTTCAAGTACATTTGTAGCAAAAAACCTGTGAGAGAGTCAGTTGGTCCATTAGATGATAGAGGGGTTAAAGGGGCACTAAGAGGTGACAAAGCAATAGCGGAGAGACTGAATGAATTCTTTGCTTTGGTCTTTACTGAGGAAGATGTAGGGATGTTACCCATGCCTGAAGTGGTATTTAAAGGTGCGGAAGAATTGAAGGAAATATCGATACATCGGGAAGATGTATTACAACTATTAGATAAACTGAAGAGCAGCAAATCACCTGGGCCGGATGGTATACATCCAAGGGTGTTGAAAGAACTGAAATATGAGATTGCAGACCTGCGATTAGTAATCTGTGAATTTTCATTACAATCATCTGTAATACCTGAAGATTGGAGGATCGCCAATGTAACGCCAGTTTTTAAAAAGGGTTCCAGGTATGATCCGGGAAACTACAGACCGGTGAGCCTGACGTCAGTACCGGGAAAAATGGTAGAAACCATCATAAAAAATAAAATTACTCAGCATGTAGATAGTCATGGCCTAATGGGAGACAGCCAACATGGCTTTAGACAAGGAAGATATTGTCTTACTAATGTGTTATGTTTTTTGAAGGTGTGAATAAACAGGTGGACAAAGGTGAGTCGGTTGATATAGTGTATCTGGACTTTCAGAAAGCCTTTGACAAGGTCCCTCATCAGAGACTTTTGGCAAAACTAAAGAGTCATGGGATAGGAGGCAGTGTACTATTGTGGATCAGGAACTAGTTAAAAGATAGAAAGCAGAGGGTAGGGCTAAATGGCTAATTTTCCCAATGGAGAAAGGTGAATAGTGGTGTACCCCAGGGATCTGTGCTGGGTCCTTGCTTTTTGACATATTCATAAATGACCTGGAAAAGGGAATTACGAGTGAGGTTATCAAATTTGCAGATGACAAAAAACTATTTAAAGTTGTTAAAATCCAAGAGGATTGTGGAAAATTGCAAGAGGATCTTGATAAATTGGAAGACTGGGCATCCAAATAGCAGATGAAATTTAATGTGGACAAGTGCAAAGTAATGCACCTAGGGAAGAACAACCCAAACTATAATTGCACGATGCAAGGTTCCGCATTAGGAACCACCACCCAGGAAAAAGATTTAGGCGTCATTGTGGATAACATGTTAAAACCCTCGGCCCAGTGTGCAGTGGTGGCCAAGAGAGCAAATAAAATGCTAGGTATCATAAGGAAAGGAATGGAAAATAAAACAAAAGATATTATAATGCCTCTATATCGTTCCAGGGAGAGACCACACCTTGAACATTCTGTGCAATTCTGGTCGCCGTATCTTAAAAAGGATATAGCGTTATTAGAAAAGGTTCAGAGAAGAGCCACCAAAATGGTAAAGGGGATGGAAGGATACTCCTATGAAGAAAGGCTAAAAAGGTTAGGGCTCTTTAACCTGGAAAAGAGACAGCTGAGGGGAGATATGATAGAAGTCTATAAATTAATGAACGGAGTGGAACGGGTAAATGTAGATCGGTTGTTTACGTTATCAGAATATAGAAAGACTAGGGGACATGCAATGAAGCTACAGGGTAAACTATTTAAGACTAATAAAAGAAAATATTTCTTCACTCAACGTGTAATCAAACTCTGGAATTTGTTACCGGAGGATGTAGTAAAGGCTGTTAGTGTAGCTGGTTTTAAAAAAGGTTTGGACAAGTTCCTGGAGGAAAGGTCCATAAACCATTATTAAGATGGGATCCAGTACATCAATGCTTGACCCAGTACCAGCATTTTGGAACCTGTGTCTTTTGGGGAAACTGCTAGGTACGTATGACCTAGATTGGCCACTGTTGGAAACAGGATACTGGGCTTGATGGACCTTGGTCTGACCCAGTATGGCATATCATATGTTCTTATGTTCTTAACTGGTTTGCTGAGAAAACAGGCAGGAAAAATAGTCCATCATAAAAATAATGGCAATGAATTAATTACTATGGCAAATTATTTTCATTCATGTGGATCAGTGTCAGCAGCTCATATGTCGGCATCTGATGAGATGAGTGGAAAGGAGGAGGGACGAGTCTGTTTGCTGACTGCTTTCCTGGTGTAAATTGGATGCCTCAGCTGTATGTCGGGGAAGGGGGATCTTTGCAAGTTCTTTACTTCTTGATCCACTTGGTCGAAACTTCTACTGTGGCAGCAAAAAGGACAGAGGCTGGTGGCACCTCATAGACTTTCTGATTTATTGAAACATGAGCTTTCGAGGACAAGAGTTCATGAGATTGTCTTGTTCTGTAGTCTGAACACATTCACCGTGATCCACATTTCATATTCTAGAGATGCCATTGGTAGGACTAAATTCAGTCATCACTGAGTGTTAATTCAGTGTACGCTAATCTACCACTGCATATTTAACCCTCCCGCTACTTAGCTAAGTCATTTAGAATTCAGTACAGCTCATTTATCTGCCTGCGATGCCAATCTGATGATGGAAAATGACAGCAGAAGAAGTGGGAATGTTTCAATAGGCATTGCTTCCCTCCACATTGATTCTATCCATTGCCTTTTAATTGGCTCATTATTAGAATTGCTTTCAGCCACGTACAGCTTTTTAGTTTCAAAGTCCAGCTATTCCAGGGGGCCAGAATCCTTTCTCTAGTCTGAAATGCTGCTCTGACTCTATAGAAAACAAATCTAAGATCCAGTAAGATTGGATAAGTAAAGGTTACCCTGAAATATATTCAGTGAGGATTTTTAAGATTGTGATGGCCGTATTTGGGGTGAATATGACTTTATGAGCTTTGGAGCTTGAAGAATAGATAGAGAGGACTATGCCTTCACTCATTGTGCTGGCCTGATTTATATTTGCTTCTTGTTGTGCAGCAGGACAAAGTGGGACAAAGCATTTGGTAAACATGACTGCATATAACTCAGTATATAACACTGCGATGGGAGGTTATTCAGAAGGAAGGGCTTTGTGCAGGCAATGTAACTAATCAGCTGGCATGTGGAGTGTGGAGGAACTGACAATGCAAACTTAAGTCTAAGAACACACATGCAATAAAAGATGAATGAAAGAAGTGTTTGTTTCCTTACAAATTATTAACCAGAGCTTCTACCCAACTAGGAACAGAACCCAAGATAAAGTTGACGCTGTTCAAACCTCCATGCATAGAAGTATATTTTTTGAGTGATGGACAAGGCCGGCATTACCATTAAGTAAACTAGGTGGCTGCCTAGATGCCAATGGTCCAAGGGCAGCCGATTGCCACTGTTGCTAGCCCTCTCCAAGACCTGCAGCAGTGGGAATGTCTTTAAACAGCACTGTAGCACTTTCCGAAACCTTCCGTGTTGTGCTTCCACTCCCTTCTGACTTCCTGTCCAGCCGCTTCTGCCCCCATGCAAAAAAGAAGTAGAAGAAGAGGGGGAGGAAGCGGTGCCAGCGGTTACGCTAAGTGCTGCGATGCCATTTTAAAGGCATTGCCATTGCTGCAGATCCCAGAGAGGGGTGACAGTGGTGGCAATGGAGGCGGGGATAGGAGTGGGTGCAGGGAGGGGAAGCACTAGGATTGGGGTTTGCCTAAAGCACTTCCTATCTTGCATCAGTTCTGGTGTTGGGGGGGGGGGAGGGTAATCAATACTTAATCATGATCAGGTACAAGACTTGCTGAGGAGCTGGTGTTGCTTTCAGCATGGGAATTCACATCCTCATTTACTCAAAGTGGTAGAGAACCCAAGAGGAAGAATTTCAGCTGGGCATGTAGCAGCAGATAAGCATGCAATAAATAAATCCAGGAGTCTTTTCAAGGATCCAAGCCAGTTTAATGTGCACATGGCTCAAGCAATAAGCAATTTCAAAATGGCTGAGCAATGGCTTCTAGTAAAACAACAACTTTTATAGCTTTCTTGTCCATTCTAAGCATAGGCAAACTTTTCATTGGTCCCAGTACCCCTCTCACCCATCTATTGGTCCCGGTACTGATATGGCTACCCAATAGGGACTCTGGTCTGGGCCCAGCACCTGGTTGCCCCCCTTCTAGTCCCAATTACAATGGTCAGTGTCTCCAACTTGTTACTTCTCTCCTCCAAGGTCGCTGAGCTTGTTAAAACATATGGGAAGCAGAGGCACTGTAACCTTGCTTTTTGCAGAATTAATTAATTCCATAGAAGCTGTGCTCTCTTATCAGTACCAATTAGAGCTGTTTTCTGTCTTTTCTAAGTTTCGTTTCTGCTTAGCTATGTTCAGTTAAACTGAGTTAAGTTTCAATTCTATGGTGTCATCATTCAGGGGGGTTTTCATTCCTCTGGGCCTAACTACAGGCTTCAGTTACAGGTCAAGCTGCTCAGGCCTGTCTGCTTAGTTCAATTAGCATGGATCATAGGCCGTCGCCTACCACATTCCCCCCTTTGATTATTCTCACCCGCATGTTAATAAGGTGTGAGAATCAAATCACATAATACTAGGTAAAGGTATCACTCTGTGGTATAGGGTAGTAAGTTCACATAGCTAGCATCTTTGTAGCTGTCTTACGCTCTACAGTGTTATTAATAACTGAAGTTATCATTTGCAAGCAAAATGGCAAGAAACAAGGGAGCAACAGGCAGATAGTCAAAGTCCATAGTTTGGCAAGAGTGGGAAAAAGAACTAAAGGATTAGAAGGTTCAGTTGCAACTTTTGTTGTGCTGTCGTAAAGCTTCTGATTTAGACAGACCAGCTGTCCATCCTTCGTAGTAGATTGTGGTCCAGTCCGAACAAAACACAAACTGTCAACAATGGGGTGGGCCAATACCCACTCACTAGTAGTATTATGTAAATCAGTCTGATTGTATAGGATAGAATAGTTCAGTTCTTGCGTCTCCCAGGGCCACTGATCTCCCATCTTAGTTCCTCCACATTAGAAACAGTCAGAAGTGTGGAGACTAGATGCTATTGCTCCAGCAAGTTCAAGAAACAAGTTCTGGTGGTGGTATGAGGAATTGCAATGGTGGCTTGCATAGTCTTGTAGAAAGTCAAGATCTAGAACAACTTTTGGATTGGAGAGTATACCAATGCAAGTATAGGGAGAATGATAAATCAAGGTCTGAGTGACCTTCGGTCCAGTTCATGTTGTACTTATACAGGCTGCCCAGGGAGATAAGGCAAAAGTCATTTCAAAGCACTCCAAGGCTGCTGCCAAAATAAAGCAATAATAATAATTCATAATGGGCATAGTCTCTGGAAAATTGGTGGAACTGTCGACTTCCACAACAGATAACAAATGTAGGGTTGATTGTAGATCCTCAAGCTTCTGCCGTACGTAGACCTACCAGCTTTTTGGCAGGAGTAGGGCTGTAGATTCCAAAGTATCACTGTCCTCTGGGATGTCTCAATTTCTTAAAATATCATAGCATAGTCTCTTAGGCTATTATTGCTTCCTTAGAGCAGTTCACTCTTTAGGAGATCAAAACAGTCTTTTCAGAGTATTTAAACATAGTCTCTTAGAAGATTCAATTTCTTGACACAACACAGTCTCTTTCTGATGATTGCAGTTTTTTTTCAGATGCGAGGCTTACCTTCAGATAAACAAACAGTCTTGAAATAGTGCAGTTTCTGAGGGACCAATAAGTCTTAGGTCCGTGGTTGTTGTTGTAGGGTGAGGTGCAATGGAGTCTCAGGATGCTATACAGTAGTCCAGTGATCAGGTTCAAGAGCAGCTGCTGGCTTCACTTGATTATGATGGGTCCAAGGTTCAAATTCTGCGACTTTTACTGCAGTTGGAGTTGTTGACAGGATGACGACATAGGGTCCTCTCCAATGCAGGGCTAACAGTATCTTTCTCCACTCTTTGATCCACACCGAGACTCCAGGCTTGAAAGGATGCAGGGGTGCAGGCAAATTGATGAGTAATCGATTTTGTACTCAGGTATGAAGACTCCTGCAAAACAGAACTTAAAACCAATAGTTCATGTCTAATAATTTCAGATCCTATCTGTCTCATATCTCCTTTTATTTCCTATACAATAGGCAGGGGTTGCCCATACAGAATCTCAAAAGGGGAAACTCCTAAAGACTTAGCAGGGGCTAAGTATATCCTAAGAAGGGCTATGGGAAGAACCTGGGGCCACTTCAGGTAAACCTCTTGGCAAAGTTTAGACAACTGAGATTTCAGGGTTCTATTCACACATTCTACTTTTCCTAAATTCTGAGATCTATAGGCAGTATGTATCTATTAATATCAATATCTTGGGGCTATACTTAATGGACTTGCTTCCTAAGGTTATCCACCCTCATTCTTTGTACAGGGCCCCATATGCATGCAAGGTTGTAAGGGTATACTTGAAATCTGGGTACACATTTAGACAGGGCTCTTTTCCTATTGTTAGTGCTCTAGTGAGGACTATCAGTTCAGCTTTCTGTGGTGAAGTTTCTGGGGCCAGGGCTGAGGACTCAACTACCAAATCAGGGGTCATCACTGCATATCTAGCACAACAATGTCCATTGATGATGAAACTGCCTTCAGCCACAAAGAAAGTCTGTTCAGGGTTCTCCAGAGGGACATCAGTCAAATCCAGGTGGCTTGAGAATACAGTGTCCATAATTTATAAACAGTCATGATCAGGGGATCAAGACTAACTGATAACATAGCAGGATTGAAAGCTTGACTGACCCTTCAGTTGTATCTGGGGTTTTCACACAACATACTCTAATACTTCAACATTCATAGATTTGTTAGCTAGTAATTTCCTTTGTATTTCATATTGGTTAGAACAGAGTGTGGTACAGTAACTTGAAGATCCTGTCTCAAAGGGATTTTTCTTTTAGTTTTTGCTTACTAGGAAGGCTGTAGCTGTAACAGCTTCTCAAATAAGGTCCAAGAGATTGAGTCAACACTCCCAGAACATTTCCTTGCGACTCATGAACATAGAGACTGTAAGGTTTTCTGGACATCTGGTAGACCCAGAATTGGTGACAACATCAGAGTGTTTTTTTCAAAGATCAAAAGACTGCATCCTGTTCAAGTCCCCATTCCTCTGGAGACTTTTCCATTCCTTTGATAGCTTGATACAATGGTTTTTTTTTTTTGGTTTTTTTTTTTTCTCTAGCAGCGCAAAATTGGGGATCCATATACAACATACTCTGTGGCACCCAAGAAGGCTCTCACTTGCCTCCTGGTGATTGGAGTAGGAATACTGCATACAGCTGCTTTGCGTTCTGGTAAGGGTTCCAGGCGTCGAATTCCGCTGGACAACTGGAATCCTAGGTATTTAACTTGTTTGACATAATTATGCTTTGGCTCTTGAGACTTTGTATCCAGCCTCATTAAAAAGGTGCAAGAGTTCACTGGTGGCTGGTGGACATTCACTTTCTGAGTTGGTGGTTATGAGCAAGTTGTCCACATATTGAAGTAGAATTTTTTCTTTTTTTTTTTTCTTGAGTTTCTGGATAACTTGTCAAATCTTTTGCTGAGTGAGGCGAGTTCTTGAATTCTTGAGGTAATCTTGTCCAGATGAGTTGGCCCCGCCTCCTTGTAGTGGGGTCTTGGGCTAAGCGTATGCAGAAAAAAACATCTTTTTAAGTCCAGAATGATGAAATGTATAGCTTCAGCAGAGATCAGCTCCAAGAGAATATAAGGATTTTGGTACCACTGGTTGTATAGTTTCAGCTGCATCATTCATTCTTTCTTAGATCCTGCACTGGGCGGTAATCACCTGTCCCAGGCTTCTTGACTGGCTTGAGGGTGACAATGGCAGGGGCTATGTTCTTCGCTAGGCCAGGTGGATTATCTTCTGCCCATCCTCCAGGTGGGGCTATGAGGTTGGTAAGTGTACAGCTTGTTGCTTTGGATGCAGGTGAATAGAACCGCCATTCTTCTTCTTGGGGACAGTTAACACCATCAGGCCAGCAGATTTTGAGTTTCATTTTTATCTGTGCTTGAAGCTTTGCAAGCAGGTCTCGGCCCAAAAGTGGAATAGGGCATTCAGGCATATACAGGAACTGGTACATTATTATTTTTTTTTTTCTAGTTCACACATGTGGTTCTGCAGAAAAGGCTTTGCGAGAAAAACACAGGGGCTACTGGCTTTAGTATTCTGCTCCTGTATCCCCCATAAAAGTCCATATATTGGTCCCCTATTTTTCAGACTGACTCCTGGGGACCCAGGGAAACTGGAGAGTCCGGTCTGGCCTAGTCTTCATCCATGCTGTAGCCCTCTCAGGCTGCCACTCACGCTATAGCTGCTCCACTCTCGTGCTGAAACACTGTGCTTGGTTTTATTCTGTCTATGATTCTACAATCAAGTACTCCCTCCTGGGGTGGAGTCAAGATACGGGCATTCACTTCTCTAATGTCCTTCTTTTTCTATAATGGGCGTACTCACACCCAGTTTTTCACTTCCTCTGTTCCTTCAATTAAGATAACCTCCTCACATCATTCAACTAAAATATCATTCACTTTCTCTGTTACATTTATTTTCACAATTCACACACCCTCTGATTAACTTTCATTTAACCATTATGCCCGCAAATTCATCCAGTTCTTTGCAATTTCCGTTCATTAGTTCAATCAAGTCCTAAAACTTCTCAGTGTATAATGCAGTTTTTTTTTTTCAGTTCTAAACAAGTCTGGTCAGCTGACTTTCACTTCTAGTCCGGAAGGGGTGGACATTCCCCTGTTGCAGAGGTGGCTAGCAAACTACTTGGGAATCTGTAGTCCCCCCCCTCTCCTGGATTCTGTTTCTCCTAGCAATGCTCTATCCAGGTGGTTGATTTTTTTTTTTTTTTTTTTAAGCATCCACTTCTCTGCTGTGGGCACATTAGTTCACGCCCACTGGGGGGGGGGGGGTTGACATCATCGGTGGACTGGGCTCCATCCCCCCCTTAAGCACTCTGAACTGAACTACTTACAGAGAGAGAGAGAGAGAGACGAGACAGGATATCTAGAAATTCTGGGGCAAAATCCTGATTGGGACAGAGACATTTCATAATCTTCAGTAAATCCCTTACTGAAATTCTTGATCATACTTGAAAAGACACTTATTATTTCTGTAAACATAGGGCAGGCAGGAAACACTTAGATTGAGCACATACATCCATTATGCTTCTTATAGAGAGAACTATAGCTATCTGTCAGCATGTCTCTGCAAAAGAAATTATTTTTTTAGTTCAGGAAGCAAATATTTAAAAGACATTCCGGATATTTTTCATAAAATACAGTACACCTTTCCCTTTTTTTTTTTAAATACAGAAAAGCTAACTGATTTGTTCATTAGTAACCAGCACAGAGGGGAAGCATGCATTCAAATGACTTATACTCATTCATAAAAAGATAAACTTTGTTTTTAAAACTTTTGGTTAAACAGAGCTAGTGAAACCAGAGAAAAAACTAATTATAAATTCATCACGCTTCGATTAAATGAAGAGACTTTTCATTCACATGGACAGAGATGCCAGAAAAAAACAATTTAAATCAATGTTAAGTCGTGATCTAATTACTTTGTAGATCAAAGGAAAAACAAAAACAGTTCTTTATCATTTCCTATTTGAATCATAAAACACAGGGCAAAGCTAAGCCCACAAATATATTATACCTATCTGACCGGAATAACTAATCTTACCCTACACACTATAACTGAACTAAACCCGTCACCTCCTGGATAGTTCTGCAAAGTAACAGCAATATAACAGGCTCAATTGACTTAGAAATGCAGACAGAGCAGAGAATATAACTAAAAACTGTTTGCGGAGCTCTGATGATTAATACAACCTTCAAAACTAAAATTCTGACTAAATATTCTTATTGAATGGTACACAATACATGACCACAGCAGGAGGAACATTACTATCAGAACAAAGTGAATAAAAACAGGTAGAAACAGGTATAATTGTCCTGATTAGTCCAGCAGCAGATTGTTGAAAAACATGCCTGCATAGGGTTAAACAGCACCAAACATTCTCCTGCACAGACACGCCCCCTGTCAGCTTTTTCACTGTGCTAAAACCAACTGGGTGAGACCAGCTTTTTGATTTCTAAAAATGACCGTAGGTGTTTTGGGTCTTCATTCTGCTCTATTAATACAATTTCTTAACCAGTGAACTGTCACAAAGTACTCAACATAATAATCTCACATTTATAACAGAAGGGAAACTCGTGGTTTCAACAGATAACAAAAATCAAATACACAGGACGGACAATACACCAAACGCTTCATCCGTTTCGCGACCTAGACGCAGTCACCCGACTAGGAACTGCGCTAGTCCAGAGTCCACTCTGCTTGGTCCGTGCTGCCAGACCTCTCATTCACACTTCATTCACACAATCATGCTAGCAACGTATCTTAGCATGCATTCCTTTCTATCTATTCTGACTAGTCTTTTTCCCAATTACAAAAAGGATGAGGGTTTCACCCGGCGAATTCCCATGCGGGGTTACTCGGCCCTTCCTTGAGAGATCTCTTACCAATTCCCAATATCTCGAGATTACAAATTCCAAGTTCCACTGGCAGTACTGCTCTTTCTATTTCTGTCTAGACATACCAAAAACCCAGTCCTGTCTGCTCTGACCAGGCTGAATCATGATTCTCTATAACAACTGTACCTAGCGAATACTCATGCAAGGATTTTCAAACAAAGACTTAAGTCTTACCAAAGTTTGCAAACTGCAGTTCTAACTCATCTGTCTAGACAGGTTTTCAAAACTATACTTACCAGATCTGGTTCCCAAGCTTCTGAGTTGGATCCTGGACTCCCCCGGGTCGGAAGTGTTAGCCAGCTGGACTCAGTGCCTGCCGAGGCCAGGCAGAACTCCCTCCGATACAAGAGGATCGGTGGGCCCAGGGAGATTCCCCTGCGTCGGATTGGCATGGTTCCAACTGGACCAAACCTCAAGGCGAATTACGTGGATTTATTCACTTGAACACTATCCACCACTCGCACTTCTCGGCCAACGCACCAAGAATGTAGCAGCAGATAAGCATGCAATAAATAAATCCAGGAGTCTTTTCAAGGATCCAAGCCAGTTTAATGTGCACATGGCTCAAGCAATAAGCAATTTCAAAATGGCTGAGCAATGGCTTCTAGTAAAACAACAACTTTTATAGCTTTCTTGTCCATTCTAAGCATAGGCAAACTTTTCATTGGTCCCAGTACCCCTCTCACCCATCTATTGGTCCCGGTACTGATATGGCTACCCAATAGGGACTCTGGTCTGGGCCCAGCACCTGGTTGCCCCCCTTCTAGTCCCAATTACAATGGTCAGTGTCTCCAACTTGTTACTTCTCTCCTCCAAGGTCGCTGAGCTTGTTAAAACATATGGGAAGCAGAGGCACTGTAACCTTGCTTTTTGCAGAATTAATTAATTCCATAGAAGCTGTGCTCTCTTATCAGTACCAATTAGAGCTGTTTTCTGTCTTTTCTAAGTTTCGTTTCTGCTTAGCTATGTTCAGTTAAACTGAGTTAAGTTTCAATTCTATGGTGTCATCATTCAGGGGGGTTTTCATTCCTCTGGGCCTAACTACAGGCTTCAGTTACAGGTCAAGCTGCTCAGGCCTGTCTGCTTAGTTCAATTAGCATGGATCATAGGCCGTCGCCTACCACAGGCAAACTGGAGAAGCCGACTGGGCCTTGTCTGTCGTCATTTAGTGTGTTACTATGTTACCTGCATGCACAACAAAACTTTTACTTTTCAAACAGAAGGTAAACACACAAGTTGCCTTTGGAAACTGGGTTGATATGAGTCTAAAATCTGGGTGTGTACATATGTTCATGCAAATAATATTTGACATAAATTAACAGATGATCTTTGAAGAGCCAGGCACCATTTATACATTTAAAAAAATAATTTACACATGCAATTTGCCCTACATATATAAAATGTGATTTTAAAACAGCTGCCACTTATACCTATATGCTCACAGTACACATAGATTTGAAGGAGATTTTGTTATGGATGTGCTTTGAGTGGTCTTTCAAATTATGTGCATTCCATGTTTCTAAGCAGCAATATACATACCTTGGAAAATCTCCTGATCAGCATTTACACCTGCTTCAAGTCATGGATAATTGTGGGCTAAGTTCTTGTTCGAGCTAGAGCTTGAGAGGGACATTTTGGTTTATCTCGCTGAAATTAAAAAGCCACACCTTCCTTATCCTCCTTCTAGACCAGTCCAAAGCAGTGGTCTATGCTCCCCAGTTAACAGTTGGAGGCAGACCAGAATAACTTTCAGTGATGTCATCACTTGTCTTTATACTGGTGCAGCACTGAAAGAAGTCAGTATTGCCTTCCTTCAGGAGATGGCAAGATGTGTGGGTGGTAAGGTTGCCAACTGGCTCCAGATGCGCCCGACAGGCTTGATCCAGTCCTGTGTTTACCCCATTGCATGCAGGGACCTGTAGTCTTGCTTTTCTGATTGAGTGCAATGGAGAAATCAGAACTACATGTCCCTGTATGCAATGGAATAAACCCAGGACTGGATCAAGCCTGTCGGGCGCCTCTGGAGCCAGTTGGCAACCCTAGTGGGTGGTACAGCAGTGCAGACAGGCCTTTCTCCTCTGGCCCAGATCATGGTCATATGGCTTGTGTGTTTGAGACTTTGGACCCACATTTGCTCTGTCCAGTGCTGTTACCCACAGGTTCCAGCACTGGTGGGCCAGAGAACTGACAGGAGGACCTTCACAGGGCCCCTGAGATGGTATAGTAAGTTTAGGCCCTGGATTCCCTTCCCTCTAACTGTACTGTTTCTATAGGTTCTGCAGATTTTCCCCTATTTTAAATTTTTTATCCTGTTTCTTTCTTTGGCTCTCTGGCTTTGTTCTTGAATGAAGCCGCTTAAAATGAAAGAAAAAAAAAAAACGTCTTTCAGGCAGTCGGGCCTTTCCAGCCATGTTTAAGTAGCTGAGGAGATCCTGCTCAGATTTCTCCAGCAAGCCTGTCAGGTGCAGGATTCCCTTGCCAATCGGCGTTTCCATTTTTGCTATGGCTTTCTTTTTCTGTTGAGGTGTTTTCCTTCACGTTTTTTAAAATTAGTCATGTTGCAGCTCTCATGCAATGCCAGATGCCTGGAGTTGTGAACTGCTCATAGCTCCTGTCAAGTGAGTTACATGGCCGGCTCCTTTTGCACTGAGTGTGATAGAGAAGCTTTTTGCACATATTTTGGCAACATTGAGATCTCTTGTGGGGACCTTGGCCCAATGCTGATTTTGCTGTCTCTACGGTGTCTCCCATGATTTTACTGCCAGCATGAACGTTGGTCGCATGGTCCCAGCTGAAAGAGAGCGTGGTAAGACAGCCACAGGCTCAAGCTGCTGGGCCCCTGAGGGTCCTCTGGAGTTTCAGGACCTGTTCTCAATCACGTTTGAGCAACAGTTCCCAAAGCAACTCATGGGCTGTTCTTGGTCTCTAGTAACTGCATGGCAGATCTGTCTTAGGGTCTGAGGCCCTGACCTCCCCTATGGGGGACTCTGGGCCATCTGGTTTCTTCCCTTCTGGCAGCAAGGGGGATAAGCATTTCTACCATATTCAAAACATATTCAAAACGTTACATGATCAATCATCAACATACCTAAAATCCCTCATCCACACATCAACAATCAACAGAATGAGGCGAAAATGCAATATGAACTTCCTCAACCTACTGACGGAAATAACATGGATGAACCAAAACACTCACAACAGGGCCTTCTCCACCTATGGAATGAACTCCCCAGTGACCTCAGGAAACACATGAACTAATAAAATTCCGCAAAGACCTCAAAACACTACTATTCAAAGAACGCTTTAACATCTAAACAATGGTCCCCATGCAACAGCAAAACGTATGGACACATATGCTACAAATTACTACCCTCATTCTCCCCCTCCTGCCCCCCTACCCTCTCCACGTAAGTTCTGACTGTTAATACGTTAAAAACTATAGACTATAATGCACATTTCTAGTTATACTGTTAAGTATTTAAAGGTTCTATGTAAACCTATTAAGTTCTTTTTCTCTGTAATCCGCCTTAATTCCTAGATAAGGCAGTATAAAAATAACAGATAAATAAATAAATACCCTTCATTTTTGCCTGTCTGTTCCTCCAAGAGCCAAGTCTATCACCTCTGGAGCAAGGCTGTGGAGAAGAGAAGGATGGTTTGTCTACAATGGATAAGTCACTGGATGAAGGGGAGCTTCCCCTGGTGGAGGGAGAGGATCCATTGATGATCCATCTTTTTCACAGGGAAGATCTTCCCACAATTATTCAGGATGCCATGATGGCTCAGGGCATTACAGAGCCCCTGCCGGTAAATGTTTCATAAGTGGCCCCTATCCTAGAGAGACTGTATTGTTCTTCCATCTTCTTTCTCCTCCCAAAACCCTTGAAAAACTCATGTTTTCTCAGTGGGAGATACCAGAAGTGGGGCTAGGGATACTTAGGTCCTGACTTGGCTGTATCCTCTACTCCAGGTAGAGATGGAACAGCTTTTCAGGGTCCCTAAGGTGGATGCTCTGGCCATGGTGGTGACCAAGCATACAGCCATTCCAGTTGAAAGTGATTCTGCACTGAAGGAATCTCATGATAGGAGGGTGAAAGTCTTTTCCAAGAATGCATTCATGACTTCAGTCTTGGGTACTCAGGCAGTGCTTTGTGTGGGTGTGGTGGCCAAACAAGGGACAGTATTCCATTTTCTTTGTGGTGCCTAAAAAAGGTGGGTCCTTCTGACCCATTCTGGACCTGAAGGTAGACAATGCTAAATAAGAGTACCCTACTTCCATATAGAGACCCTTTTTGCTGATCCAGCATGGGGAGTTTCTAATCTCCTTGGACCTTTCTGAAGTGTACTTCCATAATCTGATCCAGGAGCAATATTAGCGGTTCATCTGCTTCTGCATCCAGGACTGTGACTTTCAGTTTTGTGCTCTTACCTTTGCCCTCATCATGGTGCTGCATACCTTCTTGAAGGTCATTGTGATGGTTGTGACTTTCTTGTGAAAACAAGGAATAGAGGTTCACCCATACCTGAACAACTGTATGATTTGGTCCTATTCCATGGAAAAGTCCAGGGTGGACCCTACCAGTGATCTGGTAGTTGGAGAAGCTGGAATAGGTGATCAGTCATCCCAAGAGCAGCCTAGTTCCCTCCTAGGATATGGAGAATCTAGGCGCCCACTTCAACACTTGGGCAGGGTGATTCTTACCCCAGAAAGGTTGGACAAGCTGTGACTGCAGGGGTTTATGCTCTCAAGCAGCTTCCAAGGTCTGGGACTACTTGCAGATCCTGGAGTCTATAGCATTGACCCTAGAACTGGTACCATGGACCAGGCAAGGATGTGTCCCCTGAAGGGATACCTTATGACTCACTGCTCCCAGTTGTTTGAAGATCAAGGGGGAATTGGTCTGGTGGCTACAAACTCATCCTTTGATGGAAGGAATACATCTGGAAGCATTGGATTGGGTGATAGTCACCACTGATGCCAGCCTGCTGGGCTGGAGGTTGCATTGTTGGAGTCAGTTTATTCAGAGGCATTAGCCCTCACAGGAAGCCTCCTGGTTGATCAATAGTCTAGAAGCCAGGGTGATCCACCCAACTCAGGAGAGGTTTCGGTCCCTTCTAAAGGGCAAAATAGTCAGAATGTTCTCAGGCAATGCAATGGCAATGACATACATCAACAAGCAAGGCAGCACTCTGATATCTGCTGTGGCCACAGAAGTAGCAGAGTTCTGTCATTGGGTGGAAGTTTATCTGGTGCCTCTGTCAGCAGCCCACATAGTGGCCATCAACAATGTGCAGACCAACTTCTTGAGTTGGAACAAAGTCGATCCCAGTGAGTGAGAGCTAAGCCTTCACATGTTTGACCTCATCATGAGGAAATGGGGTCTGCCAATGTTCAAACTGATGGCCACCCAAGGGAATGCCAAAATAAAAGACTTTTTTGGCTACAGGAAGGATCCATACGTGATGGGTTTAGCCCCAGAAAGGACGTCTGTAGTCCTTTTCTCCATGGCCCTTGCTGAGCTGACCTCTGTGCAGAATTCAGTCTCACTCAGGCTTGGTCACTCTAGTCATGCCAGACCAGTCATGCAGACCATGGTATGTGGATATCTTTACAGTAGTCTGTTGGCAGGGTCCCTTCTAGTCCTATCTTAGAAGAGGAGACTTCTGCCATATAGCCCCCTGCTCATGCAGGATCCCATTCCATTTTTGCTCACAGCCTGGTCCTTGAGAGGCATAAGCTATCTAAAAAAAGATACTCTGAAGTTGTAGCCAATACCCTTCATGAGGCCTGGAGAGCCTGTACATGCTTGGCCAATGGGAGGGTCTGGATGTGTCCCATCTCCTCAAGTGGAAGTCTGTCTGCCCGTGAGTCTGAATGTAGCACTGTTGAATCTTTTTCTGTTGTTGAAGGCATCAAAAGTTCCCCATTTAAGCCCATTTGGATGGCCTCCTTTCAAGGATTTGACCCTTTAGATGATATTCCTGCTGGTGGTGGCTGTTGCATGTGCCAGACGAGAGTTGGAGCTACAGGTCCTGTCTTGTAGGGAGCATTTTCTGGCCATCTCCCTTCTCCTAAATATAGTTTTCCTTTCATCTTAATCAGTTGGTGATCCTGCTGTTCTTCTTCAAGGAAAACCTTTGGACTGACTTGTCACTGCATTTGTTGGATGTGAGGAGATCATTAGTGAAGTATCTGGAGCTTACTAAAACTTTCCAGTGGTCATACCATCTCTTTGTCCTGTTCAGTGGTCCAAAGAAAGGACAGGCACAGTCAAGCCCTCAATTGCCTGCTGGATTAAGGAGGCTATTAGTTCAGCCTAACGTCTATGTGGTAAACATGTGCCAGAGTGAGTCAGAGCTCACTCCACTAGGACAAAAACCTTCTCCTGGGAAGTCTGCCTTGGTACCTCTGGAGTACATCTGTAAGTTGGCTACCTGGTCATCTTTGAGCACCTTTGTGAAGTACTATAGTTTGCATGTGGGAGCTGGAGCGGATGGTGTCTGGAATGTCTTCTTCTTCCCACTCTGGGTCCTGACTGCTTGGGTACATTCCACTCATTTGGACTGGTCTAGAAGGATGATAAGGAAAGAGAAATTTTCCATTTCTGCTGATTCTCTTTCCTTGAATCCAGCAAGACCAGTCCAGGACCTACTCTGGAAAACTATTCCTAGAGGTATAGGAGCCCTGCCACCTTTTAACTACATTGTTAGCGGGACTTTTTTTGAGGGGGTACTCGGTGGTACTGAGTACCTGCACCTTTTTCTTTGCCTACTAAAACTGACCTATGGCCCTCATATGTTAATGAAAGAGCCCTGTATATGAATACTGGTGCCTTTATTGCTAGGCAAAATGTATTGATTTTCAGTATCAGTGCCTGATGCAGAGTCTAGTATGGTAAGAGAGCCTAAAGGTTGAACAAAGTTATTGTTGATTGATACTTTTTCTGAGTTTTTCAGTCTTACTTCCTACTTGAGAAGTATCAGATTGGCTTCTCTCAGTGCTGTACCAGTGTATATACTAGTGATGGCATCACCGAAGGTTGCTCTGGTCTTCCTTCACCTGCTGGCTGAGAACCCACTTGTCTGAACTGGTCTAGTAGGATTTAAGGAAAGGAAATAAGCTGGTATGGAAAATCTCTATAATTACAAGTCTGACTTTTGGAGCTAGGCTCCTTAAGTGGCACATGTTTTCCATGTAGTTTTGCAAAATGCACTTAAGGAAACCCTCTGCCCAGTGTGCAGTGGCAACCAAGAAAACAAACAGAATGCTAGGAATCATAAGGAAAGGAATGGAGAATAAAATCAAGGATATTATAGTGCCTCTGTATTGTTCCATGGTGAAATTGCACTTGAATATTGTGTGCAGTTCTTGTTGCCGTATCTTAAAAAGGATATAGCGGAATTAGAAAAGGTACAGAGAAGAGTCACCAAGATGGTAAAAGGGATGGAAGGATATCCCTATGAGAAGAGGCTAAAAGGGTTAGGGCTCTTCAACCTTGAAAAGAGACGGCTGAGGGGAGATATGATAGAGGTCTATAAATTAATGAATAGAGTGGAATGGGTAAACATAGATCAGTTGTTTATGCCATCAAAAAGTAGAAAGATTAGGGGACACGCAAATGTATCCCATTTAAGACTAATCAGAGAAAATATTTTTTCACTCAATGCATAATGTAGTTAAAGCATTTAGACAAGTTTGTGGAAGAAAACTCCATAAACCACTATTAAAGAGAACCAGGGAAATCCACTGCTTACCCCTGGGAAAAAAGCATGGAATCTATACCTTTTTTGGAACCTGACAGGTACTTGTGACCTGGATTGGCCGCTGTTGGAAACTGAATACTGGGTTCGATGGACCCGTGGTCTGACCCAGAATGGCATTTCTTATGTTCTTATTTGCTTAAAAGGTGGCGCTTGCACATATAGGCATTGAAGCACCACCTATTCCTTCAGTACTACACTAACCTGACGACCTTCCACAGTCAGTCACACCTGTGGGACCAGGCAGACACCCCCCAAATAGCCACCCCATAGATACTGAACCCAGCCCAGCCCACAAGTAGGAATACTCTCCCCCGATCGACACCATGAGCATAGCAGACCCAGTATGTAAATAGCAGTGCCAGTATGTAAATATTAGAGATGTTCCATATCATATTTCAGAGTGATTTTGTTTAGTTTACCCTGTTTAAAACCTGTACATAATCCCCTGTTTACTGTACGTCCAGTGTAGGTCGTCTACACTGCACAAAATATGTTTTATGTAAACCACACTGATATTAAAGAGCATGGTATAGAAGAAAGTTAAATAAATATAGGTACCAAACATGTTGCTTACATGTGCAAGGAGCACTGCTAAGCATTCAAAGCCCCTGAGTGATGTGCTCTTTATTTGTATGTGGTTTCATGTAAAAGAGATTCTCTACTGCACATGCTATTAACATGTCTGTTTTCTGCAGTACTATACAAGTTTTGTATGCACAGATCAAAATACCTGTTTTCTGACTTACATGCCATCAGGGATAGTGCAAGGACCGGAGGTGCTTTAGGCAGGTCTCTCCATCCTGCTGCCCCCCCCAACCCATTGCTGCCATTGTCAACCCTATCTGGGGCCGACACTGGCAGCAACTGCCCTCCATCTCTCAGGCTGTGTCAATCTGCCGCTTCAGGACCCCCTCCACTGCAGACTTATGGGTCATATAAAACCATAAGTCTGGAGCAGAAGCAGCAGACCGGGCAGAGTGAAACTACGATGCAGCTGCGGAGATGGAGAGTTAAGTCCTGCATCACAGTTTTAGGGACAATTGCTGCCACTGTCAGCCCCAGAGAAGGGCACCAGCAAGAGCAATGGGCAGCATGGGCATCCCCAGAGGGCCTGTGCTCTAGGCGACCGCCTAGTTCGCCTAATGGTAGCAATGGTCCTGAATGCCATACAAATTTGGGCTTGCAAATGGTAGGCTGTTTGTGCATAATGGGCCTGATATTCGAAAGGCATTTACACAATTTACAGCCCAGTAAATCATGTAAATGCTTTAAACCGGGATATTCAATGGCACCTACATGGCTAGTGCTGTTGAATATCCCCATCTATGTCCCCTACGTGCCTTGATGCTATCTGGTGGAGCGGAGGCTGGGAGTACTAATAACTGGATACCGATGATATTGCATGGCTAAATCTTTTGGCTTGCCTAGTTTTAGCCATGGCTGCTCGACTAGTTTTAGCCATGGATGCTAACCGGGTAGCGGTGCAATATCGCCGCTACCCGGTTACCCTCGGTGGCTCCGCGGCTTGTGTGGCAACCCTGGATATTCAATGCCATCGCCGCGGCATTGAATATCTGGGGCTAGGGGTTGGCAGGTAGGGCTATGCGCACAAATGAATATTTGGGCCTAATGCTTTTCGTTTTTCTGTTGTGTGCATTAATCATTCTCATCCCCAAAGTGCCCCTGTTTTATGCAAGCAGGGTTAGGTATGTCATAAAATGTTGCCTATATTCTAAGGCCATCAAAACTACATTGTACACCAATGGCAAATTCATATGTGAAACTCTTCACTTTGAGTCTAAATGCCAACTAAGCATTTCCAAATCTAATCAACATAGCATCACCTACCCCTGACAGCCACATGTACATACGTTAGGCCTAAGCCTTTACCATCTCATAAGCAATGCTATAACAGACCATACAGTACTACTCGTAACAAGTAGAAGGATAGCCTGTATTTTCAGTCTGGTAATGTGATTTAGCATTCAACAAAAGGGCTATGGTGATGGGGAATCAGCCATATTATTTTTGGCCCTGGTTGTCAAGTGCACATATGAAGGTGGAGAGATACCAGATGATGTCCTCAACTGTGCGAAAACTGCGTTGCCCTCATTGGCCTATACACAGCCAGGTATGCAAATGACCTCATGTCACATCATGTTCGTTCTATAGAACATTCTTATAGGGCTTGTCACGGCACACAATTAAGCACTGTACACTCCATAGCAGGAACCTGCATATCTGAAATAGTTTCCAGAGCATTTGACTCACATTTGGCTTGCCGAAAGGGATTATTAATGACCAGCTCCAGCTGAGAGTTTCGTTCATTAAAGACATAGCAACATTCAGCAATTTAATTTAAAACAAACAGAAGAATCTGTCCCTTCCCCGTATTTTCTTCTAGTCTCTAGATTCAAGAGGGGGAAGAAAAAGGCATTCAACGTTTTACAGCAGTGCCATTACAAGTTTGTGTAAGCTGAAGTTGCTGCTGTGCTATTCCGAACCTGAGGCTTATGCTAGTGCTACCTTCTGAATGCGTCAAGCTTTTTTAATTCTAAAAATGCAGCCTTTACGAAAAGACGCCTATCATTTATTCCTTCCAAAAATATATACGTTACACAGTCCCCTCATGTCCCTCTTCTGATCTCTCTTAGTCATTCACGCTGCCCTTCCACCCCTGCTATTCATTCTGTCCCTTTCTTCTATCCCCTTAGTCACTCACGTCCTCTCTCCTACCCTTTCAGTAACTCATTCCCCCCACTCCTTCCATATCACTAACTGAGTCACCTCTGTTGAATCTCTTTTCCCCTCTGTTTACATTCCATAGTGGCAGCATCGCTTCTTTGCAGAGAATTATTTTGTGTGTGTGTGTGTGCGGGGGGGGGGGGGGGGCAGTGAATGATTTCAGCAGTTGTGGCGTGTGTATTCCTTCTTTAAGAAGAAAGCCCTTTGAGATCATTTCTAGCTCCTACAAGATTTCGGATTCAGGTATAATTGTGAGGATTAAGAAATATTCCAGCAGAGAGTTATTTAAGGGCTGCAATGGTTACTTTTTGGGACTGATTCTATAGAGCGCGCGTGGATAGTTCTACGTGTATGTCTCTATTTTGAAGGACTTGTGCACTTTGGGTGTTCGCGTATGTCCCAGCGTGCATACTTTCCACAGCTGTGTGCACAAGGGTGGAAGTTGGGCAGAGCCTAGACAGAGACTAAATCCACATGTGTAGTTTCTTCACCAATCTAGCCACATGCAGTTACACTTACTCTAGTGCAGGCCTGAATGCCACAACTAGGTTCAGGTGCGCGCCCCTCTTTTATAAAGTGCATGCACATTTCACTTTATAAAATAAGCCCAAAATACACATATACTAACACGCGTTGCCTGCATGGGAGGTTATAAAAAGATTCTCCACATGGCTTCATTAAATTTACGGCACAGTTGTAGTAACCGGGTAAGGTGGACATGGTGCTCCCGTCCCCGCCCCCCCTTTCACCCCCACACCCCGCCACCCCCACCTTACAAATAACCACAATACAACAATTGGGAATCAAAACTGGTCGCAGCTTTATTAACCGTACAACATTATCCATCAACAACCACCAACAGCAATCCTTCATCAACTGAATTCCGGCCGCGGAACGAATCCTCAACAGCCATGTGAGTAGCAAGGTGAGTTCCGCCCGCTTCCGCCGTGAACTGACCCAGGCCATTCCATCCCCCCCCCTCTTCCGGCTCCGCCATATTATTAGCAAGAGCCCCGAGGGTTTCTCCGGGTCGTGGGTACCCCACCCCCACCCTGCATCTCACCACCGGCTCCGGACCCCGGACACCTCCGGGATCCCGCCTTCCCCCTCCAGCTGCAACACCCCTCTCACCTTCGTGCCCAAACCTAGGGGTGGGCGGGTGGGTCGCCAGCCACCTTCCTGCCCTCCTCCGGTGACTGACGACCATCTGGCTTGCTCCGCCCTCGCCCCGCCTCCCCCCCAGACTAGCACGATCTTACACCCTGCCAACGGGATACCCCATTCCCAAGCCAGCCTCATGAACCCGTCCAGCAGCTCCTGGCACCGAGTGGACTGCGCCTCGCCCCCAAACAGGAAATCGCCCAACTCAAGGCATGAACGTGGTGACTTCTCGAAATAAGAAAAGGACCTCACGTGCCACCTAGATAAGGTCTTAGATAGTGCTGGGGAGGAGTCTGCTGTCTTGGTACATGTCGGTACCAATGACATAGGAAAATGTGGAAGGGAAGTTCTGGAGGCAAAATTTAGGCTTTTAGGTAGGAAGTTGAAATCCAGAACTTCCAGGGTAGCATTCTCCGAAATGCTTCCTGTTCCACGCGCAGGACCCAAAAGGCAGGCAGAGCTCCGGAGTCTCAATACGTGGATGAGACAATGGTGCAGAGATGAGGGTTTTGGATTTGTTAGGAACTGGGGAACATTCTGGGGAAAGGAGGGGCTCTTACGAAGGGATGGGCTTCACCTTAACCGGGATGGAACCAGGCTGCTGGCATTAACCTTTAAAAAGGAGATAGAGCAGCTTTTAAACTAGATATTAAGGGAAAGCCGACAGTCGCCCAAGAGCGCATGGTTCGGAAGAATGTATCCTTGAAGGATACTACCAAAAGCAGAGAGGTTCCACAAAAGAGTAAAGTAGCCCAAATGCCCTCAAGTATGGAGCAGACAGAGCTTAAAGATCCCAATTTACTCATGTCTAACAATAGCCATATTAACATGAATAAAATACATTCTCTAAAATGCTTGTATGCAAATGCTAGAAGTCTAAAGAATAAGATGGGAGAGTTAGAATATATAGCACTAAATGAAAGGTTAGATATGATTGGAATATCAGAGACATGGTGGAAGGAGGACAACCAGTGGGACACTGTGATACCTGGGTACAAACTATATCGTAATGATAAAGCTGATCAAATTGGTGGAGGGGTTGCGCTCTATGTTAGAGAGGGCATTGACTCAGAAAGGATTAAAGTTTTGCAGGAAACAAAATCTGCTGTAGAATCTATATGGATTGAAATTCCATATAAAAGGGGGAAGGCGATAGCAGTGGGGGTGTACTATCGAGCACCTGGCCAGAATAACCAAATGGATGATGAAATGCTCAAAGAAATCAAGGAAGCTAACAAAAGTTACAGCGCAGTAATAATAATGGGTGATTTCAATTACCCCGGTATCGACTGGGTCAGTGTCACGTCAGGACATGCTGGGAGATAAAGTTCCTAGATGAAATAAATGACTGCTTCTTGGAGCAGCTGGTTCATGAACCGACCAGAGGGGAAGCCATATTAGACCTAGTCTTTAGTGGAACACCAGATCTAGTGCAAGAGATAAGGGTGTTGGGGCCGCTTGGCAATAGTGATCATAGCATGATCGCCTTTGATTTAATTAGTGGAGGAGGGATAGTAAGGAAATCCACAGTACTACCTTTTAACTTTCGAAAGCGAGACTATGATAAAATGAGGAAAACAGTTAAGAAAAAACTAAAAGGAGCAGTTGCGAAGGTTAAAGACGTACATCAAGCTTGGGTGTTGTTGAAAAATACTATCTTGGAAGCCCAGACCAGCTGTATTCCACGCTTTAAGAAAAGTGGAAGGAAGTCCAAAAAACTGCCAGCATGGTTTAAAGGTGAGGTCAGAGAGGCTGTTGTTGCCAAAAAAGCATCTTTCAGGAAATGGAAAAAAGAGCCAAACGACGAAACCTGGAAACAGCACAAGCACTGGCAAGTCAAATGCAAGGCATTGATAAGGCAGGCAAAGAGAGAATTTGAGAAGAAGCTTGCTGCGGAAGCAAAAACGCGAAATAAAGACCTTTTCAAGTACATTCGTAACAAAAAACCTGTGAGTCAGTTGGTCCATTAGATGATAAAGGGGTTAAAGGAGCACTAAGAGGCGACAAGGCGATAGCGGAGAGACTGAATGAATTCTTTGCTTCGGTCTTTACTGAGGAAGATGTAGGGATGTTACCCATGACTGAAGTGGTATTTAAAGGTGCGGAAGAATTGAAGGAAATATCGATACATCGGGAAGATGTCTTACAACTATTAGATAAACTGAAGAGTAGCAAATCACCTGGGCCAGATGGTATACATTAAAATCATCTCTAATACCTGAAGACTGGAGGATCGCCAATGTAACACCAATTTTTAAAAAGGGTTCCAGGGGTGATCCGGGAAACTACAGACCGGTGAGCCTGACGTCAGTACCGGGAAAAATGGTAGAAACCATCATAAAGAATAAAATTACTCAGCATGCAGATAGTCTTAACCTAATGGGAGACAGCCAACATGGCTTTAGACAAGGAAGGTCTTGTCTTACTAATCTGTTATGTTTTTTTGAAGGAGTGAATAAACAGGTTGACAAAGGTGAGTCGGTTGATATTGTGTATCTGGACTTTCAGAAAGCCTTTGACAAGGTCCCTCATCAGAGACTTTTGGCAAAACTAAAGAGTCATGGGATAGGAGGCAGTGTTCTATTTTGGATCAGGAACTGGTTAAAAGATAGAAAGCAGAAGGTAGGGCTAAATGGCCAATTTTCCCAATGGAGAAAGGTGAATAGTGGTGTACCCCAGGGATCTGTGCTGGGTCCGCTGCTTTTTGACATATTCATAAATGACCTGGAAAGTGGAATAACGAGTGAGGTTATGAAATTTGCAGATGACACAAAACTATTTAAAGTTGTTAAAACCCAAGAGGATTGTGGAAAATTGCAAGAGGATCTTGATAAATTGGAAGACTGGGCATCAAAATGGCAGATGAAATTTAATGTGGACAAGTGCAAGGTTATACACCTAGGGAAGAACAACCCAAACTATGGTTACACGAAGCAAGGTTCCACATTAGGAACCACCACCCAGGAAAAAGATTTACTCGTCATTGTGGATACCATGTTAAAACCCTCGGCCCAGTGTGCAGCGGTGGCCAAGAGAGCAAATAGAATGCTAGGTATGATAAGGAAAGGAATGGAAAATAAAACAAAATATATTATAATGCCTCTATATCGTTCCCCTTATTCCGTCACCGTAAACCCATACATAAATCCCCCTCAAACACCCCACCATCCCGTCGCCTCCCGTACTACCGAAGCCAGAGCCTGAACGCCGCAACCCATATAGGCGTCGGAGCCAGGCCCATAAAATCCTTACTTTTTTTTTTTTTTTTTGGGGGGCGGGCGGGGAGCCACTAGCCACCCCTTTTTTGACACATATGAGTGCTGAATGCCCCCCACCGCAGCCAGCCACGCCAAAACTTACAGTCCGGAAAGGGGCACGATGACTTGTTAAATCGCCAACATAAGTCTCCTGCTCCTCCCCCAACCGCTCTTTGCGGCGCCAGCACACCGCCCCCCCCGAACAGGCCACCCCATACCAGCCGATGACGCCATCCCCCTATCCGCTCTCCACCGCCCCCTGCGCCCCGCCCGGCTGCCATCTACGTCAGCCAATAGGTTGATATCCTCCGTTCCACGGGACAACCACTTATGCTTTTCCGTTGTATCCCGCGAAACTTCTCCGCGCAGCTGAGCCATGCCCACCCGTCATGAGTCTATGCCGCTTCTAAGATAGGATCCGCATAGGCTAATGGCCTCTTGTACTTCCCAGGGTAGCGATGACCCCAGACACTGGCCAACCTCAGCAAGGCTCTCGTCCAGTTAATGACATTGCGCGACACCTTCTGTACCGTCCCTGCTTTTCATTCTCCTGCCTCCTCCGTTTACTATCACCTTACTGCTTTCTACACCCGCAGGAGCCTAAATTGTCAATATACCGCCTTTTTGGATCTGAGCTGCAACTTCCGCAGCACTCCCTCCCCGAGCGCAGAAAAAGAAGCAAGCGTGGGCGCCGCATGACCCGAAACTGCTTCCCCCATGCCGGAGCCACCCTCAACACGTACCCTTCTCTCCGAGCCCACTGAGATGAGGACGCCTCGATTGACGAAGAGGCCGTGGACCCCTACCTATGTCTTCTCTTACAAGAGTGTTTTCGCTTCTTATGTCGCCTTACCCCCCGCCCCCTCCTGCTCTTCCCCCTCCGTCCCAAGCTCTGCTCGCCCACAGTGCAACTCACCTGCCCCAGAAGCCAAAGGCCGCACCAACAGAGCACCGCCATCCTGAGCCAGGCGCCCGCTGTCCGACAGCAGCACTTCCCCGTAGTCCCCTGTCGTCTCGGGCACCTGCTCACCATGTGCAGCTTCCTCATCGACCAAACCCCTCTGCGTTGCACCTCCTCAGGCCCGCTGCAGGCAACCCTCTGGGCAGCATCTGTGAAGAAAAAAGCAGAGCACACCAAGGGGGGGGAGGGGGGACCCCGGGGGGGGGGGGGTGCCATACTCCCAACCACTCCGCCCGTGAGGATCCCTGCCCTCCACCGAGCCAATGCTCCCACGCAGCCGGATAACAGCCGCCTGGCTCCCTAGGACAGCCCCATTGGCCCCCACCTGCCCGACCTGCCCCGCCACTCTGCCATCCTCCCCTCGAGATAAAGCCCTAGTCCCGCTGCCCCCTTTGCTCCCCCCCCCCGGAGGGCCCCCTTTCCCCCGACCGCCCCAGCCTCACCCCAAATGCAATGTGCGCCTTCGAGTCAGACCTGACTCCTGGTGACCCAGAAGCTCCTGGGCTTCCTTGGCAGTTTCACTGGAAGTAGATTGCCAGGCCCCTCCTCTGAGGCAATGGAAAGTTAAGTGACTCGCCCAAGGCCACCAGGAATGCTAGTGGGAATTGAACCCTGGTGCTTGGTTACCAAGCCAGTATTCCAACCACTAGGCTGCTCCTCCACTCCCAAAGTCCCTGGGAGCCCTACCTGACACCCCCCCCCGCAAGAGTCACCGCCCAGCGCTCCCCTAGCTCTACACCGCCCCTCACAGGCGCCCGCACCACCTCGCCACTGACTAGCAAGAACCTCCTCACCCGTCCCCCCCCAGCCCGCGCCCCCCCACTTCTTCCCTTCAAACCCCCCCTTTTTGCAGCTCCCCCAATAGAGCACCCCCTAACTGCTGAAGCCACCCACCTGCTCACCCCCGTAACCTTAGCGTGCAGGCATGCTCCTAACTGATACAAATGATTGACTGGCCTGCTCTCTCAGCTGTTGCCACTCGTCACGCTCCGCTCAAAGCCTCCCCTGCTTAGTGCGGCGGCAACCGCCGGGACCAATGGGCAGCCTTTTAAGGTGCTCCCGCCGACCGCCGCCTCTCCGGTGCTGCAGCTGCACGAAAAATTCAAAAGGTTGCCGCCACGGAGCTCCGGGGATCGCCAGCCACCTTCCTGCCCTCCTCCGGTGACTGACGACCATCCGGCTTGCTCCGCCCTCGCCCCGCCTCCCCCCCCAGACCTGCACGATCCCCCATTGGCTCCCGCACTCCTCACTCACCCACGGGAGCCAATGGGGTTTCACCACATGCCCCACGCTATGCCGGCAGCCTTCTCCTTTCAAAGTGGGGGCCGGGGCTGCGTACCCGCCGCCCCCCCGGTTAGCGGCGGCAAGCGGGCACGTGGGCCCGTGGCCTTTCATTTACAGAGGGGTTTGATCTAGTGGTTAGCTCATCAAACAAGCAAGAAGTAAATGGTGAATTGCCAGATCAAGGATCTTCTGTGTGACCCTGACTAAAGTCACACAACGCGTTTCTCAGAAACTAGTTGTTCAAGAATGCAATCTTTTTATGACTTTTCACATGTCAATATTCTCTTTATATTGCACCATGAGAGAATAATTTTCATCCGCTAGGTGATGCTAGTGATGAATTGCAGCACAGAGTACCAGTGGCATCATTTTTGACCCCAGTTGCTTATGTCTGGTTTGGATCGTGATACAATTTGCTGTTTTGTGAATTTTTTGATCTGACAAAGGTATTTATCATTAATTATGCATCATTTATTTTTTGTACTCTTATTTTATGAAAATTACACATTTTCTGTAATTGATATCATACGTTCTCTCATTATTTCCGATGAAATCTAAAGGCTTTCAGCTCGTTCATCACGATTATTGTACACATATAGTAAAACTGCTTTGCGTTTTATTCAACTTTATCTTTGTTTCTTTATTTTAGGTTATTGTTTATGATGTCAAAATGAAAGTATTCAGCTGCCCAAGTAAGAGAAATATTGCAACGAGATGCTGACAGTGTCGGCTCTGAGTCGTCTGATGTTGCAGCATATTCAGCAAACGAAGAAGCATATCAGCCAAGTTCGGGCAATAAATCTGATGATGACAGTCATGATTCAGATGGCAATAGCAGTTGGTCGCCAAAGTGAATGTGAGACTGATGTTGAGCCGGTAACATCACCTGCAGCAAAGAGTCAAGTTACAGGTCGAGGCTGTGCTGGACGGGGAAGAAGGCAGGAGTCCTCGGTGTCAGTATCATCTGTGAGGAATCTTAGTTGTGGTCGTAGAGGAGCTAAGAGATCATCAACTATAAGCACAAATGTTGCCATTGAAGCCTATGTATCTAAGGATGCCACATCATGGAACAGAAAACCTATAAAGCAAGCTGCTGGAAGATACGCCAGAGCTAATGTCATGCCCGTACAACAAGGTCCTACAAGGTATGCTGTACGAAATGTTGATGGCTCTCTCGCAGCATTCCACTTGTTCATGAGGAAGAACTTATTGAATGAAATCATGATGTGGACGAGCAAACAAGGAAGACACATTTATGACAACACCTGGAAAGATTTGACAGATGGAGGATTTCAACGTTTTCTTGGACTTCTGAACCTCTCAGGCGTGTTCAAGTCACGAAATGAATCCATAGTTCAGTTGTGGAACCTTGAAGATGGTCGTTCTGTTTTCGGCAAAAATATGCCCATTACCGTTTTCAGCAAATTTCTTGTGCTCTCAGATTTGATGATGCAACCAACAGACGTGAACAACGAGGTGTGGATAAGCTTGCTCCAATCAGACACGTTTTTGATACCTGGGAAGCAACTCTAAGTGATGCCTTTGTTCCTGGTGAAAATGTTACCGTGGATGAGCAACTGCTTACATTTTGTGGTTGTGTTCTGTTCAGACAATATATTCCCAGCAAACCTGGGAAATATGGCATAAAGCTATGGATGTTGTGTGACAGTGCAACATCATATGTTCTGCGTCTTCAAGTATATACAGGAAGGGAACTCGGACAAAACAGGGAACAGAATGAGGGTGAAAGGGTTGTGCTGCGACTCACTGAAGGATTCACTCGATCTGGCAGAAATGTTACTGTTGACATTTTCTTCTGCAGTTTATCCCTGCCACAGAAATTGCTAGAAAAACAAATGACACTTTTGGGGACAATTCGAAAGAACAGAAAAGAATTACCTCCAGAATTTGTAACAGCAAAGGGCTGAGAGGTATTCACTTCACTGTTTGCCTTTCGCGATGACGCCACTCTGGTTTCCTATTGCCCGAAGAAAGGAAAGGAGATTGGAATCAGGCTTGGCATACCTGGATGAATTGGAATCAGACTTGGCATACCTGGCTGATACATTCTATGACTTAGTGAGGCTGTGAAGGACATGTATGATAGGAAGATGGAAACCTTGCTGAAACAGTCTTTTGAGATAAATGCCCTTACCTTGCAAGCTTCCATCTGCGGAGCTTATGTGGTTTGGGCATGTTTAAGGTGGGCACAAAGCTTGCCTGATCAAAAGACCAGCCTTCAACGGGTAGCTAAATTGGAATCAGGCTTGGCATACCTGGCTAATACATTCTATGACTTAGTGAGATCCTCGACAAAAAGCATGACGTCAGTGATAACAGCATGGCAGTTTCTCTGGCTGCGGAATTGGTTATCTGAGTAAGCTGCCCTTTAAAGGGAAGTTACTCTTAGGAGAGGCTTTGCATGATCAAGAAGAAGTAGATAACACACGTCCAGACAAAAAAGCCACGCATGATCTTGGACTATAATTCTAGTGGAGTAGATACGGCAGATCAAATGTTACGCACATATACCACAAAATGAATGACAAGACGCTGGCCAGTGACTATCTTCTACAACATGTTGGACATCAGTGCTTTGAACGCCTTCATTGTTTGGATGTCACTAAATCCAGAATGGCAGTCCAAGTCAAAGCACAGACGTTGTCTATTCCTCTTGGAATTAGGAAAGCAGCTGCTTCAGAGTAATTGCAGCGAGACTTCTTCCAGCATTGAAGAAGCCACTGATGCTGTTTGCAATGTTGGGATCCCAAAGAAAAGGGCAAGGTGTCAAGGTGTTCCAGAGAAAAAGACAAGAAAAGTAACATAGTTTGCACCTCCTGCAAGCGCAGTGTTTGCAAAGAACATTCAGAAATTGTCTGTGTCTCATGCAAATGACTGTAGTACTTTACTGTGTTCATCAAGTGCATGCAAAAACTGCTTTCATGGCAGCTCTTCTTCATGTAATTTTATGAAATAGCATTACATTTCAAAACATTTAACCTTCATATAATAAATAATTAATTTGGAATAATATTTTGTCTATTTAGTTTAAAATTTTCATGGTTAACAATTAAAATTCGTCGTGGGGTCATTTATGACCCCAACAGTATTCAGTGTATGCAAAAAATCTCGGTAATTCCAGGGTTAAAAAGACAGAGGTATTGCCTGAATATCTAATTATACATTTTTTAGGACATTTCAAAAAGAAGAACATCCCTAACACTCTGGAAATACTTGAATTCTTTGACTATGAATTAAGGCTAATCTATATTTAGAAACATAGAAACATAGAAATATGACGACAGAAAAGACCACATGGCCTATCTAGTCTGTCCTTCCATATCAATAACTACAACAGTTTCTTTTAGAGATCCTCTGTGTTTGTCCCATGCTTTTTTGAGTTCAGCTACTGTCCTCATCTCTACCACCTCCACTGGGAGACTATTCCATGGGTCCACCACTCTTTCCGTAAATAAATATTTCCGCAAATCACTCCTGAATCTATCCCTCATCACTCTCATCCCATGTCCCCTCATAGCAGAACTTCAATTGAAAGAGTCTCTCCCCCTGAACATTTATGTCACGGAGGTATTTAAACATCTCAATCATATCACCTCTATCCCGCCTTTCCTCTAAGGTGTATATATTGAGATCCTTAAGTCTGTCCTCATATGCTTTATAATGAAGACCACTAACCATTTTAGTAGCCACCCTCTGCACCAACTCCATCCTGTTCACATCCTTTTGAAGATGCAGTCTCCAGAATTGCACACTATACTCCAAATGAGATTGCACCAAAGACTTATAAAGAGGCACTATCACTTCCTTTTTTCTGCTAGCCATTCCTCTCTGTATGCACCCAAGCATCCTTTTAGCTTTTGCCGTCACCTTTTCTACCTGTTTAGCTACTTTTAAAGTTTAAGACCAGATCCCTATCTGAAGCTGGTTGCAACCAGCATAACTCTACTGGTAGAATGCTCCTCAGAGATCTCGAAAAGTCTGGCCAATTCTTCCTCACTAACCTCTAAGGAGTCTATTCCTCCACCATCACCACCAGACACTTTCATGCAGCTGGATATATACACAGTTCTCGAGATGCTAGATGATCATTTGATGGCGAGGAAAGGCTCCCAACCATATAAAACTCAACAGTCTAGCAGGTGAAATAATCATACAGAAAGGAAAATTAATAAAACACTGATTATTATAATGAGAAACACTTTACAGATCTCAAGTTTCCTTCATAAGTCCAAATGAAACTTAACTAGGGCAGCAAAGGTGTATGGCAAGACTGTATACTTTACCCCTATCTATTTAATTTATATGCAGAACAAATAATCAGAGAAGTGTATGAAGAATCGAGGTGTGAAGATTGGAGCAAGACTCATCAACAACGTTTGCTATGCTGATGATACCACATTATTGGCTGAAAGTGAAGATGACCCGAAACATTTGCTTCTCAAGATCAAGGAACATTGTCTTAAAATGGACCTGCACCTTAACGTGATGAAGACAAAGATCCTGACTACTGGCAAAAAGAATGTTCATTGTTGATGAAGAAGAAATAGAGATATTGGAAAACTTTAACTGACTCGTGGAGTGAAGGAGTAACCTAATGGTTAGAGCATAGGCTTGGTACATAAGAACATAAGATATGCCATACTGGGTCAGACCAAGGTCCATCAAACCCAGTATCCTGTTCCAACAGTGGCCAATCTAGGTCACACGTACCTAGCAGTTTCCCCAAAAGACAGAGGTTCCACAATGCTGGTACTGGGTCAAGCATTGATATCCTGGGTCTCTTCTTAATAATGGTTTATGGACCTTTCCTCCAGGAACTTGTCCAAACCTTTTTTAAACCCAGCTACACTAACAGCCTTTACTACATCCTCCGGTAACAAATTCCAGAGTTTGATTACACGTTGAGTAGAAAAATATTTTCTTTTATTAGTCTTAAATAGTTTACCCTGTAGCTTCATTGCATGTCCCCTAGTCTTTCTATATTCTGATTACGTAAACAATCGATCTAGGTTTACCCATTCCACTCCGTTCATTAATTTATAGACTTCTATCATATCTCCCCTCAGCTGTCTCTTTTCCAGGTTAGAGAGCCCTAACCTTTTTAGCCTTTCTTCATAGGAGTATCCTTCCATCCCCTTTACCATTTTGGTGGCTCTTCTCTGAACCTCTTCTAATAACGCTATATCCTTTTTAAGATACGGCGACCAGAATTGCACACAATATTCAAGGTGCGGTCTCTCCATGGAACGAAATAGAGGCATTATAATATCTTTTGTTTTATTTTCCATTCCTTTCCTTATGATACCTAGCATTCTATTTGCTCTCTTGGTCGCCGCTGCACACTGGGCCAAGGGTTTTAACATGTTATCCACAATGACGCCTAAATCTTTTTCCTGGGTGGTGGTTCCTAATGTGGAACCTTGCATCGTGTAACCATAGTTTGGGTTGTTCTTCCCTAGGAGCATTACTTTGCACTTGTCCACATTAAATTTCATCTGCCATTTTGATGCCCAGTCTTCCAATTTATCAAGATCCTCTTGCAATTTTCCACAATCCTCTTGGGTTTTAACAACTTAAATAGTGTTATACCATCTGCAAATTTGATAACCTCACTCGTTATTCCCCTTTCCATGTCATTTATGAATATGTCAAAAAGCAGCGGACCCAGCACAGATCCCTGGGGTACACCACTATTCACCTTTCTCCATTGGGAAAATTGGCCATTTAGCCCTACCCTCTGCTTTCTATCTTTTAACCAGTTCCTGATCCACAATAGTGCACTGCCTCCTATCCCATGACTCTTTAGTTTTGCCAAAGGTCTCTGATGAGGGACTTTGTCAAAGGCTTTCTGAAACTCCAGATGCACTATATCAACCGACTCACCTTTGTCCACCTGTTTATTCACACCTTCAAAAAAACATAACAGATTAGTAAGACAAGATCTTCCTTGTCTAAAGCCATGTTGGTTGTTTCCCATTAGGCCATGACCATTTACATGCTGAGTAATTTTGTTCTTTATGATGGTTCTACCATTTTTCCGGGTACTGACGTCAGGCTCACCAGTCTGTAGTTTCCTGGATCACCCCTTGAACTCTTTTTAAAAATTGGCGTTACATTGGCAATCCTCCAATCTTCAGGTATTACAGATGATTTTAATGAAAATTCACAGATTACTAATAGCAGGTCTGCAATCTCATATTTCAGTTCTTTCAACACCCTTGGATGTATACCATCCGGCTCAGGTGATTTGCTACTCTTCAGTTTATCTAATAGTTGTAATACATCTTCCCAATGTATCGATATTTCTTTCAATTCTTCCACACCTTTAAATACCACTTCAGTCATGGGTAATATCCCTACATCTTCCTCTGTAAAGACCGAAGCAAAGAATGCATTCAGTCTCTCCACTATCGCCTTGTCACCTCTTAGTGCCCCTTTAACCCCTCTATCATCTAATGGACCAACTGACTCTCTCACTGGTTTTTTGCTACGAATGTACTTGAAAAAGTCTTTGTTTCGCGTTTTTGCTTCCGCAGCAAGCTTCTTCTCAAATTCTCCCTTTGCCTGCCTTATCAATGCTTTGCATTTGACTTGCCGGTGTTTCTGCTGTTTCCAGTTTTCGTCAT
The DNA here is from genome assembly GCA_033557465.1 of Ichthyophis bannanicus. Lineage (NCBI taxonomy): Eukaryota > Metazoa > Chordata > Amphibia > Gymnophiona > Ichthyophiidae > Ichthyophis > Ichthyophis bannanicus. Next base: position 858,442,791 of record CM066033.1, on the reverse strand, counting down.
TTGCCTCTTTTTTCCATTTCCTGAGAGATGCATTTTTGGCAACAACAGCCTCTCTGACCTCACCTTTAAATCATGCTGGCAGTTTTTTGGACTTCCTTCCACTTTTCTTAAAGCGTGGAATACAGCTGGTCTGGGCTTGGAAGATAGTATTTTTCAACAACACCCAAGCTTGATGTAAGTCTTTAACCTTTGCAACTGCTCCTTTTAGTTTTTTCTTAACTATTTTCCTCATTTTATCATAGTCTCCCTTTCGAAAGTTAAAATGTAGTACTGTGGATTTCCTTACTATCCCTCCTCCACTAATTAAATCAAATGCGATCATGCTATGATCACTATTGCCAAGTGGCCCCAACACCCTTATCTCTTGCACTAGATCTGGTGTTCCACTAAGGACTAGGTCTAATATGGCTTCCCCTCTGGTCGGTCATGAACTAGCAGCTCCAAGAAGCAGTCATTTATTTCATCTAGGAACTTTATCTCTCTATCATGTCCTTCCGTGACACTGACCCAGTCGATACTGGGGTAATTGAAATCACCCAGTATTATTACTGCGCTGTAACCTTTGTTAGCTTCCTTGATTTCTTTGAGCATTTCATCATCCATTTGTTCATTCTGGCCAGGCGGTCGATAGTACACCCCCACTGCCATCGCCTTCCCCTTTTTACATGGAATTTCAATCCATAGAGATTCTACAGCAGATTTTGTTTCCTGCAAGACTTTAATCCTTTCTGAGTCAATGCCCTCTCTAACATAGAGCGCAACCCCTCCACCAATTTGATCAGCTCTATTATTATGATATAGTTTGTACCCAGGTATCACAGTGTCCCACTAGTTGTCCTCCTTCCACCATGTCTCTGATATTCCAATCATATCTAACCTCTCATTTAGTGCTATATATTCTAACTCTCCCATCTTATTTTTTAGACTTCTAGCATTTGCATACAAGCATTTTAGAGACTGTATTTTATTCATATTAATCTGGCTATTGGTAGACATGGGTAATTTGGGATCTTTAAGCTCTGTCTGCTCCATACTCGAGGGCATTTGGGCTACTTTACTCTTTTTTGAAACCTCTCTGCTATTTGTAGTATCCTTCAAGGATACATTCTTCCGAACCATGCGCTCTTGGGCGACTGTCGGCTTTCCCCTATTATCTAATTTAAAAGCTGCTCTATCTCCTTTTTAAAGGTTAATGCCAGCAGCCTGGTTCCATCCCAGTTAAGGTGAAGCCCATCCCTTTGGAAGAGCCCCTCCTTTCCCCAGAATGTTCCCCAGTTCGTAACAAATCCAAAACCCTCATCTCTGCACCATTGTCTCATCCACGCATTGATACTCCGGAGCTCTGCCTACCTTTTGGGTCCTGCACATGGAACGGGAAGCATTTCAGAGAACACTACCCTGGAAGTTCTGGATTTCAACTTCCTACCTAAAAGCCTAAATTTAGCCTCCAGAACCTCCCTACCCCATTTTCCTATGTCGTTGGTACCGACATGTACCAAGACAGCAGACTCCTCCCCAGCACTATCTAAGACCTTATCTAGGTGGTGCGTGAGGTCCGCTACCTTCGCACCAGGCAGGCATGTTACCAGGCGATCCTCACGTCCACCAGCCACCCAGCTATCTACATGCCTAATGATCGAATCACCAACTATAACAGCTGTCCTAATCCTTCCCACATGGGCACATGGCCCTGGAGAAACGTCCTCGGTGCGAGAGGGTTTTACATAACCAAAAGACCAGCATTCAATTCCCACTGGCATGCCTTGGGCAAGTCGTTCAACCCTCCATTACTTTGTAAGAAAGGCGTGGTGATCTACTTCTAGTCACGCTGACAAGAAAACCCAGGAGATGCTGAGTCAGCATTGACTTGAAGGCACACATTGCATTTTTTTTAACCTGCTCAGATCAGTAATGAATAAAGAAGTGATAAGCAGTCAAGAAATCCGACAACGAATTGCTCTTGCAGAATGACTATGAAAGTCCTAGAAAAGATTCTCAAGAGCAGAGATATATCTCTTCACACAAAGATTTGACTTGTCCATGCCATGGTATTATTAATACCTTCATATGGATGCAAAAGTGAGACAGTGAAAAAGATAGACAGGAAGAAAACCAATCCCTTTGAATTATGGTTCTGTCAAAGAATACTGTGTATACAATGGACTGCCCAAAGAACAATCCAAATCAAACCCAAGCTTTCTTTAGAAGCTCAGATGACAAGATTTTGACTTTTCATTACTTTGAATACATCATGCAAAGAGAGAGCTCATCAGAGAAAGACATCATGCTTGGCATGGTTGAAGGTCAGCACAAAAGAGGAAGGCCAACAATGCAATGAGTTGAAACAATAACAGCAGCTATGGATACAACTCTGTCAACAATTAGCTGACTGACTGCAGACCAAACAGATTAGAACAATTATCCATAGGGTCAACATGATCTGGCACCGACTCGACGGCACTTAACAGGGCAGCATTGGATGCTTCCAGAGTCATGATTTTCTTATTACAATCCCTACTTGCTACTGTGGAACAATAATAGCACCAATCCCTCTCCCTCCTCAAGAGCATAAATTCCAGGAGAGTAGTTTTAAAAGTTTATATTGGATGGTTCATCTGTCTGTTGTGTCTGTATTTATGCAGGCAATAAATACACAGATTGTGTGGATGCAAAGTCCATGACTACCTTTTACATGTGATCTTTGCACAAATATCCAAAGGAAAGTACACAAAAACTTTCACACCCCTTCTTTCACTTATTCATTTTTATTTTGTTTGTATTTTTTCAGCTTAAGCAGCTCAAAGTGAGTTATATTCTCACACACTTAGTATTGCCCTGTCTCCGGAGACTTTACTCTCAAAATTTGCACTCAAAACAATGGAGGGTTATGAGATTTGCCTGAGGTCATGTTGAATACCAGCAAGATTTAAACCCTGTTTGCTATGTGTCTCAGCCCACAACTGTAATCACTAGGGTGCTCCTCCACCTCCCACTCCTTCGTCCACTCCCTAGACTTTCATTCACCTCAACCACATTCCCTGCCCCAGGCACACTGGTAGGGGGTTGCTTTTGCAGCACACTTTCTTCCTCTTGACCACCAGTACTTCAGGGTTTGCTGTGGATCTCGATGTGCAACATGCCCTGAACGTCAGCAGCAGTCACCAGAAGAGATGCAAGTGTGCACAAGTGCTCTCCATCATGTATCTGCTTCCATTCTCCTTGGTCTTCTCTTGCATGCACCTCCCACAGCTGTTCCGTGACCCTGCTTTCTGCTTTCAGTTTTGCTGCAGCAGCTAAAACTGCTGCTCACAGCTTTGCGGACCTTCCCTCAGGCTCTGGCAATCTGCAGGAGCCAATCAGAACTGCCCTGTCACTGCCTGCTGCGTTTGCATTATTGCTTTTCCTTTTTTTCATCACTGGTGGGGACTAGAAAACCCAACGAGCCTTGCTGACTTTGTACCACCACATGTGAAAAAATATTCCTCCATGGGCTGCTTCCAGCAGTGGGACGAAAAAGCATGGTAGCCTGGAAAAACAAACTCCAGGGGCCAGATTTAGTGTGAGGGCCTTAGCTGGGGACCACTGCTCTAGAGAATTACACCTGCTGGCTGAGAGGTAGATAATATACAGTAGCCAATGTAGACAGAGTGCTTTAGGGCTTTGCACTAAAGCACAGTACAGGGTTTCCTAATGCATGAATTTAAAAACTACATTATTTGCCAATGCAGTAAGGAAATAGAATGCAAATGGACTGTGCACAAAAAAGGTGTGCTAACATGGGAGAGCATGCTAGATGCATGCACACATGTGTCTGCACTAATAGCAGCTATATTTGGAGCACAAGATAATTGCATTGGCTCCTGGAGTTGCATGCACGTGTATATGTCAGAATGTTATTCTACACACATGGCATTTGCAACACTATTATTTATGTGCAAAGTAGCATTCTGGCACATGTGGGCTAAGATGCGTATGCAACTCCAGAGTGCCGATACACAATTTTTTCAAAAGTCAATTTTGTTAATGGTCCAGCATTTCTTTCTTCAAGCACAACTCCCCCTCAGCACCTCCTGTTCAAGGAAACCAGAAAGAGATGTGGGTCCTGTATGCTCAAAGTAAAAGGAGAAACTGCTCATTAGAAAGATGAGCTAACCTTTTACACCATCTCAGACCTTGCATTAAAACCATAGAATTGCATTCAGCCTTCTGGTCTTATGCACATTTGTCTACATCTATGCTGAATAGTTAATTGCTTTATTACTATGGATTTAAATGTGCTGTGTGCTGATGTCTACCTGAGGCCTTTTGACTACTTAGCTGATCGGCCAAACCTTTTTTACATTGGGCTCCCATGGTTGCATACAAAATAGTGCGCTAAAGCCGAGCAAGGCTGCACACAAAGCCTAGAGCACTTTATTGCATTGCTCCCTGCGGTAAGGTATTCTTGATGGGCTAGGAACTAAGGGCGGATATTTAAAGGCATTTACACAGTTTGCAGACCTGCAAACCATGTAAATGCCAGCTAGCGAGATATTCAGCGGCACAATCACAGTTATCTGGACTTTCAGAAAGCCTTTGACAAGGTCCCTCATCAGAGACTTTTGGCAAAACTAAAGAGTCATGGGATAGGAGGCAATGTACTACTGTGGATCAAGAACTGGTTAAAAGATAGAAAGCAGAGGGTTGGGCTAAATGGCCAATTTTCCCAATGGAGAAAAGTGAATAGTGGTGTACCCCAGGGATCTGTGCTGGGTCCGCTGCTTTTTAACATATTCATAAATGACCTGGAAAATGGAATAACGAGTGAGGTTATCAAATTTGCAGATGACACAAAACTATTTCAAGTTGTTAAAACCCAAGAGGATTGTGGAAAATTGCAAGAGGATGTTGATAAATTGGAAGACTGGGCATCAAAATGGCAGATGAAATTTAATGTGGACAAGTGCAAAGTTATGCACCTAGGGAAGAACAACCCAAATTATGGTTACACGATGCAAGGTTCCACATTAGGAACCACCACCCAGGAAAAAGATTTAGGCGTCATTGTGGATAGCATGTTAAAACCCTCGGCCCAGTGTGCAGCGGCAGCCAAGAGAACAAATAGAATGCTAGGTATCATAAGGAAAGGAATGGAAAATAAAACAAAGGATATTATAATGCCTCTATATCGTTCCATGGTGAGGCCGCACCTTGAATATTGTGTGCAATTCTGGTCGCTGTATCTTAAAAAGGATATAACGTTATTAGAAAAGGTTCAGAGAAGAGCCACCAAAATGGTAAAGGGGATGGAAGGATACTCCTATGAAGAAAGCCGAAAAACGGTTAGGGCTCTTTAACCTGGAAAAGAGACGGCTGAGGGGAGATATGATAGAAGTCTATAAATTAATGAATGGAGTGGAACAGGTAAACGTAGATCGATTGTTTACGTTATCAGAATATAGAAAGACTAGGGGACATGCAATGAAGCTACAGGGTAAACTATTTAAAACTAATAAAAGAAAATATTTCTTCACTCAACGTGTAATCAAACTCTGGAATTTGTTACCGGAGGATGTAGTAAAGGCTGTTAGTGTAGATGGGTTTAAAAAAGGTTTGGATAAGTTCCTGGAGGAAAGGTCTATAAACCATTATTAAGAAGGGACCCAGGATATCAATGCTTGACCCAGTACAAGCATTGCGGAACCTGTGTCTTTTGGGGAACTGCTAGGTATGTATGACCTAGATTGGCCACTGTTGGAAACAGGATACTGGGCTTGGTGGACCTTGGTCTGACCCAGTATGGCATATCTTATGTTCTTATGTTATGTTAATGGCGCTGGATATCTGCGGGTGCTGCCGCTATAACCGCTGATGCTATGTGGTTAGAATATCCAGGGCTAGTCTTCAGTGGTGACAGCTAACTGCGTTAGCAGCGCTAGCCGCGACCGCTGAATATTGGGCGCTAAGAGACCTTCATCAGTGTGCATAGCTGCCGGCCTATATCTGTCCTTCAAAGCATGACCAAAACATCAAAATGGTTTTCAAACTTAAGATAAAAGCATAAGTTGACTTTGACAATTGGGTCAATAAGTAGCTAAGATACACTCATATAACTCTTCCCCTATGAATACATGGCATAGTCGCCTGCGTAAACCTTAGGCATTTGTTATGCGCCTGAGCCTCAACCTTGCACTCAAAACACCTCTTTTCTTTGCATGCAAAATTAGAACTATGTCTAGGGGGGGACAAACAGGGCTTCTGTCCCAGACTTCACATGGCAATGGACATTGCTTTCTATACTGCAACCAGGGCCACTGTGTGAGAATGTTGTTTGCACAGGGCCCTGCACTTCAGGGAGCCCCGCACCAACAACATCTCACATATTCTGCACTGGCAGGGTCTGCTTTAGAGGGAGCCGGAGAGGCCCCGGCTCACCTCTGACAGTCGCTGAAGTGAAGAGCACCGTTTTTCTTCACTTTGGCAGCTGTGTTCTAGTATAGGCCACTGGCGCGCTGGAGGTAAAAGGAAATTTCATGTTTCCCGGCACTCAGTGCGCCTATACTAGAACACAGCTGCCAAAGTGAAGAAAAATGTCGCTATTCATTTTGGCAGCTGTCAGAGGTGAGCCAGGGCCTGCCGGGAGCCCTCTAAAGCCAGCTGCACAGCCACAGGGCTCTTCGAGGGGGGGGGGGGGGGCTAGGACTGGAAATAGCTTATGGGGAGGGGGTTGGACTGGAAAAGGGCTGATGGAGGGGCTAGGAATGGAAATGGGCTGATGGGGGGTTAGGATTGGAAATGCAAACAATCCATGCAATCACTCTATCAATCTAACAGAACTCACTTCCGGTACTGATAACACTTAAAAGCAAGAAAGGAGGAAAAGCCTCAGAATCCAAAGTAATACAAATTAAGCTTCAGCCATATGAAGCATAAAACCTCCTTCCAGCACTTAAAATGCTTTTCAGTTCAATCTTTTTTCTTTTTCTTTATTTCTTTATTTACCATCAGGGAAAGAACTACTACTAAACCCCCCCAAAAGAAGAGAAACATACCAATTTTAACTGGCACCATAATCTCCAGCGCCCATAATACTGACAATACAAAAAAATGCCGCGCAAGCACAACTCTAAATAGAGGAAATCCAAAATGTCACACAATGACATCACTGGGAACCCCCATCTTCTGAACAAAACAGCAGAACAGCAGAACCACAAGTACAACATACAGTGCACAGCCCATGCGCATGAACCAAGCCAAAACAAACCTACCTGGCTCAAACTCAAGACATACCCCCCACAAACCGCTAACAGCACAACAGCCCCCCAATGTCCCAAACTCGAGTTCATAAGTTTCTCTTCTTTTTGGGGGTTTAATAGTAGTTCTTTCCCTGATGGTACTGTTTTTGAAGTTGGATTTTGTTGTTTTCTCTCTTGCAGTGATTTGAGCATGCCTTGGGTGGGGTTTCCCCTTGAAGAAGCTTTTCCAGTGAAATGCTTTGGCGGCCTTTGTGTGGCGTCGGGTTTGCTTCCCCTGTAATGCTGCAACACTGTGTGTGTGGGTCCAATGGCGTGTTTGGTTAAAGCCATGCACATCTAAGTTCAGGCACAATTTCAGAAACATGAATGTGCCCAATATGGATGTCTGGGGGAGGGGGGGGGGGCGCGGAGGGGGAAAAGGGGCATCTACATAGACATTCTCAGAATAGTATTACAGACCATGCACATCTAGAAATAGCCATTAGAGTAGTGGATTATGGCCAGGAAAGCCAGAGTTTGAATCCTACTGCTGCTATCACTGTGATTGTGCAGGGTACTGAGAGTGGTGAAGAACCATCTTCTCTACACCCTCTGGATGGATTATGGCCAAACAAGATAACGACAAGCCACACAGTAAGCCACACGTTATAAAATAAAAGAAAAAAAATGAAAAGCAAACCAATGTAAGTCCTATCAAGATTATTATTTGTGCCTGGAGAAGGTATAATCTTAGACGTGACTCCAGACATCCAGGATGTTTCTGAGATCAGATGGTATGTTACTATGTCCAGGTTCTTGGGAACTCCCTGGCCATGTCTCCGCCATGCCTCTGTTCAGTCCTCATGCTTGGGACATCCACAGACCTGGTTTCTAAATGCCTCTGGAGAAGTCTCTGTGCTTTGGACATCTCTATGCCTCCAAAACATCCAAAACACAAACGGGCTTCTAAAACAACCCCCATAATGAAATTACATGCACATTATATGGCTGTGGATGTGTGCACATAACTCCTGCTTTTCTGCATTTGAGCCCCAATTTGGCTTTTGAGAACTTATTCTTTAAGCTTTAAGTGCTTCTGACAGATACATCAGGAAAACGTTTAAAAAATAATTTCACAAAACCAGCATGTATTTTGAGTGTTCTCGTCTTTTGTCCTTTGAGAATATTTGCACATAATCTGCTTGTGCTATACAAATGATTCACGACCATAACAGTAAACAGAACTTCCTTCTGACGCATCCGCTTCTTTTGGGATGAGCAAATCAACCGTTTCTCCCCTTACACTGCATTACTGAGTAGTCTGACTTGGTTCAATATTCCATGCTAACCCAACCCAATCTGGATCTACAGTAGTTCCGAATTCTAGTTTAATTTTATTTGATTGAATTTGACATCTATATTCCATATCATATTCACTTTTAGGGTTCTAGGCGGCTTTTACAAAATCTACAAAAAGTAAAAAAAATGGATTTGCCAGGGGTCAGACTTAAATTTGCTTGCATAGATTTTAAGATGAACCATCTTTTGGTCCTCATACAAATGATTTAGATAGCTCTGACAACCTAGAAGCTTTATTTCCCCTTTCCGTAGGGCCAGATTTAAACATAGGCAGTATAGGAACATGGATAAGATGGAAAGTTTTGAGGGCACCCAAACATTTTCTCTGAATAGTAGATGTTGCAAATCTTAAATCCTTTAAAATAAATACATCAAAAGGCACATTTTAGAAAGAAGATTGGGGTGGAGAGATATGGAAGGTAAGACACAGGGAAATCCACCTCTACTTTAGAAGAGAGGGTGAATATGTACGTATCCCTCCTAAAATCAACCTATGGACATCAACGTATATTTCTAAAAAAAAAGCAAAACTGCCCACAAATCAAAGCACCACAAAACAAGCAGGAGTATAGATCAATAAATCAAGTCTACAGTTATCAAAGCAGACCCTACAAGACTATGTTTCAGTGGGATGCCCGCATCAGGGGTATCAATATTTATTTATTAGTATTTAGCTCACACCTTTCCAGTAATAGTTCAAGGTTACAATCAGGTACCATAGGTAGTTCCCTATCCCCAGAGAGTTTACAATCTAAGATTGTACTTGAAGCAATGGAGGGTTAAGTGACTTGCCCAAGGCATGTCAGTGAGATTTGAACCCTGGTCCCAGGCTGCTGCCCTAACCACCAGGCTACTCTTCCACTTTATGAATTTCTGCAGATAATGGCAAAACACACAGTAAGCAACACATTATAAAATAAAATTTTAAAAGAAATTGCACACAAACCAATGCAAGTCCTATCAAGATCAAAATTTATATATGTTCCCAGGAACAGGTTTTCTCCCTCTAGGTACTGGCTGAGAAACCTGCATTTCCAAGTAATGGAGTTGGCCCTAACTGTGCATGTAGCTCTGGCTTGCCCTTCCCCCTCCTCTTAAAGGGGCTTCTCCTCTGCACAACAAGGAACTCTAGTGTTCACTGCTTGCTCTGTGGACTGTCTCCCACACCTCCCAGGGTTTGCCTGGAGTATGCTCCAGACTTCACTTCATATATTGACCTCTGTGATATTATAAATGATCTGGTAATGGGAATAACAAGTGACATGATCAAATTTGCATTTGGGACAAATGTAAACAAAGTTGTTAGATCACATGTGGATGATGAGAAATTGCAGGAAGACCTTGCAAGACTGGCAGTCTAAGCATTCAAATGGCAGATGAAATTTAATGTGGACAAATGCAAAGTGATGTATGTAGGGGAGGATAACCCAAATTATAGCTTCATGATGATAGGTTCTACATTAGGAGTCACCACCTAGGAAAACGATCTAGACATCATTATGGACAATATATTAAAATCTTCAGCTCAGTGTGTGGCAGCTGCCAAAAAAGCAAACAGAATATTCAGAATTATTAGGAAAGGAATCAAGAAAAAAACAAAGAGTATCATACTGACTCTGTATTGTTACTTGGTATACCACTCCTTGTGCACTGTGTGCAATTCTGATTACTGCAACTCAAAAACTATATAATGGAACTAGAAAAAGTGCAGAGAAGGGCAAGCATAATGATTAAGAAGATGGGATGGCTCTCCTTTGAGGAAAGGCTAAGGAGATTAGGGTTCTTGAGCTTAGAGAACAGATGACTGAGGGGAAATATGATAGAGGTCTAAAAACGTCCTGAGTGCAGTGGAATAGGTAAATGTCAATCGATTTTTTCAAAAAGTATGACGACTAGAGGACACCCGATGAAGTTACAAAGGGAAAGGGAATTGAATTTAGTTCAAAGTAGTACATTTAAAACAAATAAGAAAAAATTGTTTTTCACTCAATGCATAGTTAAAGTCTGTAATTCTTTGCTGGAGGATGTGGTAATAGCAGCTTGTGTAGCTGGGTTTAAAAAAAGGCTTAGACAAGTTCCTGGAGGCAAAGTCCAAAATCGCTATTAAGGTAGATGTGGTGAAAGCCATTGCTTGTCCCTGAGGTAAGAAGCATGATATCTTGCTACGTTTTGGGATTGTTCCAAGCAGGGTTAATTTGTTGATAGAAAAGAAGTGGAACTGTGGGTGGATCCATGGCCAGAAGTGACCTCTGGGGGCGGGGCCAGGACAAGGAATGGATGTTTTCACATACTTGGTTGTTCCTGGTTTTTCATTTTGATGTTTTATTGCTTTATATTGCATCAGCTGAACAATGGGGCATGTTTACTAAACTGCGGTAATATCATTCTCGTTAGGTTCCGCGGTAAAGGTACAGATGCCCATATAAAGGTGTGGGCGGGGCATCATTATGGCAAGCTGTATCAGGTAGCGCGCGTTATAAGGCACGTTATAAGGCACGTTACAAGGCACCTTATAAGGCACAGTACAAGGCACGTGCCTTAACATGCCTTGTACTGTGCCTAATAAGGTGCCTTGTAACGTGCTTTATAACATGCCTAATAAGGTGCCTTGTAACGTGCCTTGTACTGTGCCTAATTAGGAGCCTTATAACACCTTATAAGGATTGTTGGCAACTGTGGTGAGGGTACTATGGGCTGGCAGCACGGATCTGCAAAGATATGACTGTCACAGGCAAGCAAAAGATCTGCCTTGGACAGGAGGGAACAATGAGGAAACAAACCCATGACCTCCGCCTAGAACATCAGTGTACTAACCAGTAGGCTATACCTCTATGGCTTGTTGCATAGCAATGGCTGGGTACAGAAGGACTGCAGGTCACCGCACAAACCATCTGCTCTGTGTGCCAGGATAGGGTAACCCCACCAGCACCCATGATGCATTGCACATGCAGAACAGCGGCCTACAGCTGATCATCAAATGGAGTCTGCACCTCTCTGGTACTGCAGCGTGGTAAGACAGACTGACAGTGCGTGATACTGGCACAGAGTAGCTACAGACCATGCCATTGTGCAGGTTCTGTATGCACCCTGAGGGATAGGATGGGTGCCCAGCACTAGGTCCACAGTACATGTGGTGCTAGAGATAGGTCCTGCTGCACATCCTCAGCAGTGCAACTGAAGGTACATCTGTTCCAGCTGTGCTCTGCAGTCACATGTGGCCCTGGGGGACCAGACACCATCCAGATTAGTGCATACCCGGTGTTAAGGTCTGGCTGCCATGGGTACCTGTTATCAGGGCAGTGGGGTGTCTAGACTCACATGAGGGCTATGTAGCCCTGCCACTATGGGTCAAAGTGATATGCACTATATACCCCAAGGGGCCTCAATCACCCCTTTTGTAGATGAGGGTATGGTGGGACAGGTGCCTGCACCCTGCAGAATGGCTGTAGTACCAGCAACCACAGTCCTGCTGGCAGATGACAGCCCTCCAGGGCTGCTGGGCCAGTTCCATACCTGTGACCATTGCAGACCAGCAGTGACGCTTGGGGTAGACAGGGGAAGGCTCAACTGTGCCACACCACAGTCTGCCATTCATCAACAGACAGCACAGTCAGACTGCACCTGCAGCATCCTTCAAGCTGTTCCCACCATGCACAGGTGAACTGCAGACAGCCCACTAACCAGTCCATAGTGCATGCTCACAGGGGAACCCTATTCACCCAGAAATGGGATGCACAGCACAGACACCAAGCAGGTATCCCTGTGATTGGGCCCCAGAACTTTGGTAGCACTGGAAACAAATAATATGTGGCACTATGTGGCAACATAGACATGCCATGGTCACTGCTCGGTCAGAGTGAGAGTGATCCCCCCCCCAGCATGACATGCTGTGGCCACCCTGTCCATGCAGGTGGTGGTTGAGCACTACAGTGTCTCAGCCATTGCCCTCCACCCTGTGCAAATGCATCCTGGCCAATTCGCCCTGTCTGGGCCATACCCACAATACCTTGCTCCTCATAATGCACATTTGCAGGCTAACGCTGGAAGCAGTGTGAGCAATGTGGGGTCAGTGAGGTGTTGGCAGACACAAAACAATGGAGAGACATACACACACTCCCACACCTAACTCAGCATTGTGCGGAGATGGAGGTGGTTGACAACCCTACCCACCGCACTGGTACTGATCACAGTGCCAACATTGCTAACCTGTGCAGGGGATAGTAGTAGTGCTCTGGTGATAACTGCAGCTCTGTGCTGGGGCCAACAGCCTGACACTCCATGAATCTGTGGATAGTGGAGCCCTTGTGAGTGGGTGTCCATACCCCTGTACACCACTGTGTTGGGGTTTGCCCATGTTGTTTTTGTGGCTGCACTGTGGGCTAAAACTATGGGGAGATGCTCTGCAGGATCCACAGATGGGACCTGAACCTCTGCTCTTGGACATGCTGGCTGAGTGTACTGCACCACACTGTTGCCACAGCAGCATAGTGGTCCCTGGGGCTACCCTTACATTCCTCGGCCAGACCTCTTCTATTGCACTGCACACCACGTACTGGTACAGGGCATGGCCTAGGTCCACTGCAGGTGGGTGTCACTGCTCCCTCCAACACAATCACCCACCCCCTCTGCCATGCCACCATGACCATATGCTGTCGGTGCCGATGGTGCGCTATCCCAGGCCATCCAAGGGGCAGGTAGGCGGCTGCTTAAGGTGTGGGTTCTGTGGTAGGGGTACCTACATAGATGTCCATGCTTTCCCTGGCACCACCTGTCAATGTTATGTGCCCCTTGGGGTACCTGCTGGGTAATGTCTCCTGGATAGGACACTGTGGGACACAGACTCATGGGCATGTCTGACCCTGGTCAGTTGCTGTCTTGCTGGTTTCCATTTTCTGCATTCCTATGTGCCACCTCGGCAACTGCCTAGTCTACTCTGTGCCCCAGTAGCCCCCACTGCATGTCCCGCCTGCAGCCCCATGCCCCATTTGCACTATCACCATAGTGGCCTTTCATACCTGGGCACTATGCTGTTACTACAAATGGAGAACTACTATCACCTTCTTGGGATCCCTGCATATGCTGTACATTGCTGACACTGAAATAGTTTCTCTCTCTTGCAAATGTGTGCTAATGCCAAGTTTTCAGTTGCATTAGGATTCAGTCCTTCATTTTGTTGTGTTAGTGTGGAGGGGACCTCTCCCCACCCACTCCCCGCCCATTGACCCCTTCTCTCTGCCCTCTCTCCACACTCTGCGGGACTTACCATGGCCGGGAACGTTAAGGTGCGTTATGTAACGTTAATATGCCTTAACATTATATAACGCACCATAACATAGCCGCTGCTACGTTAATGCGGTTTAGTAAACATGCCCCTATATGTTATCCTGATGCAGGCACAGTTGCTCAAACTTGACCAACTTGGGTCTTCAATAAAGCGTATTAACAGAAGACCTTTTTGGGTGGCTGTGATCTCTCTCTGCTCTTTCCTTTGGCATTTAGCACGTTAACTTTCAAAAGGGAGACTATGATAAAATGAGGAAAATAGTTAAGAAAAAACTAAAAGGAGCAGTTGCAAAGGTTAAAGGCTTACATCAAGCTTGGGTGTTGTTTAAAAATACTATCTTGGAAGCCCAGACCAGCTGTATTCCACGCTTTAAGAAAAGTGGAAGGAAGTCCAAAAAACTGCTAGCATGGTTTAAAGGTGAGGTTAGAGAGGCTGTAGTTGCCAAAAAGCATCTTTCAGGAAATGGAAAAAAGAGCCAAAAGACAAAAATGGGAAACAGCACAAGCACTGGCAAGTTAAACACAAGGCATTGATAAGGCAGACAAAAGAGAGAATTTGAGAAGAAACTTGCTGTGGAAGCAAAAACATGTAATAAAGACTTTTTCAAGTACATTCATAGCAAAAATTCTGTGAGAGAGTCAGTTGGATCATTAGATGACAGAGGGGTAAAAGGGGCAGTAAGAGGGGACAAGGCTATAGTGGAGAGACTGAATGAATTCTTTGCTTCAGACTTTGCTGAGGAAGATGTTGGATGTTACCCATGACTGAAGTGGTATTTAAAGGTGATTCTGCGGAAGAACGGAAAGAAATATCTATACACCGGAAAGATGTATTACAACTATTTCATAAACTGAAGAGTAGAAAATTACCTGGACCTGATGGTATACATCCAAGGGTGTTGAAAGAACTGAAATATTATCTTGCAGACCTGCTATTAGTAATCTGTGAACTATCATTAAAATCATCAGTAATACCTGAAGACTGGAGGATGGCCAATGTAACGCCAATTTTTAAAAAGGGTTCCAGGGGTGATTTGGGAAACTACAGACCGGTGAGCCTGACATCAGTATCGGGAAAAATGGTAGAAACCATCATAAAGAACAAAATTACTCAACATGTAGATAGTCATGGCTTAATGGAAGAAAGCCAACATGACTTTAGACAAGGAAGATCTTATTTATTTATTTGTTTTTATATACCGCGCTATTACAGATCAGTGTGCTTTACATGAAACATATGAATGTGTGTTACAAATAACACTTACAGATAACATATTTACATTACAGGAGTTATAACATGGTTTACATCTGAGGTATAACTAGGAACACATTTACATTACAGGAGTTATAACTGGCACATATTTACAGTAGTGAGCTGTTTCTGTTTGTGTGGCTGATCTTGTCTTACTAATCTGTTATGTTTTTTTGAAGGTGTGAATAAACAGGTAGCCAAAGGTGAGTCCGTTGATATAGTGTATCTGGACTTTCAGAAAGCCTTTGACAAGGTCCCTCATCAGAGACGTTTGTCAAAACTAAAAAGTCATGGGATAGGAGGCAGGGTACTATTGTGGATCAGGAACTAGTTAAAAGATAGAAAGCAGAGAGTAGGGCTAAATGGCCAATTTTCCCAATGAAGAAAGTTGAATAGTGGATCTGTGCTGGGTCCTCTGCTTTTTGTCATATTCATAAATGATCTGGAAAAGGGAATAATGAATGAGGTTATCAAATTTGCAGATGACACAAAACGATTTAAAGTTTCTAAAACCCATGAGGATTGTGGAAAATTGCAAGAGGATCTTGATAAATTGGAAGACTGGGCATCCAAATGGCAGATGAAATTTAACGTGGACAAGTGCAAAGTTATGCACCTAGGAAAGAACAACCCAAACTATGGTTACACGATGCAAGGTTCCACATTATTTATTTATTTATTTATTTATTTCACATTCTCTTACATTCTCTCACATTAGGAACCACCAGCCAGGAAAAAGATTTAGGTGTCATCGTGGATAACATGTTAAAACCCTCCCCCCAGTGTGCAGCGGCAGCCAAGAGAGCAAATATAAGGTATCATAAGGAAAGGAATGGAAAATAAACAAAGGATGTTATAATGCCTCTATTTGTTCCATGGTGTGACCCCACCTTGAATATTGTGTGCAATTCTGGTCGCCGGATCTTAAAAAGGATATAGCTTTATTAGAAAAGGTAACAGAGAAGAGTCACCAAAATGGTAAAGGGGATGGAAAGATACCCATATGAAGAGAGGCTAAAAAGGTTAGGGATCTTCAACCTGGAAAAGAGACGGCTGAGGGGAGATATGATGGAGGTCTATAAATTAATGAATGGAGTGGAACGGGTAAACGCAGATCGATTGTTTACATCATTAGAATACAGAAAGACTAGGGGACATGTAATGAAGCTACAGGGTAACCTAATTAAGACTATTAAGATAAAATATTTTTTCACTCAACGTGTAATCAAACTCTGGAATTTGTTACCGGAGGATGTAGTAAAAGCTGTTAGTGTAGCTTGGTTTAAAAAGGTTTGAACAAGTTCCTGGAAGAAAGTACATAAACCATTATTAAAAGGGACCCGGGATGCTTGACCCAATACAAGCATTGTGGAACCTGTGTCTTTTGGGGAAACTGCTAGGTTCTTATGACCTAGATTCGCCACTATTGGAAACAGAATACTGGGCTTGATGGACCTTGGTCTGACCTACTATGGCATATCTTATGTTCTTATGTTGTTTACAAGACTATGGTGGGATGGGTGCTGTTGGGATAATCATGATTGTTACATAGAAACATAGAAATATGATGACAGAAAAAGATCACATGGCCTATCTAGTCTGTCCTTCCATATCAACAACTACAACAGTCCCCTTTTTTCCTTTAGAGATTCTCTGTGTTTGTCCCATGATTTTTTGAATTCAGTTACTGTCACTCCTGAATCTATCCCCCATCATCCTCATCCCATGTTCCGTTGTAGCAGAACTTGCTTTCAATTGAAAGAGGCTCTCCCCCTGAACATTTATGCCACGGAGGTATTTAAACATCTCAATCATATCACCTCTATACCGCCTTTCCTCTAAGGTGTACATATTAAGATCCTTAAGTCTGTCCTCATATGCTTTATAATGAAGACCACTAACCATTTTAGTAGCCACACTCTGTACCGACTGCATTGTGTTCACATCCTTTTGAAGGTGCGGTCTCCAGAATTGCACACTATACTCCAAATGAGGTCGCACCAAAGACTTATACAGAGGCACTATCACCTCCTTTTTTTTGCTAGCCATTCCTCTCCGTATACACCGAAGCATCCTTCTTGTTTTTGCCGTTGCCTTTTCTACCTGTTTAGCTAATTTAAGATCATCAGACACAACCACTCCTAGGTCCCGCTCTTCTTTAGTGGACAAAAGTACTTCACCCCCTATACTATATTGCTCCCTTGGATTGCTGCAGCCCAAATGCATGACCTTACATTTTTTAACATTAAATCCCAGCTGCCAAATTCTAGACCATTCTTCAAGCTTAGCTAGATCCCTCCTCATGTTATTTACACCTTCCTGGGTGTCTGCTCTATTGCAGATTTTGGTATCATCCGCAAAGAGGCAAACCTTACCCGACAGCCCTTCCGCTATATCACTAACAAAGATGTTAAAAAGAATCGGACCAAGGACAGATCCCTGGGGCACACCACTGGTAACATCCTTCTCCTCAGAGTGAGCTCCATTTACCTGTACTCTTTGTCCCCTCCCACCCAAAGAATTTCTAACCCAAGCAGTAACTTTAGGGTCCATCCCTAGCATGCTCAGTTTATTTATAAGCCGCCTGTGAGGAACAGTGTCAAAGGCTTTACTGAAACCTAAATACACCACATCTAGGGTTCTCCCTCAGTCCAAGTCCCTGGTCACCCAGTCAAAGAAATCAATCAGATTTGTCTGATAAGACCTACCTCTGGTGAATCCATGCTGCCTCGGATCCTGTAATCCGCTGGACTCCAGAAACCTCACTATTTTTGCTTTCAGAAGCGTTTCCAATAATTTACTCACCACCGAAGTTCAACTAACCGGCCTGTAGTTTTCAACCACATCCTTACTTCCACTTTTGTGTAAAGACACCACATGAGCCTCTCTCCAGTCCTTTGGCACCACTCCCGACTCCAATGAGGCATTGAATAGGTCAGACAGTGGAGCTGCTAGAACATCTCCAAGTTCCCTCAGTATTCTAGGGTGTATCCCATCCGGTCCAATCGCTTTGTGTACTTTAAGTTGAGCTAGTTTCTCACGAACACAGTCTTGTGAAAATTGTTCAAGATGTCCCTCACTTCTGTTCCTGTTTGTGGGTGTTTTCTGAGGTCCTGCTCCTGGTTCTTCATCTGTGTAGACAGAACAGAAATATTTGATAAGCAATTCCACTTTATCGTCATCAGCTTCTACATATTCCTCCCCTTCACCCTTGAATCTGACAATACCACTTTTGCCCTTCCTCTTCTCACTAACATATCTGTTAAATGTCTTATCCCCCCATTTTATTGCATTTGCTATTTCCTCCTCATTTTGAATCTTTGCTTTCCTTACTACTTTGCTAGCTTCTCTAAGTTTAATCTAAGTCTAAGATTGTTGAGTTTAATAATCAAAATCTGAAGGGAGAGGGGAGGATGTATGGCTAAGGATATGCCTAGGGTAATCAATACTCTTGTGCCAGTCCTTGCTTCCCCCCAGCTTCTGTGCTGGCAGCTCAGTCCAACAGAGCCTCCTGCAGCACGTTCCATCTCCTATTCCTGTTTCTTTGCGGCAAAGAGACTTCTAATCTTCTCGGTTCAGATCCATCTCTTTCTGAGGACTTTTCTGATCCTCGTACTGTAAGCACAGGGCTCCAAGTGGTACCAACACTTAACATAGTAACATAGTATATGATAGCAGGTAAGGACCAGTATGGTCCATCTAATCTGCCCAGCAATATGGCGAGAGAGACGGTGTACCTGGCGCTCCGTGCAGGTCACCTCTCCCCATGCCTTTTTTTATGGGTATATCCACCGCTCCGTGTAGGTCATTCCTATTTGTTCAGATATAAGAGATAATTACAGTTATTTTTATTTTATCCTGTTGCTATAAAGGGATCCACTGTGTCTGCCCTATGACATTTTGAATTCTGTGACTGTATTTGCCCCCACCACTTGCATCAGGAGGGCATTCCAAGCTTTCACCACCCTTTCAGTGAAAAAGTCTTTCCTGACATTGCCTTTCAGTTTACTCCCTTGCAGCTTCCTGTTATGCCCTCTAATTTTACAGCTTCCCCATCTTTGGAAGAGGTTTGTTTGTTCATTAATATTCTTTAAGTATTTAAAGGTCTGAATCATATCTCCCCTGTCCCTCCTCTCCTCCAGAGAGTAGTATTTAGGTCTTCAAGTGTCTTCTCATAAGTCTTCTGATGCAGGCTCCAAATCATTTTGGTCGCCTTCCTCTAAACTGTTTCCAGCCTTTTTATGTTCTTTGCGAGATATGGTCTCCAAAACTGAAACAATATTCCAAGTGAGGCCTCACCAGCGACTTGTACAGTGGCATTAGTACCTCTTCCTTTCTGCTGGTAATTCCTCTTTGTATGCAACCCAGCATCCTTCTGGCTTTTTCCAATGCCTTGTCACACTGTTTCGCCACCTTGAGATCTCAGAAACAACCACTCTGAGGTCCTTCTCCTGGTCCATGCACACAAACCCCTTGTCCCCTATTGAATACAATTCCCTTGGATTTCTGCTCTCCAAGTGCAAGACACTGCATTTCTTCACATTAAGATTTTTGCCAAGCATTAGACCATTCTTCCAACTTTTGTAGATCTTTCCTCATGTTATCCACTCCCTCAGGAGAGTCCACTCTTTGCAAATTTTCGGGTCATCTGCAAAATGACAGACTTTTCCATTCAGTCCTTCAGCAATACCATTCACAAATATATTGAACAGTATCGGTCCCAGGACCGAACCCTGGGGCACACCGCTAATCATATTACTTTCATCCGAGTGAGTTCTGTTTACCATCATGTTCTGTCATCTGTCAGTCAACCAATTTCTGATCCAGTGCATCACCTTGGGACCAATCCCCAAGCTGTTGAGTTTATTGATAAGCCTCCTATGAGGAACAGTATCAAAGGCTTTGCTGAAATCTAGGTAGATCACATCCATCGCATGCCCTTGATCTAGTTCTTTGGTCACCCAGTCAAAGAACTCAATCAGATTTGTTTGGCAAGATT
This sequence comes from Ichthyophis bannanicus, assembly GCA_033557465.1. Classification (NCBI taxonomy): domain Eukaryota; kingdom Metazoa; phylum Chordata; class Amphibia; order Gymnophiona; family Ichthyophiidae; genus Ichthyophis; species Ichthyophis bannanicus. The sequence continues at coordinate 858,422,684 of CM066033.1, read as the reverse complement.
GTCCTTTAGTAAAACTATGTTGCCTCAGATCATGCAACCTGTTGGTTTCAAGGAAGTCCACTATTTGCTCTTTCAGGAGCACCTCCATTACGTTTCCCGCCACCGAGGTAAGTCTTACTGGCCTGTAGTTTGTCACTTCTTCCCTACTACCACTTTTGTGAAGAGGTACCACATCAGTCCTTCTCCAGTACCGTGGAACTTCTCCTATCTCCAAGGATCTATTAAAAACATCCTTTAACAGTCCTGCAAGAACCTCTCTGAGTTATTTCAGTATCCAGGGATGTATCCCATTCGATCTCATGGCCTTATCCACTTTCAGTTTTGCAAACTGTTCTAGTACATCATCTTCTGTGAATGGTGTGGTATCTACTCCATTCCCATTGTATATTTGTCAATCACAGGTAGCCCTTCTCTAGGATTTTCTCTAGTAAAAGCAGAGCAGAAGTATTTGTTTAGCATTTTCGCTTTTTCAATGCCACTTTCCACAAATCCATTCCCAGCAGTTCGAGTCCTGCAATTCCACTTCTGATTTTCCTCCTCTCCTGAATATACCTGAAAAAGGTTTTGTTGCCACACTTCACATCTTTAGCCATCTTTTCTTCTGCCTTTGATTTTGCTATCCTTATTTCTCTTTTTGCCTCTTTTAGTTTTATCCTGTATTCTTTTCTGTGTGCCTCTGTTTGTGAACTTCTGAATTTTGTGAAAGCTGTGTGTTTTCCTTTATTTGTGCAGCCACCTCTTTGGAGAACCAAATAGGTTTCCTTTTCCTCTTTTTTAAATTTACTTTCCTTACAAACGTATTTGTTGCCCCTTTTATTGCCTCCTTTATTTTAGCCCATTGCAATTCCACTTCCCTTATCCCCTCCCACCCTGCCAACTATTCCTTCAGGTACTTGACCTTTTTACTGAAGTCAGTATTTTTGAAGTTTAGGACTTTGAGCTTGCTGTGATTGGATTCTTCCTTGGTTTTTTTCTCAAACCACACTATGTGATGATCGCTGCTGCTCACATGGACATCCACCTGGAGATTCGACATACTATCTCCATTGATGAGCACTAAATCCAGCACCGAGCTCTCCCTGGTTGGTTCCATCACCATTTGTCTAAGTAATGCATCTTGGAAGGCATCCACAATTTTTTACTTCTTTCCAGATTTACTTAAATCAATGTGGTTGCCATGTTGGCTTAATATTAACCCCAATATTAATTTTCAAAATTAAATTTTAGGTGGAAGAGGGCACATGGACCCTAAGGCCTTCATTATCTCTATTCCACTGTAGGCAACTTCTCCGACCAAAAAGCCTCCAGCATACTAAGTAAAGGGCTTTTTATTGTTCCCTCCAAAACACATTGGAATACCCACTACCAGTGACAGGCACATGGGTCCAACCTCCACTGTATCAACTCAAGCACAACTCATAAGTTAGAGGCAGGCTCCAGAATTTTCCTCTTTTGAAAAACTAGAGGGGCAATTGGGAGCCGTAGCCTTCGTGTGAGTACATGAGGATTAGGGATGGCTTGTGTGGCGTCCTGCAGGAAGCGTATGGCAGAAATAGAGCTCATTTGTGAGTCAGATCAGGCCTCATATTCCACTACCCCTATCCTTGCTGTCCTGTCTTGATGTGTTCAAAAGTCTTGTGAGACATGGCTTTAAAGTTTTCTCCCACTGACACTCTTTCTGACCTTGGGCAAGTCACTTTGAGACTCATTTATGAAAGCTTAGCTCCAGCTTAAGCTCTTGGCAGCAACACTAAGCTTGTGAAGGTATTTTATGTTCAGGCATTAAATCCATTAGCACCTGTCCATTAATCCGATTAACTTGTAGTCACAAACTGAGTTCTGTCTGCAGCGGCTTGCCTCTGTAACATGATTAAAATATTTAAATGAAGGCAGAGCAGCTACTGGTTGCATTCCAATGAAGGCAAAGGTCACATAAGGCACCACCCTGGTTTTCAACCTGCAGAACTGGCTGCAGAGCAGGTGTTTGAGGGGTGCCATTGACTACCTGTGAAACCAAGGGGGTGGGGCGGAGGAATGAGACTGAGAGTGTACTCTGCACAACATCCTATGAAGAAGAGTTTGAAATGATTTGTTTTAAAAATAATTACAACTAATTATTGTAATAATTATCATTGGCACTGAAAGAATGTGAAAGGAAGCCAGGGCCACAGAGCATGTTGGAGGTTTTGCTTTGCTGTACCCCTTCTCCACTTGACTTTTGTTTAAACAGTGTTGTCTCTTAGTTGAGATCTGTTTTGATTGGCCTATTTGTGTTATTTTATTTATTTTATTCATTGATTTTAATGTGATTGTTTAGTATTTATGTTCTGCTGCTTCTTTGTAAGCCACTATGCTGTCACACCACTATTTGAATGGTGGTATAGTCAAATGTTTCCAAATAAATACCTAAGTAAAGCTTCAGAGAGTGGCATATTTGCTTGGCCTCTGCCTGTCCTCTCCCTATCCTTTGCTCTCATTTCTATCCTTTCCCCTTTCTTCTCTTTTAAGTATCTTTTGTTTCTTCTTTGGTCCTTTTTTGTCTCTTTGCCATTTCCATTTTCTTTGTGTTTTCCATTTCCCTTTCTGTCTTCCACTTTTTTTCTCTTTTCTTAACTTTATGATGATTATTATTATTGTTATTGTTGTCATCTTTTGTGGTGAAACATAGATAAGTCTCAGTGAGGTTTCCTGTATAATACATTTCAAGCTGATAGACAGACAACCAGTTATTATTCTGGAAGACAATAAGGCAGTGTACAATAAGTAAACCATCAATATAAAATATACAACATAAAATCAAAGGAGATACACATTATAAAATCAAACAAAAACAAGAAAATATCTAATAAACAATACAGACCCCCATAGAAAACACATTGCACTGGGGAGATACAACACACTGGCTCAACTCTAAGTCATGACAGTTCACTTACTAAAAATCATTGGAAATGGAAGCACCTTATACAAAATACAATAGCTAAGCTGCTAGCAGGTAAGAAGAAATATACCATTGTCACTCCCATATTGACAGACTTGCAGTGGCTTCCTGTGGTCGACTACTGAGATATTTATTTTATTTATTTGGTTGTATATACCGCACTATTTCAAAATCAGTGTGGTTTACAAGGAACAGGTAACAACTGTACAGAACCAGGGGGGGGGAGGGGGGGCAGTCCGTTGGCCAGGCAGATTGCCACCCCTCCTCCTCAGTGCAAGAGGGAAAACAAAAACCTTACATACACATACAGGGAGGGTTTACCACCTCCTTCCAATAAATCACACCTCATGCAGATTATACTCATACCTGGCACAAAATTCTCACAGATTCTTCTTACAAATACAATCCTTTATTTCTTATACAGCACAGAAACAAGCATATAGGTAGCGCAACCAAAACTAACTAAATACAAAGTAACTTGGAGAATTCCTTCACCCTCCACTTACAGTTATAAAGTAATTAAGAGATTTCCTGTCCATAGACAGACCCTAGCACAGTGAAAGAGAAGGATATATGACAGTGAGATTCCTAGCTACACTCAAAGATAAACTAAGGAGACTTTCACACAGACAATCATACCCATTCATAAGCAGACATACAGTGGGAATTTACAAACCACCTTCTTCAGAAAATGGGGTGCAAATTCCCAATCTTTAAAAGTTCTGTCCTGTTATATAGTGTTCTTTCCAAATAGTCCCTTTGTTTTCGATTCCAGGCATCTGGATTTTCTCTTTCATTCCTTTCTTTGTCCTTTCATATCTGCACGCCCCATTCCTGCTGACCCTTATGGCCTTGTGTATAAACATGTGCTCAGGCCTTTGTCAGATTTATTCCTTGTTATTTGACCCCTTTCTCACCTATTCAGCTTTCACCTGGTCTGTTTTTCCATCCCCTATTTTTAAGAAATATAGAAAATATATATCTTATTAGTTCTCTGATATTCTGACAGTTTCCACACTAGGCCTCAGTAGGCCCCATGTCAAACTGGCATAACCATGCTAAATGATGTCTTTCTCTCTCCTGTGCTCTGTAGATAAGTGTGTGTGTTTTTCTCACATTGCTTCCATCTGATGTCACCTACTACCCATAGCATTGCACAACGCACATGCAGTACAATGCCAGCAATTTGGACACATTTTAGATGTTCTTTGTGTTAACTCTTTCCCTTCTGGCTCTCACACAACACTTTGCATATAACATTAATGGTTCTGCATAGAGCAGGCTTTACATAGAACAGTTGTAAAACAGAGTAATAGCATTAGATAATAAACTAATAAACCGGATTGTCAACTTGGGTAACAGGGTAAACTATCTACAGGATGGTTAGAGGACTATGCGGTCAGGCTAGAAGGTAGGATCAAAGCAAAGCTATATTATATGGTCATAATATAGTTGGAAGAGGTGGGTCTTTATTGCTTTTCTGAATGTTGATAGGTCGATGATGGCACGGATCTGGGTAGGGAGGGTGTTCCAGAGGGATGGTGCATAGAGTGAGAATGCTCTGTTCCTAGCAGTTTGGGAGCTTTTTCTTATTACTGGTTGGATGGAGAACATATATAAGTTCTTTTCCTTGGTTCACAAGTGTTTTTACAGTGGTATCCCTCTGTGTTTAGTGGACCAGTTGCAGAAATAGGAACTGACATGCACAGCAAATTTAACTGAAGCTACATTCAGGGATAGAGAGACTACAGATCACCAGGCATGTTGCAATTAGCTACATTGGCTCATTGTGGAACCAATTTCCATTAGATTTAAAAAATGAATGCATTTATTTACAGCTCCACAATTATTTGTTTTAGTAATATTTAGTGTACATCTTTCCAGTAGCAGTTCAAGGTGAGTTACAATCAGGAACTATAGTATTTCCCTGTCCCTGAAGGGCTCACAAACAATCTAAGTTTGTACCTGAGGCAATGAAGGGTTACGTGACTTGCTCTCTCACAGGTCACAGCTCTAACCATTAGACTACTCCCCCACTGGTGACCATATCAGTAAGCTTCAGGAACTTTATGAAGTAGCGCTTAATGTTGACCTCAGTTAATTGCAAGATGTTTTAAGATACTGGGATTTTTATTTTATCATTTTTTTTACTACCAAAGTTATTAAATTGCCAATTTGAACCTGGGACAGTAAATTCAGTTTTCACAAATTGCACACCTCCAAGGCCATATGAATGCTATACTGGGCCCTAAGCAAGCATACATTCATGGTGCCCTACTATGGATCCCCATTGTATTGCCTACTACTATTATTACTACTGAGCATTTGTATAGCACTACAAGTCATACGCAGCACTGCACACAGACATGTAAGAGACAGTCCCTGCTCATCAGAGCTTACAATCTAGTCAAGACAGAAACACAGAAGGTGTAGACAGGGATACATCTAGGGGGAATGGTAAAGAAACAAGGAGATCAGGTGAGTCAAGATCCAAAAGCAGCAGTGGTGAATTTTCAGCCTGGATTTGAAACGGGTCAGAGAAGGTACCTGGCGTACAGATTCAGGTAGTTTGTTCCAGGCATAAGGTGCAGCAAGGTGAAAGGAGTGAAGTCTGGAGTTAGCAATAGAAGAGAAGGGCACAGATAGAAGCAATTTGCCAGAAGAGTGGAGTTCCTGAGGGGGTGTAAGGAGAGATAAGATAACAAAGATAGTGAGGAGCTGCAGCGTGAATGCACTTATAGGTCAGCAGGAGAAGTTTGAACTGGATGCGGAAACGGATAGGGAACCAATGAAGTGACTTGAGAAAAGGGATAATAAGGACATGATGAGGCTGGCGGAAGATTAGCTGCGCAGCAGAGTGTTGAATAGATTGAAGGGGAGAGAGATGATTCAAAGGGAGACCAGCAAAGAGTAGGTTACAGTAATCCAGATGGGAGGTGATTAAGGAGTGGATAAGCATCTTAGTAGTGTGTTCAGAAAGGAATAGGCAAATTTTGTTGATGTTATAGAGAAAGAAATGGCAGGTCTTAGGTATCAGATGGATGTGTGTGGAGAAGGAGAGAGAAGAGTCAATGACAACCCCAAGATTGCGAGCCGAGGAAACAGGAAGTAGAGAGTTATGCACAGGGACTGAGAAAGGAGGGAGAGGAGAGGAGGTTTTAGGGGGAAAGATAAGAAGCTCAGTCTTGACCATGTTCAATTTCAAGCGGCGGTGAGACATCCAAGCAGCAATGTCAGAAAGGCAGGCAGAGATCCGGGTCTGGATTGTTGGAGCGATTTCAGGCATAGAGAGGTAGATCTGGGAGTCATTGGTATAAAGATGGTACTGAAAGCCATGGGAAGAGATGAGCACACCAAAGGATTGGGTATAGAGACAGAAAAGGAGGGGACCCAAGACAGATCCTTGGGGTGCACCAACTGAGTGCGGGATAGCAGCAGAGGAAGATCCACCAGAACTAACACTGAAAGAGCGATGGAAGAGATAGGAGGAGAACCAGGATAGTACAGAGCCCTTAAAACCAAGTGAGGACAGGGTATCGAAGAGAAGGTTGTGGTCAGCAGTGTCAAAAGCAGCAGAGAGGTCAAGAAGGATGAGGACAGAGTAAAGGCCCTTGGTTTTTGCCAGGAACAAGTCTCTGGTGACTTTAGCAAGAGTCATTTTGGTAGAGTGTAAAGGATGAAAGCCAGGTTGTAAAAGATTCAGGAAGGCATGAGAGGAGAGGAAGTCAAGGCAACAGCGGTGAACCTGTGCGTTCAAGTAGTTTAGAAATAAAGGGGAGCAGGGAGATGGGTCGATAATTAGAAGGACAGGTAGGATCAAGTGAGGGTTTCTTGAGGAGAGGTGTAACTATAGCTGTTGCAGTGGAGAGTGATAGGTTGAGAATATGAGAGATGGAAGGGACAACAGTGGAGGAGATGGGGCTTAGGAGATGGTTGGGGATAGGATCAGAAGAGCAGATGGTGAGTTTGGAGGAAGAAAGAAAGTGTGCAGTTTCCTCTTCAGAGATCACAGAAAAGGAAGAGAGGTATATCATCTTCTCCAGTCGCTCAGTCCTCCTTAGATGAATTAGGACTGGCCTTTCCTAATGCCTGTCTATCTCTGGGAGACCTACTATTACTGGGTGACTTGAATATTTATTTTAACACCTCTTCTTTAGATATGAAGAAAGGTTTCATGGCCGTATTAGAGAATTTAGTTTCAGCTCTTATCAATGGCTCCCACCCACCCACTGGATCCAGTTTATTTTAAATCTCTTTACATTACTATCTCCTTTCTTCTGATCACAGCCATCTTGTAATTTGGTCATTACGTTCTGTGATTTCAATTGACTCTTACTCTTCCTCCTGCTCAACACTTGTCTCTTACTAAATGTGTTAGAAATTTGAGATCCCTGAATAAGGAGATCTTTGCTGATCAATGTCTTCAAAGGTTCAACTCCTTGCCCCCTATATCACATTTGAACCAGAAAGGCATTGCCTGGAATAAAATCTTAAGGGATATCCTAGGAAGATTAATACCTAAGAAGACTATTACAATTAATCCTCTTCGTAAACAACCATGGTTTGATGACAATTTAAGATCATTAAAAATTCAAAATCATAAGGCATAGGAGGAAAAACACAATTGATATTTCTCTTAAAGACAGTAAGAAATTGTGAATGGAGTATTGAACCCTTAGTAGGACAGCTAAAAAGCTATTTTATTCAGGCAGAATTAATCAGGTACGTAAGTTCCCTAGTCAGTGTTTTAAGGTGGTTAAAGAATTAGGGGTATGTTTACTAAAACCCCGTTAAAGTGCGGGCCGCGGTAGTGTGCGGGTGCCATATAAGGAGTGGGCGTTTCCTGCTGAAGAAGAAAATCCGGAATTTACATATGCGCTAAGGTGCGTGGCGCCCTTGTGCGCCCCGCACATTAGCGCATCAGATAGCTGCGCGGGAGGCATAAGTGGCGCGCTGATGTGTATACAGAAGAGCAGAGCCACAGCACAATGGTCAAGGCACTTACCAATGGTATCAGGGTTCAGGAGTTCAATCCCACACAGTGCCCAATGAAAATGGCTGGCTGATGTGTTAATTTATGAGGCATATTAATACTGGGCAGCATAAGGCAGGGCGCTAATGTTTTTGGCGGCATATTAATACAGGGCGGCATAAGGCAGCATGCTGCTGTTTATGGAGGCATTATAATACTGGGCGGTATAAGTGGCGCGCTGATGTGCACACGGAAGAGCAGAGCCACAGCACAATGGTTAAGACACTGACCAATGGTGCAGGGATCAGGGGTTCAATCCCCCACAGTGCTCAATGAAGACAGCTGGCTGCAGTGTCATTTTAGGAGGCATTGAAATAATGGGCGGCATAAGGTGGCAAGCTGATGGGCATAAGGCGGCGCACTAATTTTCTAGGAGGCATTTCAATATGGCGAGGCATAAGGCGGCACGCTGATGAGCAAACCAAACAACAGAGCCATAGCACAATGGTTAAGGCACTTACCAATTGTGCAGGGATCAGGGGTTCAATCCCCTACAGTGCTCAATGAACAAGGCTGGCTGGGGCATTACTTTAGGAGCCAGTCTAATATGGGGCAGCATAAGGCGGTGCGCTGATGGGCATTAGGAGGCACTCTATTGATTTAGGAGGCTTTTTAATATTGGGCGGCATCAGGTGGTGCACTGATATGCAAGCACAGGAACAGAGCCACAGCACCATGGTTAAGACACTAACCAATGGTGCAGGGATCAGGGGTTCAGTCCCCCACAGTGCCTAATGAACAAGGCTGGCTGAGGCATAGCATATTATGGGGAAGATTGCTTTAGGAGGCATTTTAATTATCATTAATAGCAAACGCACTCTCAAATCATGTTAACATAAGGCGCCCTATAAGGCACATTTTAAAGTGCACTGTCAGCCAAGGCACCCTAGAATGTTGCTTATAGGGCGCTTTAGAGGGTGCCGTATGAGGTACCTCAAGGTCAGAGTACTGTTTTTTATGGCAGCACTGTGCAGTTTAAGGAATGAAAGGCATAAGTAGGTGCGCTGACAGGCAAAGAGGAGCAGCAGTGGAGCACAATGGTTAAGGCACTGACTGCTGATACAGAGGTCATGAGTTTGCTCCCCAGTGTGCCTAATACATAAGGCTGGCTGTGGCAACAGCTTTGCATTGTACATATTTTTTCCTGCAGCACTATATTTTTATTTTATTAATTGCTGGCAGCAAACATGCCCTCACGTGCCGTAATTGAAGGTGCCGTATAAGGCACCCTATAAGGCACTCCATAGGGCACATTATAAAGTGCACTGCTGCCACAGCACCCTTAAATGTCCCCTATAGGGCACCCTATAAGTTGCGTCACAGGATAATGTATAGTGCACCTTATATGGACGGGAACCATAAGGTGCCCTATAGGGCGCCCTATAAAGCACCCTAAGAGGCACCTTATGGGTACAGTACGCTGAGGGTGTTTTTGCTGGCAACAAATTATGTACATTAAAAAAAGATAATGCATTAGACAACCCTATCAAATAACCCCACCATGGGTTTGAACCCATGACCTCTGGTTTCACAGGCAGTAAAGCAACCATTGGGCTACATCTCTATTGCTGCTAGCAAGCCCATGGCTGGCTGCAGAGAGCCTGCATGTCACCACACAGACAGTCTGCTGTGGTCACCAGGATAGGGTTAGCCCACCCATACCCATGATGCACTGCACATGCAAATCAGCTGTCCACAGATAAACACAAGAGGAGTGGCCTAGTGGTTGGGGCAAGGTACTTCAGGCCGGAAGGTCGGGGGTTCAAATCCCACTAGAGGACAGCAACCTTGGGCCGGAAGGACTGGGGTTTCTAGTCCCACAGGTGCTCCTTGTGGTCTTGGGCAAGCCACTTAACCCTCCATAGCCCATGTTCCCTGTAAAATAGTTATTTCCAAGTTATAATGCCCTGTTCAATGTAATTTCAGTTTGTTCAATGTAAACCGCACTGATGCAGAATAGCGCAGTATATAAGAGAATGTAAATAAATAAAATAAATAAATAAAGATGGGCAATGCACCCCTACAGCACCTCAGCCTGGTAGGGGGAAGTGACCATGTGCACCCACACAGCACCTCGGCCTGGTAGGGGGTACTGACCGTGTGTTTTACTGGCACAGAGTAGCAACACACCGTCACATTGTGCGGGTACTGTGCTCACCCTGAGGGTGCAATGAGGCGCCCAGGACCAGGTCCACAACACCTTCCATGGCTGAAAGAGGCCATGCCAGAGGTCCAAAGCAGTGTTAATGTGAGAGATAGGTAGTTTCTGCACAAACACCTTGGATATCTCTGTCTGTTTCAGTCAGGTGTAGCCCCATGGACCTCCAGGTGGGCCATGCACCACCACCACCACCACCCACCCATCTTCCCCCCCCCCCAGGGCCGAGGGCGGCAAACAGGGCCCCCCCCCCCATCAATAGATCCACATTCTACCTCCCTTCAAAGGTGGCAGTAGAGAGAACCATCAACCCCAGTCCTGCTAAGGAACAGACACCCCACAGGGCAGTCAATGCAGTTCTATACACATCCATAACACAATAGCAGACAGACATAAGGCCTGGATATGGTAAGCTGCACCCCCACCACTGTCTGATATTCCCCTGCAGCAAGTCATCAGCCACTGCACCCTGCAAGCCACTCCATCAAGACACATACCAGCTGCAAACAGTGTGCTAGTTAGTCCATAGTGCATGTTCCCAGTGGAGATGCATGCACCCAGAACTGGGATGTCAACATACACAGCAAGCAGATAAATCAGTGACTGGGCCCCAAAAGAAAACCCATATCTATCACATGAGAGAAATACTATATAGCACTATGGGGGTGCCTAGCCATGCTGTGGTCACTGCACAGTCAGGGTGAGAGTGATCTCTCAGCAGGACATACTGAGGTCACCCTGTCTGTGTAGGTGGTGGCCGGGCACTAAAATGTCCCAGTCAGTGCCCTATGCCCTGGGCAGATGCACCCTGGCCAGGCCACCCTGTCCGGCCTATAACCATGGTACCTTGCTCCTCATTATGCACATTGGCAGCCCAATACTGGCAACATTGCTGGCAGTGTGGGCTGTGGAAGGTGTTTGCAGCCACCACACACTGGATAGACAGACAGCCACCCCCACACTTATGCCAGCATTGTGCTACTATAGAAGAGTTCAGCAGCCATACCCACCACACCAGTCCTGGGCACAGTACAGGCATGGATATGGTATGCAATACTGTTGGGGGTCACTCCCCAGGGTGGTAAACACTGTCAGAGACCAGACCTGCAGCACACACCGCAGACATCAGAATGATTGTTATGGTGGAGCTCAATGAGCAAAATGTGCTTAACGTAGGAATTGCTATCTGCCAGTTATCATGGGAAACATTTGATAGCTGTGTACCATATACCCAGGTGTAGGGTGGCATTGCTAAGGTATGCAACTGCTAGTATTGGGAGATACAGGCAGGGCCCAATGTCCTGCCTCTCCAGGAGGCATTGGCCAATGGGGCCTGTGAGTGTGTGTGTGTGTGTCTGGCCCTGTTGGCTGCTGCTTTACGGCAGAGTTTCCCAACTCCAGTCCTGGTGTTCCAAACACTGTTCGGGTTTTCATGCTGTCCCTCATAAATATACATGAGCTACATCTGCATACCATGGGGGTGGTGCATAGATATGCAGCACAGGCATCTTTATTAGAGGGCAGCATGGAACCTGAATGGTGTGGGGCCCTCCAGGACTGCATTTGGGAGACTCTGCTCTAGGTAATGCGCCTGTTTATGGTGTCTGTGTTCGGTGTGGTAAAATATAGGCGTATTAACCATGCGTATGTTCTCAGCAATAAAGGTTTGTCCTTACTATCACGGTTTAGTTGTGGGAAAAATATGTGGACAGGATTGGCAGTGGCCCCAGCTGGCCTTTGAACCTGTGACCTTCTGTTCTTGCACACACTGTCTGTGTGCACTGCACCACTGTGTTGCCACAGATATGCTGCATTTCCTGGGGAGTCCATGACTGTACATCCAACAGAGCCTGTCTGTTGCGGTCGACGGTGCCAGCCTGCACAGGCGTAGGCCACTGTGTGCTGTGGCTTGCAGCCACTGGCCCCTCCACCACCTGTACCCTTCCGCCAACATGCAGACATGTCCTTATCTTGGAGAAGCATATGAACTGATTGAGTTGTGGCACTCCAGGACTGCATTTGGGGGACTCGGCTGTAGGTAATGCCCATTGTTATGGTTTGTGTGCGGTGTAGGGTAAAATATGGGTGTTTGAACCATGCTTATGTTCTCTGCAATAAAGGAGTGTCCTTACTATCACTGTTTGGTGGTGGGTAAGACTATGGGGACTGGGTTGGCAGGAGCCCCAGCTGGGATTTGAACCTGTGATTTTCTGGTCTTACAGGCACTGGCTGTGTCTGTTATACCACACTGTGGCCACAGAGATGATGTAATCCCTGGTGATAGGAATCCTGGCTGGACGAGTCAGAAACCCTGCTCTGCACAATTTTACTGTGGGCTCATTTACCTTGTACGGAGACAAAAGTGCAAATAAGCCTCAAAAATGACCTCGAAAAAAGGGGCAAAAACCCATGACCAAGCTGGGCAACAGTGATATCACTGGGCAACCATAAAAAACACTCCCAGGACAGCTCCAATAAAATGAAATGATTTTTGAAAGGGTCTTTGGAGCTGTCCTGGGAGTGTTTTTTATGGTTGCCCATTAATATCACTGTTGTCCAGCTGGATTATAATTTTTTAGGAATTTGTTGTGGTCATTTTCAATTTATATTTGCTATTTTGTTCTGTGCACATGTATCACACTGCTCACGTTTTGCAGGTTTCCCCGGTTTTGCTGTACATTGCTGATGGAAATGGTTTCTCTTCCCTTTAAATCGGCTCTAACGCGAGGGTTTCACTCGCGGTATTTTATTTGCCGAAATTCAGCCCCGCTCCTGTGCGGGGAGCCTCTCCCCTCCCACTCTCCACCCATTGACCCCGTCCCCCCGCCCCTCGGGAGCCTTCCTCCGCCCTCGAAATGCCTTTCCACGCCTCTATCGCACATCAGCGCGCCCCGCTCTTGTGCGGGCGGTGCGCACGCGTGCGGGGCACCAAAAATGCACTATTAGCGTGCGCTAAGGTACCTTAGCGCACGCTCAAGTGTGCCCCGCACAATTGCGCGGTTTAGTAAACATACCCCTTAGTGTCTTTCAGATCTTCAGATCAAAACAGGAATTCAACTAATTTCTCCTGATCAATTTGGTCATTTTTTTGCAACTAAAAAAATTTAAAATCTCTTGGATTTGGTATCTGTTGGTCCCCATCTCAATGATCACTCTCTGTCAATGTGCCCTTCATCACAACTTCCACATAGTGAAATTAACAATTTCCATTTACTCACTAAATTTAGTTTGGAAAAAGAAATTGCGAGTATGAAGCTTGGTCTATCGACCAATGATCCCCTTTCCCCTTCTCTGTTAAAAGATTGTTTATCATGTTTATTTGCTCCCTTTTTGAACTCAAGCCTTGAACAAGATTATGCCCTCAGTTTATGGAAAATGGCTCTTATTCGTCCACTTATAAAGAACTTCAATTCTGAGCCTATGAATTACAGGCTAATTTTGAATCAACCTTTCTGTAGCAAAAACCATTTCACAACAATTACTTTTATTTTTAGAAACCTTAAATTCCTTTCACCCCAGGCAAGCTGGGTTTAGAGCTCTGCATAGCGCAGAGACTGTATTAGTCTCACCACATAATGAAATTCTTACACAACTTGGGCAGTAATAATGACATTTTTGTTTTACAACTCAGTCTGTCAGCAGCCTTCAATTTGATAGAACATCAAGTACAGTTGAGGAGGCTTGGTGAAGCAGGTGTAAGAGGTACAGCTCTGGACTGATTCTCTTCATACTTATCTTCCAGAACAGTGGTTTCCAAACCTGTTCTGGAGGCTCCCCAGCCAGTTGGGTTTTCAGGATATCCACAGCGAATATGCATGAGAGAGATTTGCATACGTGGATGGAGATTTTAGAAAGGATGTCCAAGTGCAATTTTGGACGTCTATGCCAGAACATCTGAAAAAAAAAGCAGGCAGGTCCAGGTGCAGGCATGATTTCACAAACATGGACTTGCCCGATATGGATGTCTGTGGGGGCATCAACATAGACATCCCTAGAATTGTATTCTAAAGCCTGGATATCCATGCATAGACTAATGGTTAGAGTGGTGGGCTAGGAACAGAGAGGGTTCAAATCTCACTCGTTCTATCCTTGAAAGTAGTAGAGGGGATGGTGGAGTGTTTTCTCCTCTACACCCTCCAGATGTTTTTCAGCCAAAAAGAAGCACTTTTCAGATGCCTGTTGCAGGTCTAAAACAATGACTGACATCCAGGACTTTTCTAAGATCAGGTAGGGATGTCCTGGCTTCTTGGAAAGCTCCAGCCATGCCTCCACCATACCCCCTCACCCCTTCCATTCAGACTTGGACAACATCATGCTAGGGATGTCCACAGTCCTGGCTTCTAAAACGGCTCTGGATATGTCTCTATGCCCATTTTCGAATGTCCAAAGCATGAAGAGGGCTTCCAAAATTATCTCCATTGTACAAAAATTTCTCTCATGCATATTCACTGTGGATATCCTGAAGACTCGACATGTGCATTGTGGATATCCCATCCCGACCCAGGACAGGTTTGGGAACCAGTGCAATCAAGAACTTACAAACAGGCTGATGCAGAAAGCTAGCGCAGCCTTTAAGAACCCAAGTTTAGTACACTTTACAAACCTTTTAAATGCAGAAAACCGATGTAAACACCGATGGAAAAACTATCACCCAATTAACACCACACATATTTAAATCTATTTAAATATATTTTAATTGGCTGGTATGCAAATCATGGCTACACCCAATGCAGAGACAGATATTTCACAACCAGCCATAGAGCCAGACTTTTTACCGCAGGGTCTGAAGTGACTTAAACCTCTAATGTGTGCCCCTGACAGTATTTTGATGGCACCGGGTTCTTTCCCCAATGCCTAGATCATATCCTCAGATGATCAGGCATCGGGAAAAGCCTCTGATGCCATCAAAACACTGTTGGAGGCCATGCCCCGACAAAAAAGAATCCCTGTTGGCCCAGCGGGCCCGTTCCCCCCACCCCTTATATTTTCATGGCATTGGGGATGATCACAGCATCGGGAAAAGCCCCCGGTGCCCAAGAGAGAGTAAGTACCTGGTGGTCTAGCAACCCCTGTACCCCACACCCCCAAGTAAAATAAAATAAAATCACCCATGGTCTAGTGGTCCCTGTACCCCCCCCCCCACCTCCAAGTAAAATAAAATAAAAATCACCTGATTGTTTAGTTGCCCCTAAATCCAACCCTCCCGGTACCTTGAAATAGGCAGGAGCTCTGCCTATGCGCTCCCACTCTGGTCCGCAGTCTTGTAAAATGGTGGTGCCTGGTCCCACGTGGTGCATCCTGGGATGCACCGGGTGGGGCTAGACTGCCATATAAGGCATAGTCTACCTTATATGGCAGTCTGACCTCACCCAGTGCATCTCAGGATGCACTGCTTGGGGCCAGGCGTCGCTATTTTACAAGATGGTGAACCAGAGCGAGAGCACGTAGGTACTTTAAGGTACTGGGGGTGGGGGGGGGGGATTTAGAGACCATAGATCACCAGGTGATTTTTATTTCATTTTATTTTGCTTAGGGGTGGGGGGTACAGGGGCCACTAGACCACCAGGTGATTTTATTTTATTTAATTTGGGGGTGGGGGAATACAGGGGCTGCTAGACCACCAGGTAGTTACTTTCTGTCGGGGCAATGGCCCCAGGCAGTGTTTTGGTGGCATCGGGGGCTTTTCCTGCTGCAGTCATCCCCGATGCCATCAAAATACTGTCGGGGTTGATATGCAAATTAGCCATGTGGTGCCCGGATAGCAAGCCAAACTAGCGCAAGCTTCTTGTGCACATGTGTTTGGTTTGCTCTTCCAGTTTAATGCTGCAATGACTCATTTGCATGCTGCAGCATTCATTTGCATACCCTTTCCTTCCTGCATTGTCAGGAATGTTAAAAATTGCTTCAGCGTGCATCTAGCACCAGCTTTCTGCATCAGCCCAAAAGTTAGCTCTGCTCACACTCTATCAGCTGAATGCCCATTGCAGTATAGAGTGCCACAGAGGTCAATGTTCTCCTCTACATTGTTTATTGTTTCTTGCTCCCTTGGCTAATCCTGACTTAAGGTCTAGGGCTTCATATATATGCGGATGATTTACAGATTACTTGCGGCTCAGCCTTTACATTTTTGTTAAACATTTAATTGGAAGGGCCATTAATAATCCCATGGTAAATTAAGCTGTGGCAAAATGCAGTATTTTACCACAGCTTAGTAACTAGCCCCCTAAATAATTATCTGGGTAAATTCATAGAAGCTGAAAACGTCCCTCCACTTAGTGAGAATAATTCCATAAGGAGCCATGGAAAGTTATGTTCCATTGACGCATATGTGTCAAGGAATTTTAGTGATTCGTGCACATTATTTATTTATTTTTATTTTATTTTATTTTACATTTTCATACCACATTTTCCAATATTCAAATGCGGTTTACATTAAACAGAATATTGAAATTGTACAGAATGGTACATATTCAGTTACATAAAACATTTAACTATGTACAGTAAAACAGAAAAACATAGAGAACAATTTGTTGGTTACAAAGGAGGCCATTGGCAACTATTTACAACTCTGTAAGGCGGCTTTAGAGTGCTGGAGTTTCTTAAATGGATTATATCAGTTCTTTGGTTATTTTGGGTTGATCCAGTATCTGCATTGTTTTGTATGTTGTTAGTGGTGGGGACTGTATCTTCATTTTTTTATGGGTGTAGTTTAGGTGCTTGCTATTTTGTATGACCGATAGCTCATCCATTCTCTGTGGGCGTTCACATGGGTGGAACTTGTGCAGAGCATGAGTGGAGCATGCAGCTATGTATGGATTTTATAAAATACAGTATCAAATGGCACCAGCCATAGGGCCAGAAGAAGTGCTCACGCCTAGATTTCACACATGTTTTCAACCACTTATACCCTCTTTTATAAAGTAAAATACTGTATACTTTACTGTATAAAACAGGTGCAAAACGTGTTAATATAGGTGACCCTTCTAATAATACCTTCAATATGCACTCAGATACATTTGTATCTATGGACTTTTCCACTCCAACCCAAATTTTTAAATGGAAATGATTTATATGACAGTATCCCCACCAAAAGAAGATATAAAACACGCACATACTCTTTTCAGAGAGGGACACACACACACACACTTCTTGTTGTGCTGTTGCCTGCTGCTCATGTGTTCGCCCTGTGAGTGTGCCCCCACTCCAGCCTGCTCGTCCCATTCTAGCAGTTTCCGCCAGCTCTTTTCCTCAGTCTACAGCTACCCTCTCACTCCTCTTCCCATTCCTATCCCTTCTCAGCAGCCCCCTCCAAGACACTAACTGGCTTTCTCCAAGGTAAGCCCAGTGCCTCTCGCAGATCTCATGCAGCAGCCTTGTTCCCCTGGCTGAGTCCCTACATTATTGTGACTACAGCTGCCTTCCATTACTCCTGCCCTCAGTGCCTTCCCATTGGGTGGCTCCTGTCCACCATCTCTCTGACCCTATCCTAGTTCCTTCCTGCATGGGATTGGTGGAACTGGGAAAATCATCAAGGAGCTGATTTGCTTTCTGGGGCAGTTAGTGAGATTGGAAGCAGACAAGGCAAACTTTCTCAGGCTGCGGCGAAGATTGGAAAACTGCAAATAGAGGTCTAAACTCTAGAAATTTTTCAGAAACTTGTCTTTTTGGACATCACTGGAAAACCCTGTACAATCCTGAAAAATTTGTACAGTTGGCAAACCTAAGCACTTGAACCATGATGTATTCTGGCAGATGCCCCCTCACCCATCCAAACATTTGGCCCCTAGGCATGCGCTTAGTTTAGCTGCAGCTGTGCACACCCCTGGGATTTTTAAGTTTGATCCTAGATGTTGTACCAACAACTGAATTTTTTTCAGATGGGAGTACAATCCATCATTTGTTCTGAAAACTGGGAGCAACAGAGTGGCTCAGAGAAAACAAAAGTTGAGCAAACAAAGGGGAAGAATTCTCGGAAACAATGTTAACAATCCATTCAAAATCTCACTGGAAAAGGGTTCTTGAGCATTCTGTTTCCTTCATTCATATTTTTTGATTCAAATATCCTGGATTGTGATGCTTGCAAGACCGTGCTGCACACACACATTTCCTCGAAATGTCATAAATGAACAAATAAAATAAAAATAGTTCTATTTTGGTGGAAATGTTCTTTAATCTTGCTCACCATAAAGTTCCAAGATATTCATTGGAGTTAAATTACTTGACCTTGCTGCTTTTAAGCAATATTTCCAGGCAGATTCAAAGCTGTTAAGTGCATAACCATTGCTACTTAATACACTACAGGGTTTCTTATGGTTGAAGAAGATTGAAATTATTTGCAAGAGAAATCATGCTTTTAGTTCTTTTAGAGTGAGATCAGAACAGGGTTCAATACATATGCTCTGAAGTTATCAATTTCATAAATTGAGTTACTTTGATCTTCTCTGAATGACGAATCTGATTCTTCAAGAGAGTAGTCGCTTTGAAGCTTCTGTCTCTTTATGATGTTACTATTATAGATATAATTATGACCTTAAGGTTAATTATTATGGACCCGATATTCAAAGGACTTTATTGGGGCATGCTAGGGGCGTTCTGGGGCGGAGCGGGGGTGGAGGGGCGATTTTTGATGCTACCCGTGTAGCCCTTTGCGCCTTAAAGATAGGCGAGGAAAAACCTATATGGCCCAATATTGAGTTGGGCAGCTGCCGGGGCGTCCAGGCTAATCTGGATTTTCACTTCTACGCAGGTTAAGGGGGTTGGCGCGCAGGCTATGTGGAGCCGCTGCACATAACCTGCCAAACTCAATATCAGACTCTATAGGCTTAGTTTTATCCACCAGTGGATTCTAAAGAAAGCAAGACCTTCACAGTCTTATTCTTTACATTTCCTGGTTTAGGTTACAGATAATAATGTTCCTTAAATGACTACTAGCCTTTTGAAAAATTATTAAACGTTTAAAAAGTTACTAGCTTACACCCAGTGAAATTATCAGAGGATGCCCGCTGTTTGCATTCAGCTGCCACTGAACCCCGCGCTGTTCCTCCTACTCCCTATTTCTACATCAGCACACTGCCTCGGTAGTCCCGCCCAACCACTTACCTCATCAGCGAAGCTGCCCCCCTCCAGGCGGCCACACTGGATCTATCCACCCATTCACAAGACCACTAACCCACTCAATTGTGAGGACTGAGTTTTCAACCCAATCACTGGAGTCTCATAGTGCAGTCAGACAGGTGCCACCAGCATAGATATATGTATAAATGTATATATTTCAGTCAGTGTGACTCCTTACATGTTCAGTACAGTCATCCTCAAGAAGATTTTTATTATTATTATTTTTTACTTTTCATTTCTTCTAGAACTCAGAACAAATTCCTCCTGGTTTCGGACAGTTCTATGGGAGAGGCAATTATTTTTGGTGACCTATGACTACTCTGTTCCTTTCCAGGTTGAGTCAGTGTTTAAAGAAGGGAGTACTGTACCTGAGCAAGCAAGGCTCCGTTTAACCTTATCAGTCTTGCTGAGAACAATATGCCGCAAACAATGGGCGGACTATGAATTCCTTCATTCCTCAGTTCTAGCACCATTAGCATATCTGTTCTTGAAGCTGCTCTCAGATTCTGTATCCAGTGAAACATGTGACCCACTGACGTGTTCTGTTAGCATGATTCTTCAACATGTTCCACTGATCAATGGAGCCCTGAAAATATTTTAAAGGTGATGGACTATGCTAAAGAAGATTTCTGCAGTGGAGCAATGCTTATTTCATGAATATCTACCACCCTTTCGACTGTGGGCTGCAGATAGTACATAAGGGGGGCGTGTAATATACATGTGAGCCACATTGCCAGCGTGGGGCTTTGAACCTAGTGCAGGAAGGAGTGTGCATCTGTCCCCCTGCAGGATATCTGTGCTTTACTGTGAAAAACCTGCCATGGGTGCAACAGAGCACAGTTAACATGAGTTACTAATGCCCACGCTAGTAGTGCCATATTAGAAATGCCCCTGTCCCACCCAGTCCCCATCTGATCCATGCTACCGGGGTAGCTCAGTGTTTTTAGCATGCTACATTTGGTGCGGCACTGAAGCCACATGCTAACCCTGCGCCAACAAACATGCCCCAAAATCTTGCCATGTCTTGACTCAGAATTTGAGCCTGCACTCCTTTTCCAGAATCAGGCCTATATGCTATAATCATTTTTGTGCCCAAAAACTATTAGCTTCTGAGTTTGGGCTCTAACTTCCCCATTCTATCTGAAGAATGTAAAAGGCAATAAACTCCCCTGCAGTACAGCAAATGTTCTTTTTAACTTTCCCATACCTTAGGACGAAACGTGTCAGATTTTGATGGAAGAAATCTAGTGCTCGGTCTAGCAGCACTGAAAAATGCCCATTTGCATTCACGTGAGTAATGATAACAGCATGAAACTTCTGTGCTGTGCATGAAATAAACCAATTCTGAACTTCAGGAGACAGATAAGCAACAGCAGGGCAGATGAGTCTGGCTGCTTGAAGTAAACATGCCTCTGTTTCCCCTAACCTCCTCTTAGTTTCCATCTCTATGACTCTATCAATCCAATTTTTACTGCTGCAGTAGAAGCTGATACTCCCGGCCCATTTTCCTGTAATGGACAGGAGTAGCCCCAAATAGGGGTGCTGCATGGAAGAATTTTGGCTTGTTTTGAGATCATTTTTCGATTTTTTTAGCCATTTTTATGACTTTTTCATCTCATTTCAGAAATTAATGCATGTAAAATTTGATTAACAAGTATAAATCAAATGTATAGGGTACACAAAAAGCAAGAGACGAAATCAGGAATGGTTGGTAATTGGATATTTATTCATGAAGAACCCCAACGCGTTTCAGCGCGTACTCCTTCTTCAGGGGGTACACAGCTAAAAACATAAATACAATCAAATAAATATACATATAAAATAAAATGAATTAAGATTAAAACCCCATACAATTATATTAATATAAACATATAAAAACATGACATAATTGAAAATAGAATTTGCATAATGAAACCTGTATTCCAAATGCAGGACAAGTGAAAAAGAAGCAACACCAATAATGGCGAGGCCGCGTGGCCCCCCCCCCTGGGGCGTGCGAGCGGCCGGCATTAACCGGGGGGGCGGCCGGCCGCTTGCACGCCGCGGCGTGGCTACGCGGTTCGTGGGGAGGGCCCGCGGTACGGGAAGGGCTCCCATTGGCTCCCGCGGAACATGGCAGGGCGCGGGAGCCAATGGGAGGCTTGCAAGATTTTCGGCGGGGAGGTAAGGGGAGCGTTGCGGTGTCCTCCGGCCTTTCCCTCAAGGTGGCCGGAGGTACCGGACGTAGGTGTATGGTATGTGGATAGGGGTGTACAAGGTCTTTTGATGGTTTCTTATGGGTATGGCTTGTTGGTGCTCCGTTAGTATAGTTTTTGGTGACAGATTCTGGGTAAATGCATCTGTTTGATGAGTGTTTAGTATTTGCTTACTTGGACATTGCATGTTCAGTCTTTGAAATAATCTCTGAATAGGTAGGTTTTTAATTCTTTAGAGAGTGGTATAAGTTCAGCTTTTCAGGAAGGGCATTCCAGAGGTCTGGAGTATACACAGAGAAAGCTCTATTGCATGTTGTCCGATTGCTTTTTGTTATTTCCGGAGCGAGGATATATGGGGGTTTATTCTGCCCGGTTGCTGGCATCCTTTTTCAGTGACGAGTGCATTTGGACACTTCTCTGTCCTCCGATTGTAGCCTAGATTTGGTGCCTGGGGCATTGCGGGTTGGGATCGTGTTGTTCCCAATTTGCACGGGAGCTGGGGGCTTTGGTTGGGGATGGTCCCGAGGGGGGTTGGAGCGCGGTGTTGTGGATGCAGGCGCGCCTGGTGAGGGTGGCATCCCCGGGGGGCTGGTGTGGAGACTGGGTGTTGGAGCTGCCTGGAGGGGGAGGGGGAGGGGGTGGGCATTGTGCAGGGGGACCGGCTGCACTCACGGATCCGGGCCCTGGGTGGACCTCCGGAAGGGTTCATCGTGGAGGCACTAGCCTTTTGAGCTTGGTAGGGGGTTGAATGGGATTCATCATGGTAGTTATGGGATTTCTGAGGAATTCTTTGCTGCTAGTGTTGTATTTATTTACGGTTAGTTAATACCGGGCGTCTGGTCAGCAAGTCCAAATCATTTATTGTGCACCAGACTCAAGCAGCATCACATTCAAAGGGCTGAGCAATGGTTGCTAGTGAAACAACAACTTTGCTACCTATTCTCCACTCTGTACATAGGCAAACTTCTCTTGGGTCTCGGTAACCCCTTCTATCCCATCTATTGGTCCTGGTTCCAGTACCTAGGCATCCAATCTTAGGGGGAAGAGGACATTGGTCTGGGGCGTAGCACCTGCTTGCCCCCCCTTACAGTCCCCATTACAATGGATAGTTCTTAGCCTCTTGATTCTATTCTCCTCCAACCTCACTTAGCTGACTGGAACATGGGGGAAAGCAGGGCACTGTAACCCTTCTCTCAGCGGAATTCATTAATGCACAGCAGCTTTCACACTCGTAGCAGTGCCACTAAAGCTTGTGTTTCTATCTTTTCCAAGTTTCGATTCTGCTAGCTCTGCTTCATTCAGTTTCGCTGCTATGGAAGCAGCGGTCAGGGGGGGTTTTCATTCCCCTGGGCCGATCCACGGGCTTTACTTGCTGGTCCTATTGCTTAGGCATGCCGGCATAGTTCAACCAGCGTGGATCATTGGCCTTTGCCTACCGCCTTTCCCCTTTGCTTCATCTCACCCTATTGTTGATGAGGTGTGAGAGTTAAATCACTATACTTACACTGGAGTTGGATTGCGAGCATCCCTACTAGGATAAGGGCCCGGCTGAGGTTGGCTTGGGACGGGAGGAGTTGCGGCGGGAGTCGCGGCAGTTGGGGGTGGGGGGGCGTGGGGGTCGGGCAGGGGCGTCGGCGGAGGAGTCGTGGGTTGCGGCGGGGGTGGGCAGGCGCTATCGGTGGGGGCTGGTGGGCAGGCGCTATCGGTGGGGGCTGGGGGGCCCGGCGGGTGGATGGGGTGGATAGGGGGTGGCGTCTCCCCTGGTTGGGTACATTGGCGGGTTGGGGGGGCACGGCCCTTCCCGGGCAGCTTGGCTGGGGGCATGGCAGCTGCCTTGGGGGGGGGGCGGGTACGGAGGCTTCTTTCCCTTTTGTCTCCCCACAGGACACTCCGCGATGGCAGTTCACTTGGAACCCCGAGGCATGAGAATCCGCTGACATGGGCCGGCGCAGCGCTGAGCGGGGAGGAGAGCATGCCTGCAGCTGGGTCAGCGGAACAGGGACATGCGGGTCGGTCAGAGGCGGGAGCGGTGCCCGAGCAGGCGGCGGCTGCGGTAGGTGAGTCTGTGGAGGCGGGGTCTTCGGGGGGACTCCAGGCGGGGGGGGGGGGGGGAAGTGGGGGGGGGAGGCGGCCATGAGGCGGCGGCGGTTGTGCCGTCGGCGTTGGGCTTCGGGTTCCTGGTCATCTACGTCCTCGGTATCGTCGTTTTCGTCCGAGTCGGATGGGAGCGGTTGGTTGGTTCGGCGGGGGCAGAGTCGGCGGTGGTAGCGTTCTCAGAGTTGGGGAAGGTGTGCCGAGGAAGCTGTGGCGTAAAGTTAAGGAGCAGCGCTATATTGATCCTTCGGTTTCTGGAGGGTCGAACGCGTGTTGAGGGCCCTAGGACGACGTGGAGGGTGGATGGAAAGGCGGGTAGAGTGCGAAGGTGGTGTGCAACGTAGCGAGTTGGGCGCGGGCATTTCTGTGCGGGCGGGTTCCGGATCCATCCTGGAGGCGGCTCGGTGTCCAGAATGCCCCAGCAGTGCGGCGTATAGCCAGCGTGGTCCGGGATCGGCTGGCAGTGTAGAGCGAGTTGGGGGGGTAGCGGGCCCTTTCGGGGAGCCGCCCTTCCCGGGGAGCCGGGTACCTGCCGGTTGCTCCATAGCCCTGTCCCACCCTATCGGGGGTTCGGTGACTGATCATATCCCCGAGGAGTTGTACTGGTAGTAGGAGAGGTGCGGGCTGAGGCAGTCCACTGCGTTGTTGGACGGGCTCGTGTGGATGGCACAGGGGGCCCCATGACTCGGTTAGCCTTTTTGGGGATCGAGCAGGAGTCTGGGGAGCTCGTGGTGCGCCTGCCGGTGGGTGGGATCCAGTGGCTACGGGTTCTGGGGGCGAGCGCCTGGGGTTCTCGAAAGAGTACATAGCGGGAGCTGCAGGTGTTAATCGGGGCCCTGAATTTAGCCCGTAGAGTTATCCCTATGGGGCGAATGGTTATGAGGCGTTGGGCAGCCGCCGCGGCAGGTCTCTCCAGACTGCATCGTCATCTGATGGTCGCGGAGTATACGGGCCAATCTAGCATTCTGGGATGAGTTCGTGCGGGGGGTCGCTGGCGCTATGGTGCTCCGAGACCGGGAGATCTGCAGGCGGGACCTGCAGTTGTTTACCCCGCGGCAGGGGGGTTGGACCTTGAGGTGTACTTGGGTGGCTCGTGGTGTGCGGCGGAGTGGCCGATTCTGGGGAGGCAGTCATTCTCATGGCCAATATAATCTTCCTGGAGTTGTTTCCGCTACTGGTGGTGTTGGAGGTCTGGCCGGACATGGTTCGTAGGGTGGTGCGACGACGCAGCGGTGGTAAGCGTAGTTTGCAACTACACTCCGTGCTGTATCCCGGTAGCAGAACTGGATGCGACAGGTCGTGTTGGCTTGCTTGCAGCTGGGTACCATGGTTCGGGCACGGCCTATACCCGGCAATGTTCCCGCTAATTGGCAGTAGGCTGTGTGCGCCTAAAATATCAGCTGTGGGCGGCTTGTGAAGGTTGGTGACATATTGTGCGCCACATAACGGCACTCTGAGTTAGCTACTTTAAAATTTGACGGCCTGTCAGACTGCAGTAGGTACTCCACATTTATTTAATCAGATTAAAGGGACATAGACGATTACGCAAGGAAGCGGGAAATTTCTGGTAATTACCATCGCAACTTTCAAATTGTAAGACGTCTGTGTTGTTTTCTGTCTGAATCAGTGCCGTAATTGTGGGGCGCTTTGTGGTAAAGTAGGTGCGCTCGCTCGGTGAGGTGTGTTCGCGCGCACGGCTTCGGCGGAACGGTGATACCCGGTAGTTCCGACACGGTCGTGGAAGTGGGAGCTGTTCCGCACATTGGCGCCGGTGAAGGAGGTGGGAGGTTACGCAGTCCCCGGCTGCGCCTGCGTGGTGCGGTTTCTGGGCGTATAGGAATTTGGCGAGATTCTTGTTCTTTGCTAGGGCAGTTGGGTGGGCGGTGGTCGGGGGGGATTGGTAGCACGCCGGATACGGCAGGGCGGGGAACGCTCTGGTCGGTCGCTCGGGGGCAGCAGGCGGTCCATTACGCATGCGTTGCTGCAACGCTTGCGACTGTTCTACCACAGGTGGTGTCGTCCAGCTAAGGGGGCGCCTGCTTCCGGGCGGTGATTTCCGTAGCGTTCGGGGTGCGGGGTGGTAGGCGTCGCACCCCTTTCTGATGTGGGCAGCTACTTGGCAGTGGCGGTGGGCTTACCTGGGGGGGATATCAGGCAGATCGGAAGATGGCCTTCCTGGGAGTATCGGAGATATGTGCGCCTGTCCGGGCACTGGGGGGGGCTGGCTAACTGTGGCTCTGTTTGTTTTGCAGAAGTGGTTCCTGGCTCGTGTCGCTGCTGGGTGATTGGTCACTCGGAGTGCTGGGCCGGTCGGCGAGCAGCAACACGCCCGGTGGAGCGGAATAGTGGTCTGGACCAGTTCGGGGTGACCGTTTCATGGCTGGGTGAGCGCGGTCTGCGGTGGATTCAGCTCTTGCCTTTGCTGCGGCACCACGAGCGGCTGCGGGGGCCACCTGCTGCGGCGGTGTTCCACCCGAGTGGCGATGATCTGGTGTCCTGTCCGGGCCGGCAGTGGAGTCGGACCGTGATACGGGACAGGGAAGCGCTATTTGTGATGTTTTCTGGTGTGATTTTGCTGTGGTCAGATATCGTTCCAAGGCCTGCTTGCACGGCTCAGCGGCGGTGGTCGCGGGGCTAACAAAGTTCCATCGCTGAATTGGCAGATGGGTGGGGGAGCAGGGGTGGGGGAGCGGGGGGGTCCCACTTTTCCACTCCGGGGCTGATGCGGAGTGTGAGGGCCTGTATCGGGCCGATGGGGTCCATCTATCCCCGGTGGGGATGGCTGTGCTCCTCAACGATTGGCAGGAGGCCTTGGAGGATAGGCTGAACCGGAGGGGCGCTGGTCGCAGCTTTGCCGGGGGGGCGGCTCAGGCCGGTGAGGGCCTGAGCCGGTGGCGGGATCCCGGAGGTTTCCGGGGTCCGGAGCCGGAGCCAAGCAGTAGGGCGGGGGTGGGGTATCCCCGCCCAGGCGGTCCCTCAGGCTTTTGCTAATAATATGGCGAAGCCGGGTGAGGGAGGCTAGGCAATTT
The DNA here is from genome assembly GCA_033557465.1 of Ichthyophis bannanicus. Taxonomy (NCBI): domain Eukaryota; kingdom Metazoa; phylum Chordata; class Amphibia; order Gymnophiona; family Ichthyophiidae; genus Ichthyophis; species Ichthyophis bannanicus. Next base: position 858,396,124 of record CM066033.1, on the reverse strand, counting down.
GCCGGGGCCTGGACAAGGCGGAAGTGGAAGCGGCATTCACTTTGCTACCCACATGGCGGGTGAGGGTTCGCTCTGCTGCGGGGGGGGGGAATACAATGTAAGGTTTGGATTGTTGATGTTATGGTTTATGGCAATAAAGCTGCGACCAGTTGAATTCCCATATATGTGTGGTCTACCTTTGTTATTAATGGGTGAAGGGGAGGGGGGTGTTGCGGTGTGGCGGTGTGGCGGAGGCCGGTCCGCCATACCCGGTTATGGCGAGGCCACGTGGCCCCCCCCTGGGGCGTGCGAGCGGCCGGCGTTAACCGGGGGGGGGGCGGCCGGCCGCTTGCACGCCGCGGCGTGGCTACGTGGTTCGCGGGGAGGGCCCGCGGTATGGGAAGGGCTCCCATTGGCTCCCGCGGAACATGGCAGGGCACGGGAGCCAATGGGAGGAGTGCAAGATTTTCAGCGGGGAGGTAAGGGGAGCGTTGCGGTGTCCTCCGGCCTTTCCCTCAAGGTGGCCGGAGGTACCGGATGTCCCGCCCTCCCGCCATTTGTTGGGGCTCGGTGGTGGGGGGCTTTAGAGGGGTGTTGCAGCTGGGGGGGGGGGTGGGGCAGGATCCCGGAGGTTTCCGGGGTCCGGAGCCGGAGCCAAGCAGTAGGGCGGGGGTGGGGTACCCCCGCCCGGGCGGTCCCTCAGGCTTTTGCTAATAATATGGCGAAGCCGGATGAGGGAGGCTAGGCAATTTGCCGGGGCCTGGACAAGGCGGAAGCGGAAGCGGCATTCACTTTGCTACCCACATGGCGGGTGAGGGTTCGCTCTGCTGCGGGGGGGGAATACAATGTAAGGTTTGGATTGTTGATGTTATGGTTTATGGCAATAAAGCTGCGACCAGTTGAATTCCCATATATGTGTGGTCTACCTTTGTTATTAATGGGTGAAGGGGAGGGGGGTGTTGCGGTGTGGCGGAGGCCGGTCCGCCGTACCCGGTTATGACCATGTTATCTTCCATAAAGGTGTTTAGTACATTTATAAGATGACAATCCAACCTAACGTAATATGTAGAAATTCTTGGAGACGAGTTAAAAAGGCCAACAGAAAAACATTTATAGCACCCTTGTACATTCAAGAATTATATATCACTACATAAGCGTGTGTTGTATTCATAACAAAAAACAGTCACATGTATAAAACTCAAAATATGATTAAAAAGTAAACTGGCAAGAGTGCTGACCTGAGTCGAAAGACTCGATTCGCGATTACCATCAACCTGCAAGGTCCCAAAGAGAACCGCTGCATATAACACTGAAAGTGAAGGAAAGAGACTTTATACTTTATACTAATTTAAAGTGGATCGGGTAATGTCATACTAACTATTATATGTTCTCAAAATAAAAGACAATGTATAGCGATCCCACCTTTGCAGTTTTGGAGAGGCACCGTCAGGAGGCTACTTTAGATCCGAGTAAGGAAAGTCAGACTGGCAAACTGACAAATTTAACAACGCCGGTACTTGCGCCAAAAAGGGAAGGAGCATGCGTGGTAGGTAGAGCTGTCATTCAAGAAAAAATACAACAATGACCACTGGAGTTTAAAAGGGCATATTCGATCATATAGTCTCTTCTAAAATTGCAAACAATGTGTAAGTGTTGCTACTTACATTGAAGTCATACTACACCTCAAGGTCAGAAAAAACGTCTTGTAATGAAGGGATAAAAACTGGCCAAAACTGTTTAAATATTCAAAAAGAAAATCTTTAAAACCAAGCTTCCATTAAAATGTGTCTACTGGTGCTAAAGCTATCCTACAATGATCATGCTATTGGATTCCATATCAGACGCAGTAGTTTACAATGGTCATTATAGCAATGCCTTTTGTATTAGTGTAGATTGTAGACAATGATAGTGTGTAATATGTCCTCCTGATACAACCGTATAGGAACTTAATACTCTTATAAATGGAATAATTTAACACTATTTATGTTAGAAACTATTTGTGTTAAAAACCTACTTAGCAACTATGTACCTAGGTTATTTAAAAAATATATATATATGGTTAAAAGGAAGTATACTACCTAAAAAGTGAAGATGGGAAACCCAATCAAAAGGGAAAGACAAAAGAGAGAGATATCATCTTCCCATAAATTACAAATGTATGGTGACTAATTGTTAGAGGACCCTTAATGAAGATCAATTTTACAAACTAGTACCATTATTGGCAGAGGTGTAGTAAACGCTGTTCAGACACCCCTGGGGGAGTCTGTTCACATACAGCTATTACAGCCAGTAGGAAAAAAGTGTTTAAACGTTTTTACATCTACAGGAAAAGAGAGATAAATGGCTGTTATTAGAACCCTGAATGAAAATCAGTTTTGCAAGCTGGTACCATTATTGGCAAAGATGTAGTGAAAGCTGTAATAAGACCCCAGAGGAGTCTTCTCACATACAGCTATTCCAACCAATAAGAAAAATGTATTTAAATGTTAATTCATCTACAGGAAAACAGAGAGATCTGTTTCTTGGTTAAGGCCATTCGGTTCCATACTATTAAATTCATAAATATATCTTTGCTCAAGTTTTAATAAAGCCTTATTAATATCACCCCTCTCCAATGTAACATTACTTTTTTCAAAACTAAGTACTTCAAGTCACTGGACTTGTGGTTTGCTGTTACCCAATGTGAGACTAGGGGTTTATCTAGAACTTTCCTCTGAATGCAGATACGGTGCTCAATGATACGTGTGCGGACCTCTCTTATTGTTTTACCTATATAAACCAAATTGCAAGGACATAAAATAAGATAAATTACATTAGATGTCTTACAATTTGTGTAATTCTGAAGGTACACTTTATGTTGAGAGGTAGGATGGGTGAAAACGTTTTTAACAGTAATGGTGTGGAGACACACTGAACAGCTGCCTCAACTGAAATGACCTTTAATTTTTGGTTCAGGATTACTTCTCGTAAGGGCTGATGGTACTAAAATGTTTGCCAAATTAGGATTTCTCTTGTATGCTATCATTAATTCTTTAGAAGTGAAACAAGGTAAAGATTGTAGAAGATACCATTCCTGTCTCAAAATGTTGACAATTGCTCTGGAAAAATGTGTAAACGTAAGGGCACAGACAATTTTATTTGTGTTCCTCTGCCGATCTTTCTTTTTCAATAACGAAGAGCGCTCCGTTGCACAAGCTCTAAGGTATGCTTTTTTAATGCATTTCTGTGAATAACCACGGTCAGCAAATCTTTTATGCATCTTAACCGCTTGAGTCTCAAAATCAGTGTCTATAGTGCATATCCTTTTTATTCTGAGAAATTGACTAGTTGGCAAATTATTCTTAAGAGACATATTATGGCAGCTGTCATAGTTTAATAAAGTATAGTTTAATAAAGTATAGTTTAATAAAGTTTAAATAAATCTCCAACAAGACAAACCTAAAAACAGATCTCCCGACACAAACACCATCAGAAAATTCATCCTCATAAATGCAAGATCCATACGAAATAAAATACCAATAATTAATGACATAATCACTGATAAAAAACCCGATATCCTTCTCATCACAGAGACTTGGCTCTCACCCACAGACACAATCCTCCTAAACCAACTTAACATGAATCAATATGACCTTTTCAACTGCCACCGAGAAGCAAAGAGGGGAGGCGGAGCCCTTATCATCACTAAAAAAGAGCTCCAATACTCACTAACAAATGTAAATAACATAGACGGTATGGACATCATAAATATAGAAAATAAAACCCTTGCACTGTCCCTTATCTACAGACCCCCCTCAGCTGACCACAAAAATCTCACCCCCATCCTAGAACTTGCATGTACAGCCACACAGAGAAAACCACTTATCATATTAGGTGATCTGAACCTTCCATCACTTAACACACAACACACAACCAACTTTATGGATTCCATGAAAGAAATGGGTTACAACCAAATCATACAGACACCTACACACACAAAAGGAAACGCCCTAGACCTCGTATTCATTCCCACCCCATTTAATAAACACCAACTACAATCCTCACCTCTTATTACGGAAGTACCATGGTCAGATCACCACTTAATAACCTTCAATTTAATTTCACTATCCCACACCAACACTGAAACAACTCCAACACCTTATAAATCCCGCTTTACCCACTTTAACAAAGATACTTTCCTAGATACTGTATTACCCAATCTTACAAATAACTCGACTGAAGTCAACACCTTAATAGACCAATGGAACTCAATAATAAAAGAAGCAGCAACTCCCACCCAAGTTTCTCAAAAACAATTCATAAAAAAAAAGTCAGAAAAATGGTTTAATAAAGACCTTTCTAACCTAAAAAAGCAACTAAGAAAACAAGAAAAACGGTGGAGGAAATCTAAAACAAGCGATAATAAAGCTCAATACCTGAGTCTTCTCAACAAATACAAAGACACAATTAATAGATCGAAAAGAGAATATCACACAAAAGTAATAAATATGGCAGTCAACCGCCCGAGAGAATTATTCGCAATTATAAAAACACTAACAAGAACCCAAACTCCAGAACCTGAACAATCAATGATAAGCGCACAAACTCTTGCAACTCATTTTGCTAACAAACTAAGAAATAAATCATCTAGCACAACCATAACAACACCCACGGACTTAAAACCAACCAATAAATGGACAACCTTTCAAGACATTGATCAAAAACACCTCCTCAATGTCATATCAATGATCAACACCACTACCTCCCCCCTGGATCCATGCCCCGTATCATGGATAAAAAACACCAAAACTGAACTGGCTATCCATATACAAAATATAGTAAATCAATCACTATCCCAGGGCATCATGCCAGATGCCCTAAAACTTACATCCTTACACCCTATAGTAAAAAATAATAAACTCAATCCTATAGACCCGAACTCATACAGAACCATAGCCAGCATACCGTTTATTGCCAAAGTAATAGAAAAAATCATACAACTCCAATTACAAGATTTTATCGACACACATGCACCACTTGACTCACACCAATTCGGCTTCCGCCCATCTCACGGAGTCGAAACCTTACTAATAACACTCATGGATGACCTCATCAAAGGCACTGACACATGTAACCAAGGTTACATCCTCATATTCATTGATATAGCTGGTGCCTTTGACAATGTCCACCACAACACACTCATTAACAGACTCCTAAACCTGGGAATAGGAGGAACAATTCTACAATGGTTTATATCATACATTACAAACCGACTGATACGCGTTAAATTAGGCCAAAGCACCTCAGAACCCTTCACACAAGGACAAGGTATTCCACAAGGCTCAGCCCTATCAGCCCTCCTTTTCAACCTGTATCTTCAACCCATCACAAATATATTTAAAAAATATAAAGTCAACCACTACATATACGCAGACGATATCATGCTCACACTACCGATAAACACAAATAATCCCACCTACCAGAACTTACTAAACTGTATCAGTGAAGCAAATACTTGGCTAGAAATTAATAACCTCAGCATCAACCTAAAAAAAACTGAAGCAATGTTCGTATCAAGAAAACCAGACACTACTCTCCCTGAAACTATAACAATTAACAACACAATAATCCCAGTTAAAAAAGAAGTAAAATACCTAGGCATCATAATAGATCACACACTTAGGGGTATGTTTACTAAATCGCGTTAGTGCAGTTCGCGTTAGTATTCGCGTTAATAAGACAAACCCCCAAATAAGGAGATGGGCGGGACAACAGAAGATCTAACGCGCGGTACAGAACTAACGAGCGCTACGTGGCGCGTTAGAGGAAGTCACCGCGCGTTAAGCATAAGAAGCCTCGTAGACATACCTGACCCATACAGAGCTGTAGCATAATGGTTACTGCAGTGACTGCTGATACGGGCAGCATGGGTTCGAGTCCCCAGGGTGCCAGATGCAGAAGGCTGGCTGATGTAGTAACCTGTACATGATACAGTGAGGGAGGGGGCATTTATTTGTTTCCTTTTGGAGGGGTGCAAGCAAACACACCCACACATCAGATAGTGAGTGAGGGGGCAGGTATATGTCAATTTACCTTTAGGGGCGCAAGCAAACACACCCACACATTATCTAGTGAGTGAGGGGGCATGTATATGTTGCGTCTGTGTTGTAGGGGTGCAAGCAAACACACCCACACATTATCTAGTGAGTGAGGGGGCATGTCTATGTTCACCTTCCCTATAGGGTGCAAGTAAATACACCCACACGTTATATAGTGAGTGAGGGGGCATGTATATGTTGCTGATTTTCGGTAGGGGCGCTAGCAAACACACCCACACATCATATAGTGAGTGAGGGGCCCTATATTATTTTTCATGTATGTGCTGCAAGGTTGCTAGCAAACACACCCACACAGTAGTGTCCACAAAGTTGCTGCAGAAGGCACTCCATAACGCACAACATAGGCCACACTATAAAGTGGAGTGTCCACAGAGGCACATCAAAATGTCCCCCATAGAGCAGTCCATAAGGGAACATAAAGGGAGCCAGATAAGGTGACACATGGCGCACCCTATGACGCTCATTACGGTAATATCACGCTTGAGAGGCTGTCGCTGGTAGTAGTCCTGCGTATGTAAAAGATATAATGCGGCAGACACCCCTATAAAAGGAGTCCATTGTGGGTCTGAACCCATGACTACTGGCGCCACAGCTCATTGTCAATCCTAGCCCCCCCCCCCCCCATCAGCCCATTTTTAGTCATTTCCTAGCCCCACCATCAGCCCATGTCAAGGCATAGCTCCCCTCCACTCAGCCCATTTCCAGTCCTATCCTAGCTGTTCCATCAGCCCATTTCCAGTCCTAGCAACCCCCCAACCTATTACCAGTCCTAGCCCCCCGTCAATCACCTCCCAGTCTTAACCCCCATCACCCCATTTTCAGTTGAAGCCCCCCCTATAACCCATTACCAGTCCTGACCACATCAGCCCACCTCAGGTCCCAACCCCTCCCCATCAGCCCATTTTCTGTCCTAGCCCCCCTATAACCCATTATCAGTCCTACCCCCCCATCAGCCCACTGCCCGTCTTAACCCCCCCCAGCCCATTGCCTGTCTTAACCCCCCTCCCTCCCCCCTCCTTCCCTCCCTCCTCATTGCCAGTCCTAACCCCCCTCCCTCCCTCCCACGCCCATTGCCAGTCTCAACCCCCCTCCCTCCCTAGCCCTTTGCCAGTCCTACCGCCCCCCCCCCTCGGCTGATGGCAATTTAAAAACCAAATAACGCTTGCCACTGCCACGGTGGCGGCATGGAGTGTCCCGCGGGGCTCCCTCTGCCCGGCGGGACTCTCCCGGCGTGGCTCAGCCCCTCTCTGCCGGCTTGCAGATACGCGAAGGGAGAGAGAGTCACCCTCGCGTCTCTGTTAAGCCTGCAGGTGCTGATGGGAAATCTCCCATCTGCCCCTGCGGGCTTAACAGACGCAAGGGAGACTCTCTCCCTTCGCGTATCTGCAAGCCGGCAGAGAGGGGCTGAGCCATGCTGGGAGAGTCCCGCCGGGCAGAGGGAGCCCCGCGGGACACTCCATACCGCCGCCGCGGCAGCAGTGGCCACTTTTATTTTATTTCTACCAATTACGAAAGGGAAGAATGTTCTTTGCGCGGGGCCCCCCGAAACGCTGGGCCCTGTGCAAAACACATTCCTGCTCAATGGACGGGCCAGCCCTGGGTGCACCCTCTGTGTTTCCCCCTAACCCCACCGGTACATACACACCTCAGCCGCCCTTCCCTTGCCACCACAGGCCACCAATATGGGACACGGCTGGATAGGATACACAGGCCATCCACTTCCCCCCGCCATATGTCCCATTGTCACTCTGTGCTGTCTGCCCCGCACCTACCAACACACATGCTGTTGCACGTCAGTCAGGCACGCCACTCCCCACCCCTCTTGGTGGGCCACCCACACAGCAACGTAGCTGTGACATGTCTGTGGGGAGTGCCCACGCCACATACCTTACCTGTTCGACGTCCACCCTTGGCCCCAATAGTGCCCACTGCCACACCCATCACTCGCACACCACTGTCATCAGGCAATGAGGGACATCTGACCAACAGGTACATATGTTTCAACCAACATTTATAACTCTTTTTTAAAACATATTTACAGTTACACAGACACGTGACATCCGGCTGACATGGCCCATGCTGTCAGTTGATGGCCGGCATGGCCAAACATGCATGCCACTGCAAATTGCAGTGTCCGCTCCCATCCCTGTGGCCAATGTGGTGGACATTCAATGGCACGGTCCGTCACAGGGTGGGTGTGCCATGTGTCCCCACACATTACACACCCTGGGGACCCCTGTTGGATGGTGGCTGACCGTCTGCGGAACGGCCAGGGCGGTCATCCCGCTCCCGCAGACGGTCAGCCACCATGGACAGGTTTGCCAGCACCTGGCCCTGGATTAGGGCGAACTGCCTCTGGGCTTGTGCCTGGGCACGCACAGCTGCAGCCAGGCGCAGGCCGCACATGCAGCCGCACAGACACACATCTCCCCGTGTCTGTGTGGCTGCATGGACAGCAGACCTGCCTGCGGCCATGTGTGGCAGGCACACGTCCAGAGGGCCTGCCGCGCCCTGATCAGGGGGCAGGTGGCTGGTGCCCCCAGTGCCCTGTGGCGGAGCGTGCCATTGGGGAACTGCCCCCGCCCCACCCCCTCCGCTGGACATCCCCTCCCTCCCCCCTGCCTCCAACACCCTCCCCACAACCCCATCCCCCTCCCCCCCGCCTCCCCCTCCCTCTCCCTGCCACCCACCTCCCCCCAGTCCTCTTCCCTTCCACTCACATCCCCCCCCCTCCTCATCCTGCTCCCCAGGCTCCACACCATCAGTCCCCATTTCCCTAGCATCCCCCACATTCCCTCCCATCTGGCCCCCATCATCACCCCCCTCCTCCCCCTCATCGTGGCGTGGGGATGCGCGCTCATTCCCATCCTCGGCTCCCCGCTCTGGTCCGCCATCCTCATCCTCGCGCTGCTCCTGGTCTCTCTCCCGGGCCGCAACGTCTGGGGGCTCCTCCGGCCCCTCGTCCACGTTGGCTGCACGTGCATCAGCTGTGGGAGAGATAACACATGTCATCCCCTGGGGAAACATCCTCTTCCCCTGTCACTGTGGACCTGTGGTTCCACCACTCGTTCCCCTACATGTCCATGTCGCGGTACTCACCATTCTGCTGTGCCATCCTCTCGCGCTGCACCCTGGCAACGAAGCGGGGGTACCGGGCCCTCAGCTCGCGAGCCTTCTTTCGAAGGTCCTCCACCTGTAGGGGTGACAACGAACATTGCCCTTAGCTACCGTGGGGACACGTGGTGGGTCCCTGCCTCTGCATCTACCACTCTCATTGCATACAACAAGCGCCTGCCCCTATTGGGTGGGCGCTCATGCCCCCTTGCGTTAACGTGTGACAGCCCCATGTGTGGGCCACACACACATCACCCTGGTCGGTGCACCATGTGCACTGTATGTGCGGCCCACGTACATAACACATCACAGCTGTGTGTGCCACCTACACACATCTGCATGTGCCAATCAGCCACTTTTTGGGTGGGAGGTTGTCACCTACAGTCCTCACTAGGATGCCCTTAGGCTGTGGTTTTTCCTTTGTGATCCCATACAGGGCCTGTTTCCCAGGGAACAGGGTCGGTGCTGGGGACCCCTTTAGGGGCCTACATCTGCTTGGAGCTGGGGTTTGTGTTTTGTGATCACAGACGGCACCAGCAGACAGTGGGCAGGGTGGAGGGGGGATTCCCTCATTTGGAGCCTACATCTGCTTGGAGCTGGGGTTTGTATTCTTTATTCACACAGTGCACCAGCAGACAGTGGGCAGGGTGGGGGAGAGATGCCCTCATTTGGGGCTTGCAGCATCAGAGGATGCATTTTGCAAATGTGTTGGTTAAAGGAGACATGGTGCAGACCCCCTTCCTTTCCTGTTGGCCTGAGAGGTGTGACTGGGGTGTCTTGTGGATGGGGGACATCCCTGGCCTGCAAAGGCACCCTATACCATACCTCTGTGATCTGTGGTGCTGCTCTGCCATGGTTGCAGCTACCCCCTTGGGGCAGGGGTGCCTTTTTCAGGGGTGTGTGGCAGACTTTGCTAGCCGCAGGATGTGTCAGCACCTGCTATTCCCTGTCAGTGCATTGTGTATTTGTGCTGACGTTACTGGGTGTGTTTTGTTTTGTCTCATCATTTGGGGGACTTGTCCCCATGCACTTACCTCACGTGGGTAGTCTGAGCTCCTGTTGAACCTATGGGCCAGGCGCTCCCATGCCCTCCTGACCCTTGCCAGGTTCTGCCTCCTGGATGAGCCAGGGAAGAGCCTCTGCTGGCGGAGGCAGAACAGCTCTGTCAGCAGGTATATGTCACGCTGGCTGAAGGGAGGCTTCCTCGACATAGATGCCATTTCTTCCAAATGCCTTTGCTGCTCAGCCACGTGCGTTGCTGGGTGCGTAGCCACGTGCGTTGCAGGGGGCATGGCCACGTGCGTTGCTGTGGGGTTACGTGCGTGCGTTGCTGCAGACGTACATCATAGGAAGATGTACAGAGACAGAGCACTAACACAGAGCTGTAGCACAATGGTTAGTGTACTGACCACTGTTACAGGCAGCATGGGTTTGAGTCCCCAGTGTGCTGTGAGAGGGCATGTTTTCCTTTACGTCGAGTACTCCATACAGAAAGAGACCCTTGCAGTGTGTGTAACAATGTACATTGGGTCGCGCGTACAATCGTGCGTGGGTATGTGTGTTTTTACCTGTGTGGGTATCATATATGACAGACTCGGTAGGGTGTCCTGCACCTATGCACAATGCTAACAGATGTACGTGGGATGGCCTATGGGTTATCAAAGCCTGTGAGCAGGCGCTGGATTCCCCCAGGGTTGGGTTGCGCCAGTCACACCCATGATGCACTGCACATGCAAATCAGCTGTCCACAGATAAACACAAGATGGGGAATGCACACCCACAGCACCTCGGCCTGGTAGGGGGGAAGCGACCATGTGCACCCCCACAGCACCTCGGCCTGTAAGGGGGTACTGACCGTGTGTTGTACCGGCACAGGGTGGCCACACACCGTGCGGGTACTGTGCTCACCCTGAGGGTGCAGTGAGGCACCAAGCACCAGGTCCACAGCAACGTCCATGGCTGAAAGAGGCCATGGTGCAGGTCCACAGCAGTGTTATAGTGTGAGACAGGTAGTTTCTGCAGTAACACCTTGGACATCTCTGTCTGTATCAGTCAGGTGTAGCCCCCATGAGGGACACACACCCCACAGAGCAGTCAATGCAGCTCTGTACACATCCAGAACACAATAGCAGACAGACATTAGGCCTAGATATGGCATGCTGCACCCCACCACTATCTGATATTCCCCTGGTGCAAGCCATCAGCCACTGCACCCTGCAAGCCACTCCATCACAACACATACCAGCTGCAAATAGTCTGCTAGTGCCCAGTGGAGATGCCTGCACCCAGAACTGGGATGTCAACATACACAGTTAAATCAGTGACAGGGCCCCATAAGGCAACCCATATATATCACATGAGAGAAATACTAGATAGCACCTTTGGGGTGCCTAGCCATGCTGTGGTCACTGCACAGTCAGGGTGAGAGTGATCTCTCAGCAGCACATACTGAGGTCACCCTGTCTGTGTAGGTGGTGGCTGGCCACTACAATGTGCCTGTCATTGCCCTATGCCCTGTGCAGATGCGCCCTGGCCAGGCCACCCTGTCCGGCCTCTACCCATGGTACCTTGCTCCTCATTATGCACATTGGCAGCCCAATACTGGCAACATTGCTGGCAGTGTGGCCTGTGGAAGGTGTTTGCAGACACCACACACTGGATAGACAGACAACCACCCCCACACCGATGTCAGCATTGTGCTACTATAGAGGTGGTCAGCAGCCATACACACCACACCAGTCCTGGGCATGGTACAGGCATGGATATGGTACACAAGACTGTTGGGGGGTCACTCCCCAGGGTGGTGAACACTGTCAGAGACCAGACCTGCAGCACACACCGCAGACATCAGAATGATTGTTATGGTGGAGCTCAATGAGCAAAATGTGCTTAACAGAGGAATTGATATCTGCCAGTTCTCATAGCAAACGTTTGATAGCTGTGTACCATATACCCAGGTGTAGGGTGGCATTGCTAAGGTATGCAACTGCTAGTATTGGGAGATACAGGCAGGACCCAATTTCTTGCCTCTCCAGGTGGCATTGGCCAATGGGGCCTGTGGGTGGGTGTGTGGCCCTGTTGGCTGCTGCTTTACGGCAGAGTTCCCCAACTCCAGTCCTGGTGTTCCAAACACTGTTCGGGTTTTCATGCTGTCCCTCATACATATGCATGAGCTACATCTGCATAACATGGGGGTGGTGCATAGCTATGCAGCACAGGCATCTTTATTGGAGGCAGCATGAAACCGGAATGTTGTGGGGCCCTCCAGGACTACATTTGCGAAACTCTGCTTTACGGTAATGTGCATGTTTCTGGTGTGGTAAAATATAGGCCATGCGTATGTTCTCTGCAATAAAGGTGTGTCTTTACTATCAATGTTTAGTGGTGGGTAAGGCTATGGGGACTGGGTTGGCAGGAGCCCCAGCTGGGATTTGAACCTGTGACCTTCTGGTCTTACAGGCACTGGCTGTGTCTGTTGCACCACACTGTAGCCACAGAGACAGGGTAGTCCCTGGAGTTAGTTAAACCGGCCTGACGAGTCAGAAACCCTGCTCTGCAACAGGTTTATTGTGACCTCATTTACCTTGTATGCAGACAACGGTGCACATAAACCTCAGAGAATACCTCACAAAAGGGGCACACACCCATAACCAAGCTGGGCAACAATGATATCATTGGGAAACATTACACAACACTCCCAGGACAATCCATTACAATGAAATGATATTTAAAAGGGTCTGTGAAGCGTAGACCCTTCCACACATCATTTCTTTTTTATTTGGTGCTTTCCAGGCAGTGTTGTTCCTTGTTGCCCATTGCTATCACTGTTGCCCAGCTGTATTATGCTTTTTAAAATGTTTCCTGTGGTCATTTTTAACGTTTTATGTGCTATTTTGTTCAGTGCACATGTATCACACTGCTCACGTTTTGTGGGGTTCCCCGGTTTTTCTGTACATTGCTGACGGAAATGGTTTCTCTTCCCTTTAAATGCCTTTAACGGCAGGTTTTCATTCGCGTTGGAATTGAGCTCTGAAATTCAGCGCGTTAGTGTGAGGGGAGCCTCTCCCCGCCCACTCTCCGCCCATTGACCCCTTCTCTCCGCCCACTCTCCACCTTCTGCGCTGTTTTAACGCGCCGCGGGGCTTTACGATCGTTAAGCGCGGTTACCGCGCGTAGTACGATGTTAACGGTCGTTGGCGCGTGTTTACGCGCGTTACACTGCACTTACGGTCGTTAACGTCGTACTACGCGCGTTATTCACGTTTAGTAAACATACCCATTAGTATGCTCCCTCACATAAAACAAACAGTGAAAACCATATTCTATAAACTTAGGACCATTCAACACTTACGACCACTACTAGACACACATGACTTCAGATCTGTTATCAGCACACTCATCACTCCACACTTCGACTATTGTAATAGTCTACTTATCGGCCTCCCTCTCACAAATACCAATATACTCCAACGAGCTCAAAACATCTGTGCTCGAGTAACAGCAAAAGCTCGCCTCACTGACCACATAACTCCCATCCTCGCCGAACTACACTGGCTTCCCATAAATAGTAGAATATCGTACAAAATACTCTTAACCACATTTAAACTTACCAACGGCATCTCACCCTCACATCTAGCCACTCTGATACATGCTCCAAAAGAACTTAGAACCCGCAGGCAAAACACAACCCACTCTCTAGACATAAAAAAATCTATCCGAAAAACAAAAAAAACCACAAGCTCAAGAGCCTTCTCATATGCAGCCCCCACCCTGTGGAATAAACTTCCGCTAAGCCTCCACAAAATAAAAGATCTCCATATATTCCGGAAAGAACTAAAAACATATCTGTTTATAGAACACTTTATAAATCTTAATGAATCCCCTCCATCCCGCACACTACACCTCCATAACAATCCTCCTTAACCACAGATCAAAAAGTGGTTATTGTTATTGTTATTGTTATATGTTATTTGTTATTGTTATTGTTATATGTTATTGTTCATGAAAAGTTAATTGTACATAGTTATGAAAAACGCTGTTCCATGTAAAACCATGTTCATTATATGTTAAGTGTAAACCGCCTTTGATCTCTGGAAAAAGCGGTATAAAAGAAAAGCATAAATAAATAAATAAATAAATAAAGTATTACGGTCCGTTGGTTTCTGATAGAGGTTTGTAATAAAACCATCTTTGTCCTTCTTAATCATTATATCTAAATATGGAATACTATTGGAACTAAAAGTTCCTTCAAATTGCAAATTGATATCCAGGGTGTTAAGCCAAATGAAAAAGTTATGTAGCAACTGCTCAGTGCCCTCTCAAATTATGAGGATATCGTCAATGTATCGCTTCCATAGGGGAATATTCATTTGGTAAGGATGGGATGTTAAATATTGGGGCTTGTTTACAAAGCTGCGGTAGCGGTTCGTGATCGTTATCGGAGCCGTGACCCCATTGATTTCAATGGGGCCGCGGCTCCGATAACGACCGCGAACCGCTACCGCGGCTTTGTAAACAAGCCCCATTGTCTTTCAAATTGAGCCACATATAAGTTAGCAACGTCTGGGGCCATGGATGAGCCCATGGCTACCCCTTTTATTTGTTTGTAGAAAATTCCTCTAAAATTAAAGTAATTTTCCATCATAACCAATGTTGCTAGTTGTGTTAGAAAAAAAGTAGGGATACGGACCGTTTTTTCCCTTTGAATCAATGTATTGGTTAGAACTTCTATGGCTGCTTGTTGAGGAATGTTCGTGTACAGTGAACTGATATCAAGGGTAACCAACAAGAGATCATTATGATATCCTTTAAAACTCTGAAGAATATTAATAATATGAGTGGAATCCTGTACATAAGATGGTATTTGTAATACACAGGGTCTCAAAAAAATATCCAGGAATTTGGATAGAGGTTCTAATAGGGATCCAATGGCGGATACTATCGGGCATCCTGGTGGATTCTGAAGTGATTTATGGATCTTAGGAACCATATATATAGTAGGTATGACTGGATGAGAGACCGTTAAAAATGAGATCTTATGTGGCGTGAGTTAACCTGCTTCTTTGCCTATGTACAATAAAGTATCTATCTTTTGTTGTAGGGCTTGTGTGGGGTCATTGTAAATCTTCTCATAAAATTCATTATTATTCAACTGCCGCAATGTTTCTTTAATGCAAGTTTCTCTATCCTGAACCACGATAGCTCCTCTCTTATCAGCCGGTTTAATTATGATATCATTATTAGATTGTAAATCTTTTAAAGCCGCTTTTTGTGAGGCTGTAAAATTATAATAAGCACGAGTGGTTTTTGTTTGATACAGTTGATCTACCTTAGATAGAACTACTTGTTCATAAGCTGTTACTATGGCATTGACATTGGGTGGCACCCAAGTTGATGGATTTTTTACAATTGAAGAATCAGAACTGTCTTTTTCTGACGTTTTGAAGTAGTCCACTATCTTCAGTTACCTGAAAAATTTATACAGATCTACGTGAGTAGTAAATTTATCATGTTGTCTAGTTGGTACAAAGGACAATCCTTTTTCTAAGACTTGAATCTCCTCATCTGGATTTATGCTTCCCTCTTTAAAGAGTATTTAAAAGTATGGCGACGCTACATCAACGATATTTTTGTGATTTGGCAGGGAACATCGGCCGAATTACAGGAGTTTTTTGAATGGCTTAATCAAAGGGATAAACAGATCATTTTTACTTTCAGTTATCATACAGAGCAAATCACCTTTTTGGATGTTTTAGTGAAGAAATCCCATTCAGGATGGAGCACTTCGATATATCGCAAACCTACAGATAAAAACACACTGTTACATTATACCATTGCGCACCCTGTCCACTAGTTACGTAACAGTTTACCATTATCACAATTTATTCATTTTCAACGTAACTGCTCTGAGCTAAGTGAGTTTAAGGCTCAGTCAAAAATTCTAAGTCATAATTTTCGTCAACGCGGGTATCCTGCGACAGTGCTTCATAAAGCATACCAGCAAGCCCAGTATAGTAATCGAGATTTGCTCATCTCTTTTCGAGAATGGGATTCTACACAGATTGAGGATCGACAAGTAAATTTAGTAACCCCTTTTTCACCATACAGCACTAGATTACAACGGAGTGTTCGCCGGCATAGTAATGTATTAAATAGTATTCCCGGTCTAGAGGGGTATAAAGTTCGTTGTGTAATATGTGTAATGATCCTACACATATTAAGGGTAATACCCTGGATCTAGTATTTGCCCCGCAAACCTCTCTTAACCCAGACCTGGATCCTATAACCTCCATAACTCCTGTTCCTTGGTCAGATCACAAACTGATCACCATCCAGATTCCTTCGTACAAAGCCTACACAAAAATCAATAAAATACAAAGCAACACCACAAGACCGCCCTCTCGATGCTTCAAGCCTTACAACAGAGATCTTATCCTCGCTGAAACGCAACAACTCTTCTCTGAAACCACCCAGAACCTTGATGACCTAATTTCTCACTGGAACAATTGCCTCAGCTCAATAGCCCAACGTACACCAACCAACAGGCCCTCAGGTAAAAAGAGGAGTACCCCTGGTACTCAGCCGATCTTAAAGCATCACTTAACCAATTACGGAAACTTGAGAAACGCTGGCGCCGATCTCATTCTTTAAATGACCAGATAACTTACAACTGTCATCTGGCTGCGCATCGCAACGCAATCACCAACTCGATGAAGCAGTACTACTTCGACACCTTAAAGAGATCGCTTAATAAACCACATGACCTGTTTGACATGGTTAAGACCTTATCAAAGGAACTATCCTCTGGACCTCCATTCGAGATACACCCACAAGATTTTGCAACCTATCTCCAATCCAAGATATGCCAGACCAACAGAACCTCTAATACAACCTCCGCAATAGAGCAAGTCTGCCAAACAACACTAACCATGTTTTCTACCCCCACCAAGAGAGGTCTTGAAGACACTATTGCGGTCATTAATACCACTACTGCCCAGTCCGATCCATGCCCAGCCTTCTGGATC
The DNA here is from genome assembly GCA_033557465.1 of Ichthyophis bannanicus. NCBI lineage: Eukaryota > Metazoa > Chordata > Amphibia > Gymnophiona > Ichthyophiidae > Ichthyophis > Ichthyophis bannanicus. Next base: position 858,378,909 of record CM066033.1, on the reverse strand, counting down.
AAGGAGCTTTGCAGTCACTTCAGCCCAATACTGTCCAAAATAATTAACCTCTCCTTCTCTTCCGGCTCTTTCCCTTCAGACCTGAAACACACCTCTATTAGACCTCTGCTAAAAAACTGCAAGCTCGATCCCCAACAGGTAGAATCCTACAGACCCATATCCAGCATTCCACTACTTGCGAAGATCATTGAAAAGGAAGCTCAACGTCAACTGCAGGAGCACATCGACTTCGCTGCACCTTTAGACACATGCCAACATGGTTTTAGGGAAGGCCATGGCATTGAAACCCTCCTTACCACTCTATTTTGCAAGATACTCACTGGCATTGACGACATCCGGCAAGGATTTGCTCTCATCTTTCTGGACATAGCTGCAGCCTTTGATTCAGTAAATCATGAGCTTCTATTAGGACGACTGATTGACAAAGGCATTAATGGACGAGCGCTCGAATGCTGCAGATCCTACCTGTCCGAAAGATGGCAACATGTTCGTTCTGGAGGGATAAATTCTGAACCTTTCCACCAAAGTCAAGGAGTCCCACAAGGATCCTCCCTCTCGGCGCTCTTGTTCAATATTTACATGCAACCAATTTGTAATATTATCCGGTCCTTCAATGTTGACTGCATGTTATACGCAGACGATGTCCTGCTCTACATACCCTTCTCTACCGAGCATCTGGACCTCTCCCCACTGACGAGTTGTTTCAATGCAATATCTGACTGGCTCCTCTCTCAAACCTCAGAATACAACATAAGAAAACGGAAGTACTCTTCATTACGAGGAACCCCAACTTTACCCCACCGCAATATCTTAAAGTAAAAGAAGCTGAGCTGCAATCTAAATCCTCAATACGATACCTGGGAGTCACCTTAGATCAACGCCTGGATATGAAGGCCCACATAGGAAACATAGTCAAATCAGTCTACCACAAGATCCGCTCACTTAGGCATCTACGTTCCATCCTCGAACCAACTGATTTTCGGACGATTTTCCAGGCATTGGTCATACCTCATTTTGGCTATGCCAATGCAATATTACAAGGTCTCCCCCAATCTACGTTAAACCCGCTGCAGCTAGCCATGAATGTGGCAGCAAGAGTCCTCCACGGAGCCTCCAGGAGCGACCACATGACACCTCTGCTGATACAGCTACATTGGCTACCCATTCGTGCAAGAACTGTCTTCAAGATCTTGATAATCACTTTTAAAGCTGTTCACAATCTCTCACCTGCATCCGTAACCGCCCTCATCCATTCCACATCCCCAAATAGAATAAGAAGATCCACGGCTATAAACTCCCTAAAAGTCCCAAAGGCACTTACTGTCTGCACCAAATCAACAGCCAACAGGGCCTTCAGTCTCAGTGCCCCAAGATACTGGAATGCATTACTCCATGACATCCGGGCTATTAAGAACCTACCACAGTTTAGGAAAGCCCTCAAAACCCACCTCTTCAACAAGTACCTTATAGAGCCTGACTGCATCCCCTAGAACCTCAGGACACCCCCGATACCATTCTCAGTCAAATTTACAGTATCACAATCAACTCACCATGTGGATACCCAAACCTATGAAGTGAATTGTGTTTTCTATGCAACTTCTTTGATTATGACTCCATGTAATAAGTTTTGTAAATAGTTTACCCCTGTTATCCAAGTTTCTGTCCCCTGTTATATGTAAACTCATACATGTTAACTGTAATGAGCATTTTGTTCCATGTAAACCGCGCTGATGCTGAATAGTGCGGTATATAAAAGACTGTAAATAAATAAATTAATAAATAAATAAAAGAACTGCTAAGCCCGGCAGTTTTGCGTTCAGAGGCTCCTATTGCAGAAAGATTGATTGGCCATACAAAATGCGGCACATGCAACATCTGTCCTGTCACTCAAGAATTAAAGGAATTGGTTCATAGAGACAAGACATATCGGTTACGAAGCTATACTTCTTGTTCCTCCACTTATGTTGTTTATTGCATTCGTTGTCCTTGCGGACTGTTATATGTTGGCAAGACGATTAGATCTTTTCGATTGCGGATCACTGAACATAAAAGCAAATTAAAGTGCTGTCAACGGGAGGCTCCTATAGTGGAACATTGTTTACAATTTCACCATCAGTTTGAGGAGCTAAAATGCTTTTGTATCAATCAAATAAGTGTTCCACAATTTGGTAAAACTAAGGATCAAACCTTGCTATATCATGAACAACGATGGATTTATCGGTTGAGAACAGTAACCCCAGATGGGCTGAATGCTAGAATAGAGTGGGAAGTCTGTCTGTGATCTAACTCCTCCTCGTTTTGAGTTTGAGTAGAGAGGAATGCAGTCCCTATATAACTAGGCCGCATGCGCGGCGTCTTTCGGTCGTTGGTGAAAGGAGAGTGTGTTAGTCACACGCGGAAGTGTTCGAGACAGACTACCAGTATGTTTTTGGATTCATTGGTTCAGTGTCTATAAGAGTGTATTTTTGAAAGTCAGTACTTAATGAACAAATTTCAATTTCCAATTTCACAGTGCTGCTTTACCGCTTCCCCTGAAGAAACCTGCAAGGGTGAAACGCTATGAGTAGCGTGCCTGACAGCGTCGGGAATGAATTAGAAGCTATAAGCTCACCATCTAAAGCAGGAATGAAGTAGAAGTTATGAACTAGTCATCCAGAGCATTGCACGGAAACGAATTAGAAGCTGCAAGCTCATCATTTTAAGCTAAGCACTACGTTTCTGGCATTTACTGCATTTACTGATTCTTATATATATGTTACTTTTGAGGAGTGGTATGAAAGAAGTTGAAAGAAGCTGAAAAGTTTATTGTCTAAAGTCAAGCACCATATTCTCTTTAATTTTATATCAGTGACTTTTTTGAGAATCAGTCTAAGAATAAGTTAAGAATATCAACACATAATAACAATTCTATTAACAATTCAAAAGCCTATGAGAGGGCCGTTGATGTAGTAGTTGCATCAGTCCGCCTGACGGTATTCATTAAGTCTGTGGCAGCCCATGATTCTGAGGCCTATGGCTTTTTAGAATTTAATATAGAGTTGTTAATTGAATCTTAGTCAAAAAGAAGATACATTGGACTTCCGAGTTCTATTACAGAGTATTACACCATATTAATCACGTTATCTCTGTTACAAAAAGGACCACGATTGGAATGGTCTCTACTATGCCAACTTCTTGACTTGTATTCTTGCAACTAAAGAAGAGCATTGAACAGTGCTGTAGAGACTCTCTGCCTTTTTGTACAGCAAACTGTCCTGTGGAAAAACTGTCCTATCTTATTTTTTTGTCTCATTCCACAGAAAAGCTAGGCCAGATATCCTAAGCATTTTCACATATGGAAGCATCTGACTGCACAGAAAGTATGTCATGGCTTGATTCTTAAAGTAACAATGAGAAAAATATCCTGGTACCATCCTACCCAACACCACAACCATGTATTGCCTCTCAGAGTTGTACCAAGCCATAATTGCACTCTGTGCGACTTGCACATCTGGTACACCCTTCCCCCGGGTCATTTGCCCCATGCCCGGCATCTCCCCATCTTATCTCCATATCCTGCCAGCTCTCCCAGTGCTGCCTACCGTTGCCAGCCGCTGCCGCTTTTCATGTTGGCAGCTGTGGCATTGGCAGCAGCAGAGTAGACATCCAATTAAAAAAAAAAAATTCAACACTTCAGACCACTCCTAGAAACTAATGATTTCAGAACTGTAGTCCAAGCGCTAATCATTCCCCAGTTGGACTACTATAACAGTTTGCTACAAGGGCTGCCCAAAAAGAACCTACACACCCTACAAATAGCGCAAAATGTAACCGCCAGAATTATAACCAAAGCACATCTAACAGACTGTATCGTCCCTATGCTTAATAACCTCCACTGGTTTCCGATACCAAGTAGGATAAAATACAAAACAATAGTTACCACATTCAAACTATTCAATAACATCTCCCCCTCCTTCCTTACTTCAAGAATACACACCCAAATGGACAAGAGGAGCAGAAGAAAAAATAATTAAAAACTCCTCTCAATACCATCCTCAATCTTCAAGACCAAACAAACAAACAGCAATGGAGTCTTTACATACGTAGCACCCACACTATGAAACTTCCTGCCAGACCCCCTTAGGTCAACCAGAGATCTTCAGACTTTCCAAAAGGAACTAAAAACCTTGCTCTTCTCCAAGTACTATAATAACACCACCTGAAGCAACACTAGTACACACCTTTTCCTCTAAACAACCCCTACAGAAACAGTGACCCCCTCAGCAATTTCACACTCATATATACTAATACCCCTGTACCATGTACATAATGTTCTCCAGGACCAAGCAGGAAGTCAGTCCTCACATATGGGTGACGTCGGTGCCGACGGAGCCCTCGCGGAGCAATTTCCCCAGCTTTCGAAGAAAGCCTTTGGGAATTGCAGCGCGCATGCGCGGTCCCCTTCCCGCCCAAGGGTGCCATCTTGCTCAGTCTTCTTTTTTCCGTGGAGCCCTACAGACGTAGTTTGTGATCGCCGCTGAAAAAGTTGATTTTTTCGTTCTGTTTTTTCTCGGTTCGACGCCGTGTCCTTTTCCCTCCCGACCTCGATACTCCGGTGTCGAGTTCGTTCACTATTTTTCGGTTTTTGTCCTTAGTGACTGGCGTTCCCGCCACTTTTTTCTTTTTCTCTGGCAGCACGGTATTTTGACCTCGCAGGGGCCCTTTTTCCCCCGATGGCTGCCAGCGGGTTTAAGAAGTGTGATCGGTGTATGAGACTCATGTCTCTTACCGACACACATGACTGCTGCCTCCGTTGCCTCGGACCCAATCATGACCCGATGATTTGTGGTCCATGTAACAAAATGTCCTCGAAGGCGTTGAGGAGTCGGCAGTCTCAAAAGGAGCGAATCTTCTCTGACTCCGCATCCGGTCGGGCCCGGACCTCGTCAGAGGCTTCGACGTCTCGTGACTCCAGCCCCGAGCATCGTCGGAGTTCCTCTGAGCGGGGGTTTCCCGCCCGGGAACATCGTCGGAAGAAGAAACCCGCGAGGGCGGCGTCGGAGGACGCTCCTGGTCCCCCGAGGGCCAGGTCGCATAGCTCCGACAGCCGCCCCGGGTCCTCGGAGGCGGAGAGGCCTTCGAAGCATCCTCGTCTCGAAGTGGAGTCTCCTGGACATGTGAGTACTGTAGACCTCCTGGACTCGCCTCCGAAGGAACCGACGTCGGGTCCGACGCCGTCGGGGCCCGAGTCGGGGGCTGCTGGGTCTTCTGAGTTTGGACTCAGGTTGATGGCCTTGGAGAGCAGTTTCGCTGCCTTCATGGACCAGCAGCGGGCACTGATCACTGGCCTCGCTGGCGCCTCTGCCCCGACCACTGGGACGTCGACGTCAAAATCGACCCCGGAGGCCGAGCCGATCCTCGAGTCCATCCGGGCTTGAGTCAATCCTCGGCCACGGTCTCCCTTGGCCTCCCGTTTGGGACCGAGGTCATCGACGCCGGCCTCGGCGTCGGGGCAGAGGCCCTCGGCTCCCACCCGCACGGAGCCGCTCGATTCCTCCTCGGAGGAGTCGGGCTGGGACACGGAGGAGGACGAGTCACCCGGTTCTTTTCAGACTCGGTGTGTCCCCTCAGACTCCCCTGAGTCTGAGCCTCGGAGACGATCCCCTCTGGAGGATACCCGGTTCTCCGACTTCGTGAGGGATATGGCCAAGGCTTTGGCCTTCCCCGCGGATCCGGAGGAGGAGCCTCAAGCCGAAGAGCTCGAGGCCCTCCAGTATGACTCTCCCCCGAAGGAGGCTTTTACTGTACCAGTTCCTCCGATGCTGGAAAGACTTCTCTTCCACATTTGGGAGAGCCCGGCATCGACGCCGGTGTTAAGCAAGCGGGTCAATTCCATGTATCGAGTCCGCAAGAGCCCCGGGTTCCAGAAGGCACAACTACCGCACCATTCCATGGTGGTGGAATCGGCCATGCATCGACTCAAGAGTCAAAAGATGCACTCCTCGGTGCCTCCGGGTAAGGAGGCCCGGAACCTGGATGCCCTCGGTAGGAAGTGCTTCCAGGGCTCTATGCTTGCTTGTCGAGTCCAGACATATCAGCTCTATATGGGCATGTATCTCCGGGACCTGGCAAAGGAAATTGCCGGGTTCTCTGCTGGTCTCTCCGAGGAACCTTTGCAGAGATTCCAGGCCTTGTCCACTGGTATTCGAGAGTGCTCGAAGTTTATTTCTCGAGCAGCCTACGATGGCTTCGAAGCATCAGCTCGAGTAGCCGGGGCCGGCATCGGTGCCCGCCGACAGGCTTGGCTTCAGTCATCTGACCTCGAGCCATGGGTGCAGGACAAGTTGGTCGATGTCCCCTGCAGAGGTGAAAACCTCTTTGGCAAACCCATGGCTGAAAAGGCTGCAGAACTCGAGTCCGAGACTCTAACCAGGACTCGCCTGTCCAGGAAGACCTCTGCCCCTTCACAAAAAAGGAAGGGCTCGGGGAAAAAGCCCTTTTACCCGAGAAAGATGTCTGCCTATAAACAACACCACCCACCATATCAAGCCTCAGCAGCTCCCCATCAGGGTCAGCAGGCTAAGGGACAGGGTAATGGGTCCCGTAGGAAGAAGGCCCCCAAGCCCTCTACACCGGCCCCTGCTCTGCAGGGTGGGGGTTTTTGACTCCGTCCGCATAGCCTCTTCCCCCTCGCTGACTTCTCTCAGCACGGGAGGCCGGAAAACGCTCTTCTTGGTAGCCCTTACCTCCGCTAGACGCGTTAGTGAACTACAGGCCCTAGTCTCTGAACCTCCTTACACTAGGTTCTATAGGAATAGGGTAGTCTTACGGACTCACCCTAAGTTTCTTCCTAAAGTGGTTTCTCCTTTTCATCTCAACCAAGAGGTGGTTCTTCCAACCTTCTTTCCCAGGCCGCATACTAGCCGGGCTGAAACAGTTCTACATACCCTGGACTGTAAGAGGGCCTTATCCTTCTACCTTGACCATACGCGGGAGCATAGAAAAGCTGTCCAGCTTTTCGTTTCTTTTGACCCCAATCGTTTGGGGGGTACCTGTCTCCAAGCGTACTTTGTCCATCTGGGTAGCTGACTGTATCGCCTGGGCGTATGGGGCAGTCGGCCTCTCCTTAGGGAGTCGAGTCACGGCTCACCGTGTCAGGGCGAAGGCTGAGTCTGTGGCTCATCTCCGCTCTGTTCCATTGGCAGACATCTGCTGGGCTGCTACTTGGTCTTCAAACCAGACTTTTGCAGCTCATTACTGCCTGGAGAGGGAGTCCCGCAGGGACAGTGCTTTCGGACAGGCAGTCCTCCACAATCTCTTTGAGGTTTAGGCAACTCCTGCCCTCCGGCCCTGGTGTTGGACTACCGGCCGGATTCGTATTCAGAGAAGATTCCTTCCTTCTGTACTGCTGAGCTAGAGGGAGCTAATTTTTCGCCTTGAGGTCTCTGGTAGCCTTAAGCTTGGGAGTCCCATATGTGAGGACTGACTTCCTGCTTGGTCCTGGAGAAAGAGTAGTTACTCACCTGTAACAGGTGTTCTCCAGGAGCAGCAGGAATCAGTCCTCACAACCCTCCCTCCTCCCCTTGAAGTTGCAGTCATCCTTATCTATTGTTTTGCTAACTTTTTTGCTGTCTTTCGCTATGTCATCAGACTGAGCAAGATGGCACCCTTGGGCGGGAAGGGGACCGCGCATGCGCGCTGCAATTCCCAAAGGCTTTTTTCGAAAGCTGGGGAAATTGCTCCGCGAGGGCTCCGTCGGCGCCGACGTCACCCATATGTGAGGACTGATTCCTGCTGCTCTTGGAGAACACCTGTTACAGGTGAGTAACTACTCTTTACAGTTACCATGTAAATAGCTGGTTGTTTATCACATTCTACTATGCTTTAGATTGAAAGCTACTATGTATATACAGTAGTTAAATGTTCATAGTTAAATGTATCACTGTTTGCAAACAAGTTCCCTGTAATTGTTTTGTTCTATGTAAACTGCCCCTGATCTATGAAAAGGGCGATATAGAAAAATCGGACAAATAAATAAATAAATGTGGGTCTTTCCGACCCTGTGCTTGCATGCAGATCTGATCCCTCTCTCCTCTGATCTATGCGCGTGTTAGAGGAGGGAAGGACCAGAACAATCATTAAAACGCAGGTTTTTGCAACTCCACATTTGAATGTCTGGTCTGGTCCCTCCCTCCTCTGACGCGAGCATATGTCAGAGGAGGGAGGGATCAGACCTGCATGCAAGCGCAGAGTTGGAAGGACCCCAAATTTTTGTTTTAATTGGATGTCTGCTCTGTTGCTGCCATTGTCATCGCCATCGCCAAGGCAATGGGAAAAGTGGCAGCGGTGGGGCAAGGGCAGGCAGCAAGGGGGGAGCTGAGGTTGGCAGCCTCAAATGCACCCCTATATCTTTGCACCCTGTGTGGCTGCACCGCTTGCACAGGGCTAGGTATGGTGCTGTTGCCTCTCACACTCCACCCCCAGCACCACAATAATACATTCTTGACCTTGACCGCCCCCCTTCTGGCACTCAACGGGGCTTTCCCTAGTGTCTAGTGGGTGGGCAGGAGTGATCCCCAGGCACATCTACACCATTGAGCAACTTGGTCAGAATAGCTGATCAACCCCTAGTAGTAGTCGTGTGGTACTGTATTACTGCTAGGAGTCAAGCTGCCAAATAAGGGCACACAAGAACACTGATCAACACTTAATTTTGTACCCTTAACATCCCCTAATTAGCTTTAAAATAAACATCTACATTTACAATTTATAAATATCTAAGAATAGAGCTTATAAATCATGCATTACAATTTGCAGAACAGATGTAAGCCTTTGACATGCAGCTCTCATATACTTCACTAAATATTTCACGCTTGAAAGGCATTGAATAGTGTGCGAAGATAAATGGATCCAAGAAAAGAAAATATTTTTTTTACGTAGCTCCCATTAGCATGTGACTGTCACAGTGCTACCTACTACATACATAAGATAAGCCCTGCCCGAGGCAGATTCACTGCCCAAGAATCTAAACTCAGGTGCACGCAAACTGGCAAAAATTTGGAAGGCTAATCACTGTGAAAAGTAGCACAAGTTTAGAGCACAGCTCGAGGGTAGATTGACGGGAGCAGACTAGAATTTAAAGAGGCTTATCTGCTGAGAGGCACAGACTGAACCAGGCACTGTAGATATATCATCTTCGCTCAGATCCTCCCTGTTCACATTATGACTTCCAGTTACATCAAAGCAGCAAATCAAGGCAGCAAAGGGCATTTGAGGTCGCCTTCAACTGTAAGACCTGTTCCTGAGCTGAAGCAACTGAGTACAAAGTGCAGCCAGTATAAATGTTGCATAGTGTCCACCATGGCACCCCACCCACCCAGGGCCTACCCTAAGTTAGTCCAAAGTGTTGGAGCCCTAGCCCTCAAGCTTTACACCTCCTCTGCTGTCAAAATCCTTTATTTAGCTTTGAATGGCCTGATTTTTCTGCCCTCTAAAGGTTGCTGCCTTAGGCGAAGGTCTAGTTTGCCTAGTGGTTGGGCTGATCCTGCACCCACCTCAATGGGACCCTGGCTCGGTTTTTGTTCTGCTGTCTCTTGTTGAGGCATTAGATATCTGCAGCTCTCTGGATAAGCAGCATTGTCTGAGGAGTAGCCTTGTTAGATGAATGGCAATGGGCCACTGACTTCACGGATACTCAGAGATGAAGGAGGGAATTTCTTCTCCTTCACCCTCGGGTAACCCAGCTAGGCGCTGTTTTTTCCCTCAAGTATCTCTGCAAATGTTTAGTAAAATATCAGTCTAGCTCTTATGTGTTTATCTATCCTTCTCAACTTACTTTGTTTCTAAATGCCCATCCTGTTCCTGGCCCAATTATGGATGTATCTGTGTAGCCTTAAGTTATGGGTCTGGTGGTGGCGCTGGCTTTTTCTTGTTACCTATGGAATTACTCCCCAATTTTGTGGGCTAGGATTTGTACCTGGAAATGTTTTCATTATCCTCTGTGGTTATTATCCTGATTTGTTATTATTGTATATGTTTCACCCAGTTTCCAGGGTTTTCCCCCAAATAGTTGTTTTCCTTATTTATTCAATGTAAAATGCATAAATAAAAAATGTAAAAAAAACCCCATAATTAATTAATGGTTGATTCACTTTGTAAACCTGTACCTTTGTCTGGGGAAGCAGGTGCTGACTAATCTGGTTTGCCGGTGGGGAGGAATTGGTAGGAATTTTTTTAATGAGGCATAGAGGAAATTGGGGATGAAGTTGAAGCTGGGGGATGTTGGGACTGGTGGCTGGAGGATACGACTTTTTTGAATTAGGACAGGGTTTTCCCACTCTGCCTGTTACATCACAGCCAGTCAAATTGAGAGAATCTTTATAATGAATGCATGACATAAATTTGCCTATCAGATGTCCAATGTATGCAAATCTATCTCGTGCTTATTTATTGTGGATATACTACAACCTGGCTGGCTGTGGGCAGAATTTATTTCACTTTATTTTAGAGATCTGTAGAAACATACATATACAAATAGTAAATAGGTATCTGTGGTTGATTTAAGTGAACAGCACTTTCATATAATACACAGAAGAGATCGGGACATCAAAACTAGTTACTGGGCAATGACTGCTACCTAACTTTAATCCCTATTCTGCTGGTGACTCATGCTTCTTTCTTCATCAGGTGCCATCTTTGATATGAAGGGTGGCAACCATGGAGAGCCATTGTCTCTGCTGAGCGTTCTCCCTCCTGCACACAGAACTTTGTTGAGTGCTACTTACAGCATTGTGCGTGTTAATTGATGGACTCTATACTGCTGAAAGACTTCTCCAGCCTGGCTCTTCGAAGTTACTCTCTCTCTAGTATACTGAACTTTAATAATCGAGTGATGCTGTCTGCAATATGCATTTTAATTGTACGAATCTGCACTGGTGAAAGACTTCCCTAGTTAGAAACATAGAAACATAGCAATATGACAACAGAAAAAGACCACATGGCCTATCTAGTCTGTCCTTCCATATCAACAACTACAACAGTCCCCTTTTTTCCTTTAGAGACCCTCTGTGTTTGTCCCATGCTTTTTTGAATTCAGATACTGTCCTCATCTCTACCACCTCCAGTAGGAGACTATTCCATGGATCCACCACTCTTTCCGTAAAGAAATATTTCCAAATATCACTCCTGAATCGATACCCCTTCACCCTCATCCCATGTCCCCTCGTAGCAGAACTTGCTTTCAATCGAAAGAGGCTCTCCCCCCGTACATTTATTCCATGGAGGTATTTAAACATCTCAATCATATCACCTCTATCCCACCTTTCCTCTAAGGTGTACATATTAAGATCCTTAAGTCTGTCCTCATATGCTTTATAATGAAGACCACTAACCATTTTAGTAGCCACCCTCTGTACGGACTCCAGCCTGTTTATATCCTTTTGAAGGTGCGGTCTCCAGAATTGCACACTATACTCCAAATGAGGTTGCACCAAAGACTTATACAGAGGCACTATCACCTCCTTTTTTCTGCTAGCCATTCCTCTCCGTATGCACCCAAGCATCCTTCTAGCTTTTGCCGTCACCTTTTCTACCTGTTTAGCTACTTTAAGATCATCAGACACAACCACACCTAGGTCCCGCTCTTCTTTAGTGGACAAAAGTACTTCACCCCCTATACTATATTGCTCCCTTGGATTGCTGCAGTCCAAATGCATGACCTTACATTTTTTAACATTAAATCCCAGCTGCCAAATTCTAGACCATTTTTCAAGCTTAGCTAGATCCCTCCTCATGTTATCTACACCTTCCTGGGTGTCTACTCTATTGCAGATTTTGGTATCATCCACAAAGAGGAAAACCTTACCCGACAGCCCTTCCACTATATCACTAACAAAGATGTTAAAAAGAATCGAACCAAGGACAGATCCCTGGGGCACACCACTAGTAACATCCTTCTCCTCAGAGTGAGCTCCATTTACCTGTACTCTTTGTTGCCTCCCATCCAACCAATTTCTAACCCAAGCAGTAACTTTAGGGTCCATCCCTAGGATGCTCAGTTTGTTTATAAGTCACCTGGGAGGAACAGTGTCAAATCTAAACACACCACATCCAGGGCTCTCCCTTGGTCCAACTCCCTGGTCACCCAGTCAAAGAAATCAATCAGATTTGTCTGACAAGACCTGCCCCTGGCGAATCCATGCTGTCTCAGATCCTGTAATCCGCTGGACTCCAGAAACCTCACTAGTTTCCCTTTCAGCAGTGTTTCCAATAATTTACTCACCACCGAAATTAAACTAACTGGCCTGTAGTTTTCAACCACATCCTTACTTCCACTTTTGTGTAAAGGCACCACATGAGCCTCTCTCCAGTCCTTTGGCACCACTCCCGACTCCAACGAGGCATTGAAAAGGTCAGTCAGTGGAGCTGCTAGAACATCCCCAAGTTCCCTCAGTATTCTAGGGTGTATCCCATCCGGTCCCATCGCTTAGTTCAGCTCTCCCAAGTTACCTTCCCTACAGTATACAGCAGTGTAACTGAGCACTGCTGGCTGCACTGTACACTTTAAATCAGGAAATTTGCATTGTTGATAGACTCCTCCAGTTCAGTTTTCCCAAATTACTGTCTTGCTATTCTTCCACTGGACTGTGCAGGCCCTACTCACTTAGTGATATCCAGGGTAATAAAGCAAACATAGGCCTTTGGCATTGAGCCTAAGGGGTACAACAAAGAGGCACATCCCTTTGTGCATCACAATTGTGACAGAAACATTGCTGAGAACTTTATGGTTTATATTTTACATTTTTTTTCTGGAAACTATGTTAACATCTACCTGGCAAGGAGGTTTTGTCTCTTAATTTTGTTCTGTTTTTTTTTTCCTTTTTCTGTGCATTGGATTATTCTTGAGTCTCAGCAGTACCTAGCATTTACCTGTATTTTGTTGTGAATGTAGACATGGCTAGTGAACTCATCCCTATGATTATAGAGGGGGAAGGCACAGAAGGGATGCCCCAAGTTATTCAAGCTGGGACAGGCTTTTAATGCTCAGTTATCCAATGATTGACAAAGTTCTGCTGAGTACCTTTCATCCTAATTGCCTTATTTCAGTTCATGCTTACTCATAATAAAAGAACTAAGGTGGCAACTCTGTATGATCCTGTTTCTGAAGTGCAATCTGAAATGTGCTGCATTATGAAGTTGTGTCGTAGTTTGTCCACCTTCACACCACTGTGAGAACCAACTGAGATTGAGTAAATGGAGGTGGTGTTTTGATAGCTAAAAAGAAGTTTTGTAAGGGTAAAGTACATGTTTGCTTTGACCAAGGTTATGACAGTATCCTGTCACAGTTTGTTCATTTTCTATTTGATTTGTTTATCACCCCCTGATTAAGGCAACTGCAGATATTTCTGTTGATTTGTAACCACTGATAGTGCCTGGCGACTGTAATCTTCATGCCAATGATCTGAGCTCTCTTCTAGTAGAGAGCTTTCTTTGATGTCAACCTACTGCCACTATTTCCATTTATGAAGATGGCCACATGTTTGACCTGGTAATCCTGTTTTCAAAGGGGGAATAATTTATTGAATTTGGTCCAGCTAGATACTTCGGCTGTGACATAGTATATTAATCATGTGCTACCTATCAAATTATCCAGATCAGTCTGTAGGGTGAACCTGATGACCTCTGAAATGGTCTCTGTATGGGGTAGGGTAGAGTTGAAAGATGTTCTAGGTAAGTGACAAAGAGAAAAGGGACTAAATGATTTTTCCAGTCCCAGGACCATGGTGGAGTGATGGGAATCCTCTGCAGGGACTCCAATGAAACAGATTAAACATATCTGTTGTCTGGTTAGAACATAAGAACATAAGAAATGCCTTACTGGGTCAGACCAATGTCTATTAAACCCAGTATCCTGTTTCCAACAGTGGCCAATCCAGGCCACACGTACCTGGCAGGTTCTCCTTGAACGTGTTGCAAGCAAAGCAGAAGATGAGCAAGGCTAAGCATCTAGATGCGACAGAAAAAGAAACGTAATCATGGTTTATCAGCACATTATAGAGCATTGGTTTGATGAAACAAGATTTATTTTTCCAATAGAGCTGCTATTAATTACCTTCCTGAGCTCTTTTCATGAACTCGCCAATGTCACTCGATTTAAAGACTAGAGAGGATGCAGCTCCTTATAATGATATTTATGTTACTTTGTTTGAAGAGAAAGGAAGCACCATAAACTCAAAGGTGCCCCCATTCTGATCTTCTGTGGAAGAGGTAAGGGAGTTGTCTGAAGGGGTGAGGCATGCAAGCTGAGATCATTGTGAAATGTCTGTTGAGGAGGTTGTATCTGTGTTTTCTTCAGTGGAAAACAATGATTTTTCCATTGATCCAACCCAGCTCCATACTTCATGTAGCTGCTGATTTTATTAGTCTAGCTAGCCCTTCTCAGAATGGTGAATGGTTTATGGTTTATGGCTTATTTGAGCTTACTTTATCGCCTTTTCAAGTTAGACAAGGTTTACAAAGATAATAAAAACATGGAAACCTATTCCAATCTGTACATCCCAGATCTCTGTGCATCTGGTCGGAACCAGACGCACAGAGGTAGATGTGATTCTGATCCCCCAGGGCACGTCTAGCCCCCTGCAGGATCAGAATCACATCTAAGCCTGTACGTGCAGGCCAGGACCCGATTCCAATCAGCCTGCACTTACAGGCTCCTACCCAGCTAATTCAGTCAGGCTCCTGAATGGATCCGCGGTGCCATGGCATCCATGGCCACCACCAACTTTCTTCATTCCCCACAGTCCGACCCCCAATCTGGCTTTCCATGGCCAGGGTTGGCCCCAACATCTAGGGGAACTTATTCCACCTCCAGGGTGGAATAAGTCCCCCATCTAGTCTGCCGTCCCCGGATATACTGGTCTGACTTCAGAATCGGCCCTGTACATCCGGGGCCGCGGACTGCCCATTGCCCAGCCTAACTCCGCCTCCACCTCACCCCCTCCCCGCCCCTTTCTAGCCTCCCCATACAACCTCCTTGTTTGTACAGGGAGGCTTTGTTGGGGATGGGAAATGTGGATGAATAATGGGGATAGACATCCATCTATCCCCACTATTTGTGCTTCAGAATAGACCCTATACACAGCATTGGGCTAAAAAGAACTCCATTAAGGTTGACAGGAAAGAGCTAGAAAGACACAGGACACAGGACAGGCATAAATGGAAAGCCCTGTCCAAAACTGTCTTGATTCCTCATAATATGTAAATGACTGCTTATTTATTGGAATACCACCTCTAGGATGTAATTGCCAGGGAGAGGAGGGGAGGGGGGACGTTTTACTCTATACTTGTGATTACTCTATATCTGAAGTTTGTTTTTCCTTTGTTGTTACTGCTATGAAAACTGAAAATAAAAAGCTTTAAAAAAAGAAACAGGGCAGAGCAGACATACTGTAATAGAGCACATAGGCAAGAGGTAGGAGAGACAGTGGACATAACAAACAAAGAGAAAAGGGTGATTTGTATGGCCAAGTGAGGCATTTCTGCATCTTAATGACTCATGGGAGATCAAACATCTGTTTGAAAAGGAACGTCTTCAGGTCTGATTTGAATCTGGTATTAGAAGCTTGAAGATGGAGATCACTAGGTAGTGCATTCCATAGGGTTGGGGCTAGGAAAAAGAAGGCCGAGCATTTAGTGGGCCCACACCAATGGTGGGAAGCATAACTTATTTGCGTGTACTAAGTGTAGTAGACAAGCTGGACAATAGGATGTGATTAGGAATGAGAGATATTCTGGAGCAGCAGGGTAAATGACCATGTGTGTCAATGTGAGGATCTTATATTCAATGCGGGATTTGAAGGGAAACCAGTGAGAGAACATAAGGGGTGTGATGTGATCCTCTCTTCCTGCAGATGCCAGGAGATGGATAGCTGTATTTTGTACAGACTGTAATAGTTTAAGGGCAATATTTGGTAAGCCAGCAAAGATGGAATTGCAGTAGTCGACACGAGAGATTACAGTGCTGAGGATGAGAGTGGTCTGTGCAGAGCTATCCAAGAACATACAAATGCAGCAAAATTTCTGGAGAGCATTAAAGAGATCTTCACCACAGAGCCAATGTGTTAAGAGAAAGAGAGATTGGAGTCAAGATTCACACAAGAATTTAAAGGATGAGGTCAAAGCAATAGGCATGCCCTGAAGAAGTGGGCTACCACCGGGGATTATGACCCACCTGTGATCCAAATAGCAGTGGTTTTACTAGGGTTAAGTTAAGAGGGAGGAGTGGCTCAGTGGTTGGGACAGGTTACCTCAGGCCAGAGGGCTGGGGGTTCAATTCCCGCATGGGGACAAGCAACCTCAGGCCGGAGGGACTGGGGTCTCTAGTCCCATGGCCACTCCTTGTGGCCTTGGGCAAGACACTTAGCCCTCCATTGCCTCAGGTACACTTAGATTGTGAGCCCTTTGGGGACAAGGGAATAAAAAGTACCTGTTAGTATACATGTAAACCGCACTGATTCTAAAGAGCACGGTATAAAAAATAAATAACAAATAAAAATAAGTAAGTTGTAGACATTTGTCATGTAACCAATCAGAAACTAAAGAAAGACATCAGTTTATGTGACTGAGATTAAAGTTCAGGCTATCTGTGTAGGAGGATGTCATCAGCATACATAAAAGCAGAGATCCCAGTGCTCTGAATAAGGGTGGGGAGGGGACTCAGAAAGATGTTGAAAAGAATGGGTACCAGAAGGGAGCCCTGGGGGAAACCACATGTGAGTGGAGAGCTGAGGCCGCACCATTTATTACAACAGAGAAAGAGCGACCTGAAAGAAAGGATTGAAATCAATGTAAGACGAGGTCATGAACACCGATGAGAGTGAAGGTGGGATAGCAAGAGATTGTGGTTTACAAGGTCAAAGGTTATGGAGAGATCTAATGAGAGAGCCAGTGTAAACTTTCCAGAGTCCAAAGAACTATGAAGTAAGTTCAGAAGAGCCATAAGGATGGTTTTGGTGCTGTGACCAGGCCGAAAGTCAGATTGCTGGGCATGAAGCATATGGTTGTGTTCAATGTGGTTGGACAGCTGCGTAAAGACCAGATGTTCAGTAAGTTTGAACAAGAAAAATAGATTGGAGACCTGACGGTAATTAACTGAAACAAGCGGATTGAGATTGGATTTCTTCAAAAGTAGACCAATAGTGGCCTGTTTCCAGATCAACGGAACTTGAGAGGATGAGAAACTGTGGTTAATGCTGCTCTGCTATCTGTCTATCCACCTGATGTCTTACAATAAACATTCATATGGCCTCCTATGAAGAAACCCGTGCTGGGGATGAGTTTTCATCAAATTATAGGCTGATTTTTAATGTCTTTTTTATCTAAAGTCATTGAGAAATACATCTTGCTGCGACTATGGGATTTTCTGACCATGAATTCTTCCCTCAATAATTTTCAGAGTGGCTTTTGAAAGGGACATACAGTACCCGTACAGTCTAGGACTTCCTTCAATGTCAGATAAGACTGAATGATCTATCATGCTGAATCTTTCACATTTGTATTTTCGAGGGATTCCTAGCCCAGTCCTGTGGGTCTTTTTTGTCAAATATCTGCCAAATGACAATGACAATGACAATGAATCTGCATCAAAATCATGGAGGTTTGGTGTCTGACAGCATTCTGCCTTGTCTTCAACACTGTGTTTCTGTGATCTAAGAGCCTCCAGTTTCACATGTATGTGGAGGACATATGGCTACTAATTCCAGCAATTTTGGAGAGTTGCTTATCCAGTGTAAGGGACTGGAAACACGTAGCAAGCCAGCTCTGAGCTGTGTGTCAGGAAGTCTTCTAATGTGGAAGTGTTACCCTTGTTTCAGGTTGTAGATTCTTGTTGGCACACGTCCTCTCATGTTCATGCTGCGTGCGACTGAACATCGTTTGTTATAGGATTAGATTCAAGAGACACCGGTGGCAGTCTTTCGCATACTATGATAAGTGAGAAGGTTTATTTATTTATTTTATTTATTTAGCTGTGCTTTTTTACCGCTTTTCACCAGGTTAAAACGGTTTACAATTAACTGAAAGTTATAATAAAACATGGAGTGGATATATTTATCAACTATGTACAGATAACTTGATTATACAAACTGGTTTGTACAAATAACTTCACTAGATACATTGGTTTGCATTTGTTGGGGTGAGTAGGAGAGTAGGGTTAAGGTACAGGACCATAATGTTCAATGAATGGATAAGTCTTTAGATGCTTCCTGAATGAGGAAAGGTCTTTGATGCACCTGATGGGGGTGGGGAGGGAGTTCCATAGGGTAGGGGTGAACAGTTCAAATGTTGAATATTTTTTCATCCCCTTCTGATATTAGATGTGCTGCAGCCAGTAGTTCTTTACAGTCTTGATTATTGCAGTCTGTTTGCTTAGGTTTACCTGCCAACCACTTACGTGCGCTCCAAGTTGCGTAAAACGTCACAGCTCATCTAGTGTCCTGCAGCGGCGCTTGAAATCATATTACTCCTGTCCTTGAGTTACTACCCTAGCTACCATTCATTTAGAGAGTGAAGTCCAAGGTCTGTTCCTTGATATTCAGAGTATTGAAGGATAATGGCCCATCTTATCTTGCTGATTTGCCTAAAGTATATAAACCTACTCATGTTTTGTGATCTACTGACACCAATCAACTCCTTCTCTCACAAAGACTAAGTTATCTGTAACAGGGGCTACTGCATTTTCTGTGGCCAAACCAATCTGTGAAATTCACCACCTGCTCATGTGAGAGCTGAAAATTTTCATTAGTTCAAATGTCTGTTTAAAACTGTTTGTTTTTAGAAGCATTTGGCTAGATATGTAATATGGACTGTGCTGTTAGTATCAGGGGACTTCTTGATTTTAAGCATCTTCTAATTGAAAAGCTATCCTAAAGTAAACTGCTAAGGCGTAAATTCCAATGAGGGGCCCCCAAGCAAAATTTTGCTGAGGGTCCCCCATTGTCATAGTAGTGTGCTCCACTAGTGCAGCGGCCCTCTCCCTGTGCGGGCCCCCACCATGCTATGGCATCGGCAGCGGCAGCAAATTTACTTTATTTATTTATTTTGGCTGTATTTATATATCACTTTTCAAAGGTCAAAGCAGTTTACAGAGAACTTCAGTTGTACAAACAACGTTCATATTGAAACAGGCAACTTTGTAGATTAAACTAAGAATGGGAAATGGTTAGCTTCAGTTAACTATGTACAGATTGACAAACTATATACATGTTCTTGTAATGTTTGGTCTTTGACGCGATATGGGGATGCTGTTCAGTTATTGGGAGGAGAAGGTTAGGAGGGGGTGCGCCAAATCATCTTTGCCGCACTGCCTCCGCTCTTGTATATTTGGCAAATGCCTGGCAGCTATTCCCCACCAGGCTTGAGTCTTGTGGTGTGACTGTTATCACAAGACTTCAGCCTGCCGCGGAACAGCCGCCGAGCATGTGGCAAGCTTACAAGAGTGGAGGCAGTGTGGCAAAGACGATTACTGCAGCTGTGTGGGCCCCCTTCTGCCCGGGCCACTCTCCCCCTGCATTGCAGGGGCTGTTTGGGCAGAATTTACCCTCCTGTGCCTAGGGTATATGTATAGAGCAGGTGTTCTCAACCCACTCCATGGGACACACCTAGCCGGTCAGGTATTCATTGTGGTTATCCTGAAAACCTGACTGGATAGACGTGTCATGAGGACTAGGTTGAGAACCCCTGATCTATTTGATTGATCGATAAGACTTCTCCTTGCTAAATCTTTGTTGGCTCTGCCCCTTAAGACATGTCTAGTCACATGGCCAGTAATAGAGGTATGCATTGAAGAGCACATATTTGATTCATTAATGAACCTTAAAACATTTTGAGACCAATTCTAAAAGGGGCATGTCCAGGCCAGTGGGACATCCAAAATATGTACCCGATTCTGCAACTGCGGGAGTTAGACGTTCCTGCGGTTACAAAATCGGGCACTTAGAAGATGTGCTCCTGATCCTTCCACAGAATATGTCCATGCTACTGCCCGACCATCCTGCCCTATGCTCCTGCTGGTGTGCTGGTCCATGGCGTCCCGTTGCCATGGCACTGGGACGCCCAGCAGGAGTGATGAAGGCTCATCAGTGTAAAGAACTGCTTTTCCCTGCCACCCAACCCTGGCGGGGTCTGCCAGGGCCGAGACTGGGCAGAGGGGCCTCACCTGCCACTGCCCCGTAGGTCTGGGGGAGCTGCCTGCCAGACGCGCCACCTTTGAAGGGACTTATTCCACCTCCGAGGTGGAATAAGTCCCATGTCCATCTTCCAACAGCCAGACATACAGGGCCCTGACCTGAATAGGCTCTGTATGTCCGGGTTATGTGGCCTTCCCCCACTCTGCCCACTCTCCTCCTCTAGCCCACCTCTCCTACCTCCCGTCCAGCGCTCCCCACACAAGCCATCTGTATGTGCGGGGAGCCGGCAGATTGGAATACGGTCCCAGTGAATAGCAGGAGTTGTACGTCTAAAACAAACGAACATCGCTGCTATTTGCTGGTCAGAATGATCCCCTTGTGTGTGTGTGTGTGTATGCTTTTGAGTCAATGCTGACTCCTGGTGACCCAGAAACCACAGGGTTTTCTTGGCAGTGTAATGATCCCCTTAGTGAGTGCAAAATTGATTTAATGCACATTAACCAACAAAAGAAACACAATAAGGGGTTTAGTTATTAAGCTGTGGCACAATTTCTCATTCTCCCATGGTAAATTATGGAGCATTGGGCTGATAATACTGTTTTTTAGAAATAGGGAATATCACACCTATAGCGGAGGTATTCAGTCATGATGAGGCCAATTCTATTCTGGCCATTTCTATTCTATTCAGACCCTGTGCAGCCCTCAGAATTAGGGCATACAGCGTTAGTTCCCGATTCGATCCCACGGGTGCTAGAAGTGCCCGCAGAATCAGGTCTACTGGCCTGGACATGCAGGCCTGACCCCGATTCTGATGGGCCGCACACCTAGCAAATCCCTAGCTAACTCAGACAGGCTCCTGACCACAAGACCCAACGTCCTTTCCCCGCAGCCTGATCCTCAATCCGGCCTCCAGGGGGACTTATTCCACTTATGAGGTGGAATAAGTCCCCCATCTATGTGGCCAATGCTGGACGTACAGGGCCGACCTCAAAATCAGTCCTGTATGTCCAGAGTCATGGCCCGCCATCACTTCACCTCCAGACTGCCCCCTCCCACCCCTATCTAAGGCTCCCCATACAACAGCACTGTTCATATGGGGAGTCTTTGCACCAAGAGCGGCAGAGAGACAAATAGCGGGGATGTACATCCAGGCAGATGGGATGTCCACGTCAGATTGTTTGAAATTCCTTGGGAGGAGCAGCAGAGGTGGTGGGCACGTGTAAATACAGTCTAAAATCAGCCTAACTCCACCCTACAATATAAACATCTCTGGAAACAAAATTAATGGGAACGGGCAGAATAATGGGCCAGCTGATTTTAGAAGCACGTGCCTGATATGGATGGTGTCAGCAATGATCTTTCAGAACTAGCACCTCTGTCTGACTCCTAACGTCCCAGCTTACCATTGTACAAGTGAGGGTGTGTAGTGGCATGGCCGTCACAAAAGCAATCTCTTTATTTACCTGCATGCGTATTGGGAGCATGGGAGGATTTTCTTCTCTGCTCTCCACAGGTGTTAGGTTGCTGAAATGGGCACTTTTCTGATGCCTGTTTCTGGCCGGGGACAGGAATAGACAGGGATGTATGCGCCGACGTGTTCCATTTTGAAATCCGGCTCACACTTGTGTCTTTTTCAGGCACTCTTCCGCCATGCCCCCTAGGTGACATGGACATGGCTGTGCTGGATATGGATAAATTTGGGACGTTCTGAAATGTCTCTGGAGGTTTGCACATTTGACTAGGCATTTTCAGATGTGGATATCACAAAGAGAGCTTCTAAATTGCCTCCTTTAGTGTCTGCTGCTAACAGTTCTTTGAATATCCAGCCTTGTGTTTCTTAGTATTTGTTGCTTTAAAGCCATCCAGGATGTAGGATGAAAGAAGCAGGACCAATATGTATTATTAGCAGCAGCAATACTCATCGTTGTGGTAACTAAAATGTAAAAAATATTTATTACAAATAACCACAGGGCTAAAACAACAGCAGAGTCAAAATCCTGCAAGCTTGTCTTCCTGCCAGACCACTGCAGAGTTCTCCAGAGTGTGATTTACAATGATGACAATTTGCTTGACTTGTTTAATTCACAAATCTAAAGAACCTAACCAAAGAACCTGCTCTGTTTATTTCTGTCCCAGTTCCCTTCCGCTGTGTTATAGTTCTGCTTTATGTTTTTTGCTGCTGCGGCTAATGTCTCACTGCCTAAGACCCCTGTGAGTTCATTTTATGAAAACAAAGTGATTTCAAGCACATGTGCACACACCCCTGCTTACAACCCATGCATGTCTATGGGCATCATTTTAGAAGCTCTGTTCATGGGTCGGACATCTGAAAATGGGCACGTAGACATCCATATCATGTAGACATTCCCGGAGCCATTTTAGAAAGCCAGGTACATAGATGCCCCTGGTGTGAGAACATCCAGATAGCACAGGGGTGCGGTGGAGGAAGGGAGTTGCACATTGTGGTGCAATTTCAGAATGGCACAAACATATCAGGCCCTGGATGTTAAGACTTCTATGCAGAACCGGCCCCAGAATTGGTTGAAGGTGTTGGCGCTCTCAGCAGACCTTATGCCTTACACTCCCCCCCCCCCCCCTTGGCTATCAAAATATATTGGTTAGCTTTGAATGCCCTGCTCTTTGCCACCCCCAAGAAATTGCCACCCTAGGCAACTGCCTAGTTTGCCTAATGCTTGGGCTGGCCCTGCATCTATGCCTATACCTGATCCTGACCGCAAATAAGAAGCAAAAAGGTGCTTGTTTCATGGCTGCAACACTTCTGGTGGCAAGAACAAATAGTGCTTATGTTGCAGCATTTAATATTTCCCAGTCAAAGAAAGCTTCCTGTGAATACATACACCAGACATACAGGCCCACCGCCGCACATATGAGTATATGGAATGGCAAGGCAGGACTTGCTAATCTGATAACCTTCTGACCTACCTGGTTCTGTGGGCGTGCTCTTTGGGGATGTTCACATTTGTAAAACTACTTACAACCGTGCACATATCCAGCTTTGCTATCTGTGTGGAGCCCATCTGTGTGGAGCCCATCTCCAGAACTGGTTACTGGGATGTGCATTTTTCAGGGTGGAGACAGAGCAATTTCAGAAGGTATGGCTGCCATTCCCCCGGTTTTTGAATGTTCTAGTCCTGACACCCCAGATTTTACCTAGATGTCTCTTCTAAAATGCCACTTTAACTGTCCTGTGTATGTTTCTGTGTTCTGTAGAGGTTTAGCCTTTAGATGTACATTCACTCTTTACTGACCTCTGCAAGGGCTGTATATCATGAAACATAGGTCCTCCTTATCATACAACTCTATGAACCTTGTAAACTTTTATTCCTATTTATTACTCACCATAAAAATGTTTTTTGTAACACCCCAGGGATGCAGGACACTGCAGCTTCATGGTGCCGAGGATCCCAGTTGGGATTAGATGTTCCAAATTGTAGCCACGCTCCCTGGAGTGCACATAAATTGATGGGGAAAACCCTACTAGTCTTCTTCACAATCCTACCTCTCTACTGAGTTACTTAAATAATGAATAGACCCACCCTGATAGTATCTTCTGGAGGCAGGAAGGAGGGGTTTGGGCAGAAAAGAAAAAATGTTAGATGGATTATGGTATCCACTCAAGAAATAGACCCAAATGAAGCATTAAATAAATTATTTTTCTTTTTCCAACAGCATGGTGTTTATTTTCAAATCAAATCAGGATATCAGTAGGTTAACAGCATTTTAAACAAACTACTAAACCAGCGAAGACCTCTATTCCTTTAGAGTACAATACATGAACCAATTCCATCCTCACTTCTGCTATAAATCTAAAATCTTATTTTTTTTCTTAAGAGAATTCAACAACAAACTTCAGTATCCATTTTTAGCTCTAACACTTGGTGGTCTTTAAAAATTTCAAAGGGTCACAATTATTTTCTTAAAATCTTTCATCTATTTATAGTTTGCAGACTTGCCTGGGAAGTTCATCGGGTGAGTAAATCTACAATTATGACTCAGTTACTGGGATTTCGATTTTGGAAGCTACTCAAATGATTCAAGAGTTCTTTCAAGTGTCAGTGTCTCATAATATGTGCTCTAGGTGGGTAAACTCATGCTTTCCTTTCTGGTGATAGAAAGTCCACCTACGCTGTGGGCAGCGTTGGGCTGGCCCTGTGGTTTTGCTCCCACGTTGTAACTCTCCATGGGTCTCTTGACTCTCACTAGGTATCTACTAACCTGGCTTCATAAAATATAAAAATGCTGAGGAGGGCAGGGGTCCTTGGTCAGTTCATGTGATGTCCTTGTAGTGTTCTGTGAAGAGCTTCATTTTGAGCATCTTCCAGAAGTCTTTGAGGTCTGCTGTTTATTTCAGGTTGTCGGGGAGTGAGTTCCAGGGTGCTAGGCAAAGGCTCTGTGTATGTTGATAGTGTCTGAGGTGCCTCTCCTCTTGGGTCTGGTGCCTGGGTCTGGTCTGATGAGGGGGTGGTTAGGGTTGATTGGTGGTCTTCATTGAATTGTTCAATGAATAGGGTGGTTTTAAGTAGCTTCTGGAATTCTTTTATATCTGTTGTTGATGTTAGATTATCTGGGAGGGCATTCCAGATTGCAGGGGCAGCTAGAGAGAAGGCTCACATGGATGTAGGGCAGCTAGAGAGAAGGCTCAATGCCATGTTTTGGACGGAATCCGTGCTGGTGTGGATCTAATGGGGCAAATTCGTCAAAGTGATCTTGGAGCTGTCTCTGTACAAATTTTCCAATTATTTTAGCCAGGAATGGGAGGCTGGATTTTGGGCTGTAGGTTGAAGGATCGGTACTGTTGGATGAGTTAGATTTAGGAATGGGGCGGATAGTAGATTGCTTGAGGGCTTTTGGCATGTAGCCCTAGGTGTGAGCGGTGCTTACATAAGAACATAAGATATGCCATACTGGGTCAGACCAAGGTCCATCAAGCCCAGTATTCTGTTTCCAACAGTGGCCAATCTAGGTCATACGTACCTAGCAGTTTCCCCAAGGGACACAGGTTCCACAATGCTTGTATTGGTTCAAGCATTGATATCCTGGGTCCCTTCTTAATAATGGTTTATGGACCTTTCCTCCAGGAACTTGTCCAAACCTTTTTTAAACCCAGCTACACTAACAGCCTTTACTACATCCTCCGGTAACAAATTCCAGAGTTTGATTACACGTTGAGTGAAAAAATATTTTCTTTTATTAGTCTTAAATAGTTTACCCTGTAGCTTCATTGCATGTCCCCTAGTCTTTCTATATTCTGATAAGGTAAACAATCGATCTACATTTACCCGTTCCACTCCGTTCATTAATTTATAGACTTCTATCATATCTCCCCTCAGCCGTCTCTTTTCCAGGTTAAAGAGCCCCAACCTTTTTAGCCTTTCTTCATAGGAGTATCCTTCCATCCCCTTTACCATTTTGGTGGCTCTTCTCTGAACCTTTTCTAAAATCGCTATATCCTTTTTAAGATACGGCGACCAGAATTGCACACAATATTCAAGGTGCGGTCTCACCATGGAGCGATATAGAGGCATTATAATATCTTTTGTTTTATTTTCCATTCCTTTCCGTATCATACCTAGCATTCTATTTGCTCTCTTGGCCGCCGCTGCACACTGGGCCGAGGGTTTTAACATGGTATCCACAATGACGCCTAAATCTTTTTCCTGGGTGGTGGTTCCTAATGTGGAACCTTGCATCGTGTAACCATAGTTTGGGTTGTTCTTCCCTAGGTGCATAACTTTGCACTTGTCCACATTAAATTTCATCTGCTTACTATCTTTTGAATGAATGTGTTGAGTTCTTCTTTGTTGGATTTAGTCCAGGTTACCGGGCAGGGGTCCGATGGAGAGGTGGTGGTGTTTAGAGCTGGGATGGTTTGTTCTATTTGTTTTGTTGATGGAATGCTGAAGTTCTTCCATTGATTGGTAGTTGTAGAGCCATCTGTTGCTAGTGTGTCCATGAGGGAGATGTTCTTTTGGTGTGTGTTGGTGCTGTTTTTGGCAGTTAGGTAATCAGCAAAGGTTTGCGGGTGCATCTTGCTTTCATCTTTCATTGTTTTTATTTATTTATTTATTTATTGCTTTTATATACCGCGCTATAAAATCAGTGCAGTTTACATATAACAGATTTGTACATAGCAGTCACCTGTTGTGTATTTACAGTAAAACAGGGAGGTACAACTTGGATATCAACTGGGGAAACTATCAACAACTATATACATTTATACATTTATCTGCAATATTAACTTGAGGTGATTGTGGCTTTCTAATTCGTGGCCATTCTAATTGTTGGGTCATTCGTTAGGTTACGAACTATGTTGAAGAGTTCTTTAGGTTTATTACAGCCTTTTAATACAAGGTTTGTATGGTATTGTTGTTTATGCTTGTTTATTAAGTTATTGTAATCTTTTTGCATCTCCTGGTATTGTTTCAGTGTAGTTTCTGATTTGTTGCGTCTCCAGCGACGTTCCAGTTGTCTTAGTTTTCTTTTGGATTCTCTTATTGTGTTAGAGTACCTGGTGTAGATCTGGTCCTGTTTTTGTTGTGGTGTGAGTTCATGGAGGTGTTAGCTGAGATGCAGCAAATATGGTGGTGTTCCATGAGTTGGTGACTTCATCCAGGTTGGTGAAATCTTTGGGTAGGGACTGCACGGTATCTTTGAGGAACTGCTCTTTGTTAAAAGCTTTGATATGTCTGGTTGGTTGTTCCATTTTCCAAGCTGCCTGTTCAGTATTGAGGTGGAGCTCAAAAGGTGAATTAGGTGAATTAGGCGGACACCGGGAGTCCCAAAGTTTTGCAGGAGGGGGGAGGTAGCAGTAAGTGGCGCCCAAAATGCCCCTGCAGTGGCAGACTCTGTCCAGTCTTCCAAACAACCTCCTCCTACTCCTTCCCATGCTGTTCCCGCTGCCACGTCTCCCCAGTACCCAGAGCAGTAGCAATGACAAATAAAATATACAAGGAACTGAAGCACAGTCATGCTCCACTCCCTCTGATAGAGACTTTCTGTTTGCATGGGGGCAGGATGTGAATGGACTTTCAGAGTGCAGTGTTCAGGGGTTCAGAGTGCACCCTGTTCTTTGGTGAGCGACTCGGCTGATACCAGCATTTGCAAGTGGTGAGTTTTACAGAGTGAGGCTTCTCCTTCCTCCTCCCCCCCACCCAGCATAGCCCCAAAGTTACGGGATTCAGAATGGCTGTCCCTGTCTCCATCGAGATCCTGTGCCGCTGAGACAGGTACTGCTTCTGCAGGCATTGTGGATTATGTCCAATAAATAGGTCTCATTTATTTCCATTTTTATTTGTTAGTCTTTATCTCTGTGCATTCAAATGGTCTAATACAACAACACACTACTATTGTAGTGTCAGGAAAAGAAAAGAAAAATTGGCAGAATGCAAGTAAAAATGACTGTAAAAAAAGAGTGCCAGGGAACTTTATCTGAAAGTGTCAATGCGTAAGATTCCCTTGCACAATTTTTTATGGATTTTTTTCCCTCTTATAGAAATTGCAGAAAATTAAATCTCTGAGCGATAGATGTGCTCATTCAGAAGTGAGCGAACAAACTGACTGGCAAGCCTATGGCACGTTTTAATTCTGTCTTTGCTCCAACCTTAAATGTGATCAAGAATGTTATAGTTTATAATAAATTAATTCTGATCCCAAAGAGTAATGTAAGATTTATGGCACCAAACTGTGTGAGATCTTGAAAGCAGGAGGGCTGAGAACTGCCCGTGTCATCACTTATTTGGTTAATCTTTAAAGCTTGCTTCCGAGATATCCCTGGAGCCTTCATTCTTTCTCAGTATTCTTAACTTTTTTTCTCACCTGGCTGCTGTTGGTTTACCAGGAATCCTCCTCTGAGACTGAACTCTTTGGTTTATCTCTTGTGCTCAGAGGTTTTTCCTGTGCAGTGTTTGAAGGAGATAATGATTGAGTGACTGCTGATTACTTGTTTGATTAATGAAGAGCAAAATATAATGTGATGTTGGTACCTTTCAACTAACAAAGCTCCGCACATTAGAATAAAGAGCAAAACTATAGCACAATAGCACATCAAATCCATACAAATAACCTAAATTGTGATGTGACCACTTTGATTGTAGGATAAGGTGGTATACAAATCTGCCTAAATAAATAAATAAATCACTAATATTATAATGTATCAATAAAACATATATAGTAGACATAATAAATCTTTAAATACATTATCTTAGCAAAATATAGGCCATCCTCATCTTTCTCTTGTGGCCCATCACTGTCAAGACACGTTCAGATCCAGGTGGTTCAGGCAGAAAAGAGAAGCACGGGATTCATTTTGCACTCTGTTGATGATCTCCACGTCTCTCCTTTCCCAGGAACGTGGGCCTCCTCTCCAGGTCTGACATTGACACACTGTTGTACATTTATAGGGTCATCGTAAAACAGCAGGCTAAAAGCCAGAATGAGCTGCGTTTTATTTTTAGCTGTCTGAGTAATTGTCATTCTGTGGACAAGCTTCTCTCTTGAAAGTGTGCGAGCAAAGTAGATTGTCCATAACCCCCCCCCCCCCACCAACCCTCCACCTCCATTGTCTCATTCTTTTAATACTTTAACTAGCAAGAGGATGAAGAAAGAAAAAGAGACGGCAGCCTCTGGTATCTAGCCAAGGGTGTTGCATTGCCAGGAGCCAAAAACAAACAGATGACAGGGTTATTGTTCCCCTCTGTGGAGCAAATATAGATCTGTGAGAACAATTCAGAACTATTTTTCACTGGAGTACTTTCGTCAGTGTGTTTTTTGGGTGCAGTGATAGAAGAAGGAGTAGGTAGAGAGTATTCTGGTTTTATTAGAAGTAGGCCCGGACTGAGGCGTAAGCAGCAGACAATTGCCTAGGGCGCCAAATTTTGAAGGCACGAAATATCAAGGCTAAACAGGAGCCTGATTTTACTTCTTTGAGACCATTCCTTATGATCTCTAGTGGTGGGGCAGGGGGGGGGGGGGGCGGGGGAGGAAAACCTCTTCTCTCCAAGCTCTCCGCTCCTGCCTATGGGCACCAATATCTTAAATCCGACCCTGATTAAAAGAGGAACTAATGGAGGCCTGCTTCAATGTCTAGACGGTCACAACTAGTCCTTACCCTTTACCGAACGTAATTTTCAAAGCCCTCAAGACGGAGAAGCAGCGAGTTTTCACAAGCAGAGATTCAGAAAACACAGCCTCATACAGCCCCCCATACACGCAGGCAGGGCTGTGTGAGAGCCCTTCACTGCACTGCTGCCAGTAAGGGAGAGCCGCAAAATCCCACTTTCTGAGGGAACATTGAAGCCTGCATGGCTAGAACCAGAAAACACTGCTTTGGCTTGTTTGATCTTGGATTTACGAATCAAAACAAACTTCCTACCATCATTTCATAGTCGCACAAATAAAAGATGGAATTCAAGTGAATATTTCTACATGAAACTAATTTTTAAAGAAAGAGATACACTTACAAGGTATAAAAACGTTTTAAGGACTCGGCAGCCTTTGTTTGGTCCTGTAAGAAACTATTTTTGCTGTTCAATCAAATGCCTTCATACGATGCGCTGACCCTTATTTGTGGCTACAAAATTGGCCTGTTACTTTTGACAAACATTCTTCCATGCGCTGGTCTTATGCATAACTCAGTGAGATGTATCAGATGGAGTCTCAAAATGCCAATTGCATCATATTCCTTGGCTCTGTAGTCTTACTCTTAAGTCTCCTTTCCTTTTTTTTTTTTTTGCAAAAAAAATGTTAAGAATCTATTTTTAAGGCAGCATCTTCTGTTTGTAGCAATCCCCATCACCAAAGGAACTTTGCAGTGACTTGTGCCGGGTTTGTGGGAAGCCTGCACAGCAGTTTACTGAGTTTCATTCTACTGAGCAGTCTTGAGCAAGAGAAGAGGTTTTAGAAAACAATGGACACTAATGCATCCTCAGGAAAGACTTAAAAATAACTACAAAGCATTTTGATTCTTTTTGCTTGCTTTATTTGTGCCAAACTAATTACTACTTTTTGTTTCTGTTCTTGCCACTGCGTTGAGATAAGCTCTTTAAGGTGTCCTACATCAGAATTTTGAATGCCATTTGCTCTGTGATCTGTCCAGTGTTTTTCCTTTTAGAGCCAGAGACTATTTGCTTCTATTGAATGGAATGACTTACCTAGTGAGATCAGAAATCTCCATAATCTCACTGAGTTATGTGTAAGACTAGAGATTGGAAGAATGTTTTACAGTCAGTCAAGACAAATTTATTTAGGAGGTTTCTGTTATAGAAGTGATTAAATCTGGGCTGTGTGAATATCTTTAAGTGAATTGGGATCCTCCCATATCTGTGTAATCTGCTTAGAAATCGTACTGCAAGGGTGGGCTATAAATGGTTACATTAAATAAATCTAAATGCATACATCTGCAGGTCAGCTAGCTAACGCAGTTACTGCAGTTTTTTCCCGACGGAGTTTGTTTCCTTCCTGAAGGGGCAGGAAATAAAATACTTGGCCAGAAGAGGTGCTGTTTCAACACTGGGCAAGTGAAGTGCCTTGCAAGCATTTTGCATTTGGTTGCCCTGTTTCTCTGTGGATGGAATACTCTCTTTGGGGTGAGAACCACAGATAAATAGCTTTCATGGCTGGGCACTTGACTTTATAGTGCATCCAGATCACTGATGTGTACTTGCAAAACAGATTTGTCTTCTTTTACAAGATCGCGTATTTACAAGTCTAATCCACAGACAAACTACACAGAAACTCGCTTCTGTCATTTGTGCTTTGAGACAGTTGTCCAAGCCGTCATCAGACTCTTTTATTCCATGCAGACGTGTAGCTGGATAAAACATTGCTAACTGCAACTTTAGGCTCACAAGCAGCTTAAGATAAGTGCAGCATTGATTAAGTATCTGCCTCCGTGGTGTAAATATATGTGAGATTGGCAAGTTTTGGGCTAGTATTTATAAAGACACAAAGATGACTGTGTCTTAAGAAAATAACCTCAAAATAGACACCTACTTGGCCCCCCACCTAGGCGCCCTAACATAAAATTATCCTAGGCGGCCGTTGTTTATAGGGAATCTTGCTTGTTCAATCTTGTCTCCTCACTTGCTGGAGTCGAGCATGAAACACTAAGGAATGAGTTAGAGGACCTAGTTTACAGAAAGTGAAAATAATTCTCAAGTAGAAAACAGGAAGTATGCAGCCTGCAGACTCACAGGATTACAAGAAAAGAACTGAAAGACAATACAAAACTTTCTACAGCAGTATTCTGGGTCTCTATAACTTTGGAGGAATAAGATTGAAGATTAGGCCAGTAAGTCAGTGGAGGAAATAAGTGCATACCCTTTTAAAGAAAGCACAGATAAGACAATATAGAAGTGGTAGATTTCCCACTGATTTTGTAGCTTAAGAACAGAAGGACCAAATAAATCATTCATTCACTTGCCACGGCTGCTTCAGGAGGTGAAAATAAAGGAGGAGCCACTTCTGGTAGGGGTCTCAATGAGCACTGAATGCCACATATACTGGGATCAGAGTGCTGGGTAACTCTACAAGTATTCCCAATGCATAAAACCTACACGTTAAAGAGCTTTTCTAAAATCCCCCCTTGGGTTACATGTGCACAAGCAGGTGTAGTGGCAAGAACATCTGCACTTGTATATAACCTTTGTGTAGGCATGTTCTTGGGTAGAGTTTAGACGGAATGTGGATGGCGTCACGACGTTCGTGCCTTTGTTATGAAATGCATGTGATTGTGCAGAGTTGGTGTAAATGCATGCCTTCAATCTGTTTCAATTTCTGACATTTTACCCTTGGCATGTTATAAAGACATACATATGCCTACGGAGGTAATTTTAAAAGCTTAGTTGTGATGTAGGACGTCAAAATCACAGAGTCGTTTCTGCAAGAGACCTTTACAGACTTCTCCAGTGCAAGGATGTCCAAATAGGCAAGAGGGTGTGGTGGAGACATGTTTGGGGAGGGCTATGGACTCTAGGAACGATGGGAAAGCCCACATTTATACCTACTGCAGGCATGAAGAGGCATTAGGAAAGTGCTTGCTTTGGCCTTAAAGCATCCAGAGTGTAGAGTTAAGATCACAAAGACCCACACTGGGATTTGAACCCTGGCCACCCTGCACCTAACCCACTACTTTTACCATTATGCTGTCCATGTTCCAAGACTGGGGATGTTTCTATAGATGTCCATATCGGGCACATCTATGTTTCTGAAACTGTGCCCAAACTTGCACGTGCCTGCATTTTCTTCAGACATTCTGGCTTTGACGTCCCAGATTGTACTTGGACACTTCACTGTAAAATGGGCCTTTATGTGTCTTTATAGAATAGTGTAAAATTTGGCACCTTCTTACCCTCCTAACCTAGGTTACCTGTTATAAAATTACACCCCAAATGACCAGACTCAGTGTACATGCACATGGTGTTTCCAAAAGACCCATAGTCTGTGGTTCTTGGTTGATGACTCTTTTATAATGAACTAGATAAAGAGATGGAAGAGGGAAAAAATCCTGAGTATTTATGAATAAAGGTTGATGGCACAATAGTGCAAAAGAGAGCTGATTCCAACTGAGGAGGTAGAAACTGTCAGACCAAAAAAATAATGATTGCACGAGGACAGTTTGCCCCAACAGCTGTAGGTACAAGAGTTACAGTCTACTCTCAACTACAATACACATTACTGCTGCCTAGTAACTGGAGGTAACAAATGCTAGGCTGATACATAACATCCTTCCCAAAGTGATGAAGGCATTGAGAAATTGGGGCCAAACTCAAACACGATCTGGTCTTGTGACATATTCAAGTAGGTTCACAGTAAATGAACTCAGGAGTGAAGACATCGCA
This sequence comes from Ichthyophis bannanicus, assembly GCA_033557465.1. Taxonomy (NCBI): domain Eukaryota; kingdom Metazoa; phylum Chordata; class Amphibia; order Gymnophiona; family Ichthyophiidae; genus Ichthyophis; species Ichthyophis bannanicus. The sequence goes on along the minus strand of CM066033.1, from coordinate 858,345,890 downwards.
CTTGCTCAACATGATACAACGAGTCTGACAATTCAGAGGAAGTGCTGGTGTATTTTCTCAGCAGAACCCTGGGATCTGTCTATATGTGTTTAATATTCTGCCTTTTCCTACGAGAAAGCTCAAGGTGGATTACACAAAAGAAGAGATATAGGAATGATGTATGCATATATATACAGAGACCAAAGCAAGGAACACCCCTCCTGCAGTGTCAGTAGGTATAGGAAATTCAGGACATACACTGCTACTGGATGGACAGAGAGCTTCACTACGCGAACTATAAGGTCAGCCCAACACACGTTCCCTATCAGTTCTAGATCCTGTTGACTGCGCTACTCCCTTATTGCTTGCATTACGAGTCTCCTCAGAATGCCTTTTTTCATCTTAATTTATTCTTCTTCTGTAGCTATATAAACTTCGGAGAGTGTTCTCAAGTACTCCACTAGTATAGGTGAGCTTCCTTGAACAATCATTTGCCTACATTATTTATTTCAGTTGTCTCTGCTCTTATTTATTACAGTTATACTTTTAATCATCATTATTTATTTATACATTTGATTCTTGAAGTTGATTTATATTTATCATTTTCATGCATTATGTGTTTTTATTATTCATGGTTCTTATATGCATGTTATTTATTGTTCATGTTACTATTTCTTACTGTTATTGTTGGCACTGTTATTATTTTTAACCATGTTTGTACTTGGTTTTAATTTTAAATGATCAGTTTACCATTATGTTTTCGGAGTGGAGGAGTGGCCTAGTGGTTGGGGCAAGGTACTGAAGGTCAGGGGTTCAAATCCCACTAGAAGACAGCAACCTTGGGCCGGAAGGACTGGGGTTTCTAGTCCCACAGGTGCTCCTTGTGGTCTTGGCAAAGCCACTTAACCCTCCATAGCCCATGTTCCCTGTAAAATAGTTATCTCTAAGTTATAATGCCCTGTTCAATGTAATTTTGGTTTGTTCAATGTAAACCGCACTGATGCAGAATAGCATGGTATTTAAGAGAATGTAAATAAATAAAAATAAAATAAAATAAATTGTCTTTCACAAACTCATTGTCCTCTGAAGGCCATTGGCCAAAACCTGTGTTGGGCTGACCTTGCAGTTTATGTAATAAAGCTCTCTGTCCATCCAGTGGCAATGTGTGTGTCCTGCAGAGACAGAACCTTCAGTTGTTCTGATAGTGCTTCTGACTCAGGTTTGCAGTGGCATCAGATAAATCCAGTAGGCATTTGGCAATGTATGAAATGGGTTCAGTCCCCCAGTGTTTGTGCCCAGTTTGAACCAGAATTGTAGGTACTGTAGTTCTGCATGAAGAATGAGTTATTCTTTTTAAACATTTCTAATGTCTTAGAGGACTGGCCCTCAGTAGGAGACTCTTGTTTCTCTTTAAGATTTGCAGTTCAGTTGTTGGGTACAATAACAGCTTACAACTTTTGCTTGGTGAAGGGGTGTCATGGATGGCTTATACCTTCTCATTTGTTAGTAGAAATCCTCACTCATCAATACTTTAACCCAACTACCCCGACATGGCGACGTTTCGGCACAATGTCTTCTTCGGGGGAAACTGTGATGTGATATAAATTCAGTACAGACTGCATTTACGGGCAAAAAATAGACACGTGTGTACCAGGTCAGGTGCCCTTACGCTTTTGCTCCAAGCTACACCGGATTTTTAGCACATCACAGTTTCCCCTGCAGAAGGCATTGTGCCAAAATGTGGTCATGTCGTGGTATCTCTGTTCAATACACGTAACAAACCGTTGCGTTAGGAAAGTAAATCAAATAAATCACTATGGTTTTCCTTGGTGCTCTGACTAAACTGCTTAGTGCCACTGATTAATCCCTGCTACCCAGTTTGTACGACCTGATGCTAATTGCTTAGTGTCAGAGTGTTCTGGGGATAGCACCCAGAGTCAGCGACAATATTGAGCCACTGGCCAGTTAGCTCCAACTGACTAAAGTTAGAACAAAAACAGCTGTCCACTGACTGGATAGCTAATCCTCTATCCGGGCTAACCGGCTATCAAATTGCTAGTGGCCGTCTATGACCGCAGCATTGAACATCCAGGGTTAAATTTAAGCGGTGACCGCTATCTGCTTTAACTGTGCCAGTTGCCACCACTGAAAATGCTCGCATAGAAAAGAATGGCAAATAAAAACAAAATAGCCTATCTAGTCTACCCATCCATACCAACTACTACGCCTCGCAGTCCCTTCCTCTTCCTCAGAGATCCTCTACCCTTGTCTCATCCCTTTTTGAATTCAGATAAGTTCTTGTATTCACTACTTTACTTGGAAGCTGTTCCATGCATCCACCACCATCCCATAAAGAAATATTTCCATAGATAACTCTTGAATTCACCCTTTTTCACCTTCATCCTATCACCCTTGTTCCGGAACTTCCTTTCAATTGAAGGAGGCGTATCTAAAACATAAGATATGCCATACTGGGTCAGAGTTTACGCGCTGAGTGAAAAAATATTTTCTCCGATTAGTCTTAAATATGCTACATTGTAGCTTCATTGCATGTCCTCTAGTTTTTCTACTTTTTGAAGGAGTAAATAATGGATCTACATTTACCCGTTCCACTCCACTCATTATTTTATAGACCTCTATCATATCTCCCCTCAGCCATCTTTTTTCCAAGTTGAAGAGCCCTAACCATTTAAGCCTTCCCTTGTAGGGATATTCTTCTATCCCCTTTATCATTTTGGTGGCTCTTTTCTGTACCTTTTCTAATTTTGCTATATCCCTTTTAATATGGTGACCAGAATTGCACACAATATTCAAGGTGCAGTCGCACCATGGAGCAATACAGAAGCATTATAATATATTTGGTTTTATTCTACATTCCTTTCCTTATGATACCTAGCATTCTTGCCACATACTTGCTGTCTTGGCTGCGAATGCATATTCGTCAGAGAATTTCAATATATTATCCACAATGATGCCTAAATCCTTTTCCTGAGTAGTGATTCCTAATGAGAAACCTTGCATCATGTAACCGTAATTTGAGTTGTTCTTTCCTTAGTGCATAAATTTGTACTTGTCCATAGAAGTGGACAAGTGGTCCACAGAATGTCCAGAATGTCGTGTTCCGTAGAGGGGAGGGGGGCAAGCTCCACCCCTTGGCCAGCTGAACTCCATGTGTCTGCGATCACCATCGTTTCCCTACTTCTGCCTGTGGGAGATCGGGTCCCTGCAGGCCGATGTAGGGGAAACTCCGCAGCAGCGAAGCTTTGGTGGGGCCAGGGCCCCTGTGGACCCCACCCACACTGTTCTGACATCTATGCTTGTTCACATTAAATTTCATCTGCCATTTGGATGGCCAGTCTCCCAATTTAACAAGGTGCAATTTTTCACAATCCTCTTGTGTTAACAACTTTGAATAATTTTGTGTCATTTGCAAATTTGATAACTTCACTCATTATTCTCATTTCCTAGTCATTTATGAATATATTAAAAAGCATTTATGCTATGGAGATATTTAAATATCTCTATTATATCTCTGTTCTCTCACCTTTCTTCTAAAGAATATGTATCCAAATCTTTAGTCTGTCCCCTATGCTTTATGATGAAGTCCACTGATCATTTTTGTAGACAATTTCTGGACTGACTCTATCTTGTTAATATCTTTTTGAAAGTGTGGTGCACAGAATTGTATACAGTACTCAAATGAAGACTTAGAGATTTATACAGAGGCACTTTTACCTCTTTCTTCTTGCTGGCCATTGCTCTCCTTATGCATTCTTCTGGCTTTTTCTGCCTGTTTAGCCACCTCAAGATCGTCAGATATGAGCACCCCCAGATCCCACCCATCTTTTGTGCACAGATACTGCTCTCTTGAGTTTTTGCAGTCCAAATGCATGGCCTTGCATTTTCCAGCATTAAATCATAGCTGTCAAGTTCTAGACCATTCCTCAAGCTTTCCTAGACCCTTCCTTGTGTTATCCATACCTTCCAGGTTGTCTACACCATTGCAGATTTTGGTATCATCCACAAAGAGGCAAACGTTTCCCAACAGCCCTCCACAATATCGCTTACAAAAATGTTGAAAGAATCAAATCAAGAACCAATCTCTGCAGCACACTACTTGTAATGCCCCTACCCTCAGAGTGAACTCTGTTTACCTCTATGCTTTCTTACCTCTCACTCAATCAGTTTCTGACCCAATCAACCATACCAAGAATGCTTAGTTTGTTTATGAGTCACCTATGTGGAACCGTGCTAAAGGCCTTGTTGAAATCTAAACATGCCACATCTAGCGCTTCACCCTGATCTAATTCTCAGATCATCCAGCCAAATAAATTGATCAGATTCATCTGACTAGACGTACCTATAATAAAACCATGCTGCCTTGGATCCCCTAATCCACGTGATTCCAGGAACTAAACTCTGCTCTGTTTTAGAAGCATTTTCATTAACTTATTTACTGCTGAGGTCAGACTAACTGACTTGTTGTCCCCAGCTCATCCTGCTTCTGTGGAGGAGAAGTACTATATCTGCTCATCTCCAGTTCTCTGGGGCTATTCCTTATTCTAAAGAATAATTAAAAAGGTCAGACAGTGGAACCACCAGAAGTCCCCTAAGTTCTTTCAAGATGATTGGATGTAGCCCATCTGGCCCCGTTGCTTTGTCTACTTTTAGTTTATCTAGCAACTCACAAACACAGTTTTCTGAAACTCATTCAAGGTCTACCTCATGTCCATTCCTATTTGTGTTGGCATTCTGAGTTCAAACTCCTGGTCCTTCATCTGTGAATACAGAATTGTTAAGCAATTCTGCTTTATCCTCATCAGTGTCTACATATTCTTTCCCTTTACTCTTGAATTTTGCAGTGCCTCTTTGTCTCCTCATTTTGCTAAATGGGCTGTCTTTTCTTTCATTTGCATCTTTGCTTTCCTGTCCACTTTACCAACTTCTCTTAGTATGCCAAGTGGCACTATAGAAATGATAAGTAGTAATAGTAATAGCTTTACCAGATATTGTTGTTTGCCTTCCTCTTTATGTGATCTCTTGTAATTTATGAATGCTAACCTCTTTTTCCTTACCTTTACAGCTACTTCTCTTGAAAACCATAGTGACTTATTTGATTTACTTTCCCAACTAAACGGTTTGTTACCCTTAAAATATAATTTTGTTTTTCCATTTCCCCTAGATCAGTGGTTCTCAACCTGTGGGTTGCAACCCCCATGGGGGTCACCCCAGGATTCAGCGGGGGTCGCCTCACTCTGCTGTTAAAAAAAAACAAAAAAAACCTGCACAAGTTGCTGCTGCTGCCGAGTCTGCTTCTCGGCAGTGGCAAACTGACAGACTCCAATCTTCTGCAGCCGCGGCTCCCTGCCTCTTAGGGAACCGCGGCTGTGCCTGCTGTGAGTGAAGCCGTTGCGGAGCCTTTCTGTCTCTCGATGGGCTCCGTGCAGCATTGTCCCGCCTCCACAAGAAGTTGTTTACCACTTCCTTTGGAGGCGGGACAATGGCATGCTGCACGGATCCCGTTGAGAGACAGAAAGGCTCTGCAACGGCTTCACTCACAGCAGGAATAGCCGCGGTTCCCTAAGAGGCAGGGAGCCGCGGCTGCAGAAGAACAGGGCAGTAGCAGGCAGACAGGGAGAGGGGAGGAGGGGGCAGGGAACCTGCAACGGGGCTGACATGAGGGAAGGAGGGGGCTGACATGGAGGGATGGATTGAGGGAGGGGGCTGACATGGAGGGAGGGGAGAGCTGATTGTTGGATGGATGGAGGGAGGGGGCTGACATGGACAGAGGGGGGCTGACATGGAGGGAGGGGCTGACATGGAGGGAGGGGAGAGCTGATTGTTGGATGGAGGGAGGGAGGGGGCTGACATGGAAAGGGGGGCTGACATGGAGGGAGGGGAGAGCTGATGGATGGATGGAGGGAGGGGGCTGACATGGAGGGATGGAGGGAGGGGGGCTGACAGGGAGGGATGGATGGAGGGAGGGAGTGGGCTGACATGGAGGGAGGGGAGAGCTGATTGTTGGAGGGAGGGGGCTGACATGGACAGGGTGCTGACATGGAGGGAGGGAGGGGGCTGATATGGACAAAGGGGGGCTGACATGGAGAGAGGGAGGGAGGGGGCTGACATGGACGGAGGGGGGCTGACTTGGATGGATGGATAGATGGAGGGAGGGAGGGGGGCTGACATGGACAAAGGGGGGCTGACATGGAGAGGGGGGCTGACATGGATGGAGGGAGTGGGGCTGACATGGAGGGAGGGGAGAGCAGATTGTTGGATGGAGGGAGGGCTGACATGGACAGGGGGCTGACATGGAGGAAGGGGAGAGCTGATGGATAGATGGAGGGAGGGGGCTGACATGGCGGGATGGATGGAGGGAGGGATGGGGCTGACATGTACAGAGGGGTCAGACATTGAAAGGGGGTCTGATATGGATGGAGGGAGGGGGGCTGACATGGAGGGAGGGGAGAGCTGATTGTTGGATGGAGGGAGGGAAGGGGGCTGACATGGACAGGGGGGGCTGACATGGAGGGAGGGGAGAGCTGATGGATAGATGGAGGGAGGAGCTGACATGGAGGGAGAGAGGGAAGGGGCTGACATGGAGGGATGGATGGAGGGAGGGAGGGAGGGCGGCTGACATGGAGGGAGGGGATAGATGATTGTTGGATGGAGGGAGGGAGAGAGGGGGGACTGACATGGACAGGGGGCTGACATGGAGGGAGGGAGGGAGGGAGGGGGCTGACATGGACAAAGGGGGGCTGCCATGGAGAGAGGGAGGGAGGGGTCTGACAGGGATGGAGGGGGGGCTGACTTGGATAGATGGATAGATGGAGGGAGGGAGGGGGCTGACATGGACAGAGGGGGGCTGACATGGAGGGAGGGCTGACATGGAGAGAGTGGGCTGACATGGATGGAGGGAGGGGGGCTGACATGGAGAGAGGGAGGGAGGGAGGGGGCTGACATGGACAGAGGGGGGCTGACATGGAGGGAGGGAGGGGGCTGACATGGACAAAGGGAAGAGACAGGGGGACATACTGGACAGACGGGGATAAATGCTGGACAGAGGGGAGAGAGTGTGGGTTAGGATTATAATGGGCAGATGGGGGGGGCTAGGACTAGTAATGGGTTGATTAGGGAAGGCTAGGACTGGGAATGGACTGATCAAGGGGGGGGGGTTGGGACTGGTAATGTGCTGATAGGGGGATAGGACTAGTAATGGACTGATGGAGGGCTAGCATTGGAAATGAGCTGATCGGGGAGGTTAGGACTGGAAATGGGCTGATTAGAGGAGGCTAGGACTGGTGGGCTGATGGTGGGGGGGGGGGGGGGTAGGACTGGTAATGGGCTGATTAGGGGAGCCTAGCACTGGTAATGGGGTTGAGGAGGGACTAGCACTGGAAATGAGCTGGTTAGGAGAGGCTAGCACTGGTAATGAGCTGATGGGGGAGGTTAGGACTGGAAATGGGCTGATTAGAGGAGGCTAGGACTGGTAATGGGCTGATGGGGGGGAAGTAGGACTGGTAATGGGCTGATTAGGGGAGCCTAGCACTGGTAATGGGGTTGAGGAGTGACTAGCACTGGAAATGAGCTGATTAGGGGAGGCTAGGACTGATAATGAGCTGATGGGGGGAGGGGGGGAGGATTGATATTGGGCTGATTAGGGGAGGCTAGCACTGGTAATGGGGTTGAGGGGGGAACTAGCACTGGAAGTGAGCTGATTGGGGGCTTCTACTGGGAATAGGCTGATTGTGGAGGGGAGGATAGAGCTGCTGGCCCTGGAAGAAAACTGGGGGCTAAGGCTACAAATGGGCTGATATGAGGGGATGGAGAATGGAACTGGAAGGGAGTGGATCTGAGAGGGGCTGCCATGGTATTTGTACTAGAAGGCACTGGTCAGTGGGGAAGGAGGGGGACTGGAAGGGAATGGACACCAGTGGCAGTCATGGGAATGCAAGTTGACATTGAAAGGTACTGGGAGTGGGGACTGGAGAGGGGCTGATACTTGGGAGGGTTACTGGGAATGGAAATAGGCTGATGGAAAGAAGTGAAGAAAATGAAAGAAGAGATAAGAAATGGCAGATGGACCATAGACCACAGAAAGAGAGCTAAGAGAAGACAGGAAAGCAGAAGCCTCAGATCGGGACCAGCATGATCAGAGAATAAATTGGTCAGACAATAAAGGTAGAAAAAAATAATTTTATTTCATATTAGTGATTTGGCTACAAAATCATCATAATTTTGAAATCAAATATTGGTACTTGTTATTGTGGTTTAAATAAGTAAATTTTATAAATAAAAACATATTGCAAAGGCCTATAATATATTAATTCAACAAATGATTACAGCGACAATGCGTTAACGATAAACGAAGAGAGATGCATTTGATTTTATCATTGGGGGTCACCACAAGTTGACCAATGGTAAAAGGGGTCACGGTACAAAAAAGGTTGAGAACCACTGCCCCAGATGGTCCGATGCAGTTAACATAGGCATTCCTCAAACTTCCTACTGACCTATAAGTGCATTCATTCCGCTGCTCCCTTTTCCTTTACACCACTTCTCGGGAAGTCCGCTTTTCTGGCAGATCTCTTCTATCTGAGCCACTCTAGACTTCTGATCTTTCCATCTTGTTACTCCTTATGCCTGGAACAAACTACCAGAGTCAGTGCATCAGGCTCCATCTCTGGCCCTATTCAAATCCAGACTAACACTCACATCTTCAAGGCTGCTTTTGGATCCTGATCCGCTTAGTCTCCTGATCACCTCCTGTGGGTTTCCTTACCATTCCCCTAGATATATCCTAGTCTCCAGCTGTTGTGTTGTCTGTTTTGACTAGACTGTAAGCTCTTATGGGCAGGGACTGTCTCTTACATATCTCTGTACAGCGCTGCGTATGCTTTGTAGTGCTTTACAAATGATTAATAGTAGTTGACAAAGTTAGTTTTCCTGAAGTCTAGGACACTACTTTTGAGTGAACCATGTCCACTTTTGACCTAATACTGAACCACACCATCTAGTGATCACTAGATATCAGATGATCACCGACTATGACATAAGAAACTCTTTGCCCATTTGTAAGCATCAGGTCCAGTATCACTCTCTCTTGCGTGGTATACTTGCATAAAAGTAAGCTTTGTGAAAAGAAGGTGCGTGCTTTTATGCAACCTGCATGTAGGCATGTTTGGGGGCAGACTATAGGCAGAGTTGTGATGTACAGTGCAAGTTATAAAATACTACGCACAACCTCCTGCTGCACGTATTTACAACAACTCTCGAGCTGGTCTAAATCCACACCAGCATATTTTAACTGCAATTTCAGTTGCCTTTGAGCTGGAATTTTATAAAGACAAGTAAAGGTCTATGTTTTTAAAAAGTAGGCTTACAATAAGCATAGCACCTCTTGAAAGAGCCCAGCTAATACCTTGCACAGTAGTGAAACAGTGTGATAAGATGGTGGCCAGAATCAGATACTAGGATGTATAGGGAGAGGCATACATTGCTACAAATAAGATGTAATCAGACCTCTGTACAAGATGTTGGAGAGACCCTTCTAGAATACTGTGCCCAGCTCTGGAGGCTGTACCCAAGAATATAAATAGGCAGGAGGCATTTCAGGAAGAAGTTACCAAAAATCAAAAGCTGCCTGAGATAAGCCCTAAGGAAACAGGCAATGGTAAGAGGCATTCAAAGATATACTATTAATCAGGCACAAGTACCTGACTCAATGGTACACATTGCATTACTTATTTTTCAGATGAAAGAATGCTGTAGAACTAGAGATCCCACTATGAAGCCCTAGAGGTAGGAACATTAGAAAATATTTCTTTGCAGTAAGGGCAGTGGATGCTTGGAGTGGCCTCTGAGTGTCGGTGGTAGAATCAAAAATGGTAACAGAATTCAAGAAGGCCTGGGATAAGTGAGAGAAAAGCTGTAGATACATTGGAATTTGTGGCCAAAAATGAAAGCTGACAGACTGAACGATCTCACTGGCCCAGTCCTAATATTCTTTGTTTCTCTTCTCAACCTGTGGCAGTGCTGACTCCTGGTGATCCAACTGCCTCTGGGTTTTCTTCATAATCTATCATCCAAATTCAACTGCCAGGCCTTTTCTTCAGTGACAACGGAGGGTAAAGTGGCTTGCCCAAGGTCACGAGGAGTGCCAGTGGGAATTGAACCCTTGATCTTCTGGGTATATGAAAAAAAAAACAGCAGTTACTCTAACCACTAGGCTACTCCTCCTTTTAAATGCAATTTTAAAAAATTCTTAGCATTCATACATAGAAACGTCAGCAGAAAAGACCATATGATCTATCTATTCTGCCCTTCCATATCAAATACTACTATTAGTACCTTTTTTTCTTTTAGAGATCATCTGTGTTTGTCCCATGCTTTCTAGAATTCAGATACTGTCCTAGTCTCTACTACCTCCACTGGGAAACTATTCCACGCATCTACAACTCTTTCCGTAAAGAAATATTTCTGCATATTACTCCTGAGTTTATTCCACAAAAGCACCACAAAAGCAATATATCATAAGATCCGAACACTACGTCATCTCCGACCACTACTTGACTTCTCTGACTACCAATCAATCTTCCAAGCCTTAGTTATCCCACATCTCGACTTTGCTAACATCATCCTACATGGACTTCCACAGTCAACTCTAAGCCCACTCCGACTTGCCATGAACTCAGCTGCAAGGATACTGGTAGCAGTGGTAGGACTTTCAAGGTCAGATCACATAACGCCAGTCCTGAAGAACCTACACTGGCTACCGCTGCAGGCTAGAATCCATTACAAGACTCTAGTCCTGACATTCAAAGTCCTCAAGAACCAGCCCCCCACGCCCATCAGGAAACGTCTCCACAGCACACCAGTCAACAGAATCAGGAGATCTACATTGATGAATACACTTGAAGTCCCTAAGTTGTTGATAAAATGTACAAAGACAACAGCCAGTAGAGCCGTCTCCATTTTCACACCTATGTCCTGGAATGCCCTCCCAGATGAAATCCGAGACATATCGAACCTAGCGTTATTCAGAAAAGCTCTCAAGCACCATCTGTTCCTACAACATTACCCTGATACCAATTCCAGAAAGCACACAGCCATCACCTTGCCTTCCTACCTATCCCGCCCCATAGATCAGCCTCCTGTAGAGTTAATCATCTTTCCCCTACCTTCTCTCCCTGACCCATGAGCGTATGCCTCTGTTTAAAGATCCTTATATGTCCTTCATAAGAGTATTCATAATTTGTATATAGTTACCCCGGTTTCTTCCATGCTTACTACCCCTGTTCAATGTAAACTCAATGTGACCTGTTACATTGTAGTATGTTCTGTTTTAACTGTAAACCGCACTGATTATAATAGCGCGGTATATAAGAAATATAAATAAATTCCCTTTCACCCTCATCCTATGTCCCCTCGTAGCAGAGCTTGTCACTCTAGGGTCCATCCCTAGGGTTCTCAATTTATTGATAAGTCTCCTGTGTGGAATGGTGTCAAAGGATTTACTGAAATCTAAGTACACCATATCTAGGGCTCTTCCTCGGTCCAACTCTCTAGTCACCCAGTCAAAGAAATCAATCAGATTTGTCTGACAAGACCTACCTCTGGTAAACCCATGTTACCTCAGATCCTGTAATCCATTGGACTCCAGAAACTTCACTATCCTCTGTTTTAGCAGCATTTTCATTAAATTACTCACCACAGAGGTCAAACTAACCATCCTGTAGTTTTCAATACAATCCTTACTTCTGCTTTTGTGTAAAAGGACCACATGTGCCTTTCTCCAGTCCTCTGAGACCACTAACGATCCTAAAGAAGCATTGAAAAGGTCAGTCAGTGGAGTCACTAGAACATCCCCAAGTTCCTTCAATATTCTCGGATGTATCCGATCTACCTCTATTGCTTTGTTTACTTTTTGTTTAGCTAGTTCCTCACGAACACATTCTTCTGAAAATCGTTCAAGGATTCCCTTCACTTCTGCTCCTTTTTGTGGGTCTTTTCTGATATCCTGCTCTGACCCTTCATCTGTGAACACAGAACGAAAATATTTATTAAGCAATTCTGCTTTATCCTCATCAGTTTCTACATATTCCTCCCCTTCCCCCTTGAGTCTGACAATACCACTTTTGCACTTCCTCCTCTGCTAACAAAGCTGAAAAATGTCTTGTCCTCCCATTTTATTGCATTGGCTATTTCTTCCAATTATTAATGCTTGTCTTCCTCTTTCTGTGATCTCTTGCATTTTATGAAGGCCTCCCTCTTTTTCTTCACCTTTTTACCTACTTCTTTTAAGAACCTTAGTGGCCTCCTTTTCCTTTTACATTTACTTATTCTTCTAACAAAAAGGTTTGTTGCCCTTAAAATATCCCTTTTCAGTTTTGCCCATTGCTTTTCTACAATAGCTGTTCCTATCCCATTAATAACTCTTTGAGGTATTGTCCCATCTTGGCAAAGTTAGTTTTCCTAAAGTCTAAGACTCTCACTTTTGAATGGACTTCATCAGCCCTAGTCCTAATACTGAACCATCTGGTGATCACTGGATGTGAGATGATCTCTTACTATAACATCAGAAACAATTTCCCCATTGGTAAGCACCAAGTCCAGTATGGCCCCTTCACATGTAGGTTCTGTTACCAGTTGCTGGAATAATTCTCCCTGTAGAGAATCTAGGATCTCCTTACTTCTAGATGACATTGCAGCAGGGATGTGCCAATCAACATCTGGCATATTGAAATCACCTATCAGTAGCACTTCTCCATGGCAATACTGTGTATGTCTTCTATTAAATCTCCATCCACTTCTTCTCCCTGTGATGGAGATCTATATATCACACCAATGCAAATGGATTTCCCGTTCTCTCTTTCTAGTTTAACCCACAGTGCCTCCTCACTCCCTTTTAAGCCCTGCAATTCTATAGCTTTAATATTATTTTTTATATATAGTGCTACTCCTCCTCCCCTTCTTCCTACCCTGTCCTTTCTGAATAAAGGTTGGAACGCCCTTCCTACCACCATCTGGGCAACCACCGACCTCGC